>JAJEJO010000175.1:230500-312179 GCA_020662805.1 Glaucomys volans | reverse complement strand
TGAGTTCAATCCAAAAATAAATAAATAAATGAATGTGTTGAGGAAAGTGTGGGTGATTTGGTTTTTCCCCTTTCAAATTTTTGCTTTTATTAAGATAACTCATGTACAATTCTAAGTGTCAAATTGGACTGCAGCCTTTAATCTGGCTGACCAGTTATCCTCTTCCGGCTGCTCTGCTGATACTTACTTCCATGTATTTAAACTGTTTGCTTATCTTTCTTCTTTTTGTTTTTGTTTTTGTTTTTTTTTGGAACCAGGGATTGAACTCAGGGACACTCGGCCACCGAGCCACATCCTCAGCCCTATTTTATATTTTATTTAGAGACAGGGTCTCACTGAGTTGCTTAGGGCCTCGCTAAGTTGCCGAGGCTGACTTTGAACTTGCGATTCTCCTGACTCAGCCTCCCAAGTCGCTTGGATTACAGGCGTGTGCCACCACGCCCGGCTATCTTTCTTCTTTTTGATTGAGCAATTTTAGACATTACCTACTGACAGGTAAACTTGTACATTTTAGCCCTCATACTACCCTCCCATTCTTATTCCTTTACCTGTTTCTATATTCCCAGTAAAGTTACAATATTAATTAGTGTTTACTTTTTTATGCTTAGGTAAATTATGTTCACAGCCTAGCCAAGTAATATGGTACATTTTTTTCATATGGCTCTAAACATTTTCTTGGATATATAGATAACTGTGAACTTCCCTTTGGATTTGTTTATTTTTTCATGTACAAATCATTAGTTCTTCCCATATTCTTTTACGAAACTAGTAACTTCCCATCAGCATAGTCCAATGGGTCAGGCAGTCTTTTATTTAGGCTTCCTGCTAGTAGACTGTCATTCTTGACCATCATCCTGAAAATTCCTTTTTCCTTCCTGGTTTGAATCCCACACTTTTCTGATTGTTCTTGCCTTATTCCTTCATTCTGGTGGAGTACAGTCTCTCTTTGCTTTCTGAGAAAGGAATAAGCAAGGAAATGAATTTGAACCCTTTTATTTCTCATGTGATTTTTGATCTGATGTCAGATTCACTTTGTGTTTCTTCAAGATGTAGAATTCGAGGTTGCCAATTGTCTCCTCTCAGAAAATAGAAGGCTTTGTGCCACTGTTGGAGAGAAAAGTGGCTATATCATGACTCCTAATATATTCTACTTGTTTCTTTCTCTTTGTTTTCTCTTATTTTCTGTACTCTTCTTTCATTGTCTTTATTGTCCCAAAATTCCATGAGGTTGCGCCTTATATGAGAGGCTTTTGGGGACTGAACCTAGGGCCTTGTGCTTGTGAGGCAGGCACTCTACCAACTAAGCCATATCCACAGCCCAGTGAGAGTCTTTTTGAACTCAGTGTCTGGTTCCTCAGTGGACCATTTTTTAGTCCACTTGATGTTATTTGTTCCCCTTCCAGAACTCCTTAGATTAGAGCATCAGAATTGATGGTTGACTTTCTCTCTCTCTCTCTTTTTTTTTTTTTAACATTTTCTTTTTAATTTTGACTTTTTTTTTGTTTTCTTCTGCTAGGAAAGTTCTTCAAAATTATTTTAAATTCTTCAGTTTTTCTAAGCTTAATTAAAACTTTTAATTTTAGATGATCTAACTTAATTTTTAATTTCTAAGAGCCTTTTTTGCTCTTGGATTCCTCTTTCTCTTTTTCTCTTTTTTTGTAGAATTCTCTTTTTTATGGAAATTTTCAGAAAATAATAATTATATTTTTCTAAGGCATTATTTTTGCATATATCTTGTCTCTGTTTCCTTCCCATTTTTTTCTATTTGTTTCCCTCTTATGAAGGAAAGAAGTTTTACTCATAGTTCATTTATATTTGAGAGTAATTCACTACTTGGAATCTCTGGATATGTGGAGAGGGGCTAAACTACTTCTTTTCCTTCTCATTTGAAGAGTTGTCTCCTATTAGTATCCATATGGTTTTTTTTTTTTTTTGGTGGTGGAGTTGAATTTTCTGGGGAAGGATCCTCAATCTCTTGTGATGGATAGTCCTGGAGAAGAACATTCCAGGAGCCAAGAGAGGTAAACAGGGTGAAGCTTTTACCACTGTTCAGACTATGGACTTTAATGCTTTTGCTTTTAGAATAGTATTTTATTCTTGCTTTTTGCTGTGTCTTATATTCCTAAATCCACAGGCTCTCCAGTACAACTTCTCTTCAGAATAAATTACCTTTTTCCTAAATGTTTTAGGGGTGAGGAGGGGCTTCTGGTTTTGTGTTATGGAGGAAGAATGCAACCAATACTTTGGTTATTAGTTTCTTCTAACTTTACTGGGGTATAATTCACAAGCAGAAATTGTATATATTTAAGGTGTACAACTTAATGTTTTTATATATGTGTATATCATGAAATGATCACTACCATCAAGATAACTTACATTTGGATCACTTCATAAAGTTACCTTTTGTGTGTGTGTGTGTGTGGTGAGAACACTTAAGATCTACTTCTTAGAACATTTCAAGTATGTAATGCAATACTTTTAACTACAGTTGTCACACTACACATTAGTTCCCCAGAATGTATTCAGCTTGCCTTACTGAAGCTATGCACCGTTTGGCCAACACCTCCCTCTTTTCCCTTTCTCTTTTCCAGCCTCTGGTAACAAAGCTCTCGTCTCTCTGAGTTCAGCTATTTGAGATGCCACATAGAGGTGTCATTACAGTGTTTGTCTTCCTGGGTTTGGATTTTTCTCTTAAAATAATGTCCTCCATGTTCATCTGTGTTGTCACAAATAGCAGGCTTTCCTTCTTTTTCTAAGTTCGATGTATGTATGTATCCATAATTTCTTGATCTACTCATCTGTCCACAAACAATTGGATTGTTTCCTCCATATCTTGGTTTTGTGATTAATGCTGCAGTGAACATGGCAGTGTGATGTTCCTTGCTTCTATCCCTGCCCCTAACCCCTTTGAAAGTACCTGGTAGTTCCAGCACTTGAACAAGTGTGGGGCTCCTCCCTGGGAACCAGCCTGCATACATGGCATGTCCTCTGTAAGTCAAACATCCCTTTCCCTTAGCAGTTGTCAAGTCTTTGTCTGCTTTCCACTGTCCAAAAATTTGAAGACAGAGGTTGTAATTCAGTGATATAGTACTTGCCTAGCATGGGTGAGGCCCTGGTCTGTCCTTGACTGTGCAAAAAGACAAAGAATGAGAATGAGAAAGAAAAATTCAGTATAATGAAGAAAATATTGACTATGAAGCTCTTCATTCTAATTTGCAGCCTTATCCTTATTATTATGCTGATCATGAGTAATCTTATACTATGTTCTTTGTCCTTCAAACTTCTATGAAGATTAAATAAATATATTTACTCATTCCCTATTTTATTTCAGCTTTACAATCAATTGCGAACTTACATAACTAAATAGCTATAGAGACAAGTTAAAAACACAGTTTAGTAGAATTGAAAATATAATAGGAAAAAAAGTAGAGAATGAAAAATAGGGCAGAAAAAATATGAACTCATGCATGAGAATAGAAGTATGCATAAATTTAGTCCTGCACAGTTGATCAAACTAGGCTGAATCTTAGTTATATATTTTCTAGAGTCAATTCAAGGAGGGACAAAATCTATTGTAATATATTTATGATATTTTAACAAAAGAGGTCACATAGATAAAGCTGTTTCTGAAATACTGAGACATGAGAGAATTCTTTCATGTATTAAGATAAAATAATATCATGTGCTGTGTTTTCAACAGCATTCTTCTATTTAGCCTTTAATCTTTTAATATGTCAATATTATCAAGCTTAATTGACAAGGACTTCACACTGTTGGTACAATTTATTGCACAGCCTGACTGGAACCAAAGGTACAGTTTAGAAAAGCTTTATTTGTGTTTCCAAGTATCAAGGGCACATTCATTTAATAGCTAATCATAGAATTAGGTGAGTAAAGAGTTCCACAATCATTGGGAACTTCGAGGATAAAAAATTAAACAGAATTTTTATAGCATTCTTAGGACTTTTAGTATGCATCATTGTTAATATCCAAGAGGAAGTTTTTAATGTCACATATTGAAACAGTTTTTATCCTCTCACCATCTGAGTGGATCATATGGCCAGAGTAATGTTTTGAGGGACATTGTTTAGAAACAGCTTCCCAGAAGAATGAAGTAAATAAAAAGCCTCAAGTTAGTCCACCATGAATGTAAAGAAGTTCCTTCATGTGGTCAACAACAGAGTTGGATATTGCTATTCAATGTCCCACTGTTGATGAAGGGCCCATCTCGATGCTTTGTCAGGTGACACCTGTATGAGAAGTTGGTGTTCTCTAATAAAAACCAACAGAATTCACAAAATGTGCTGAATCACAGTCAGTGGTTCAAATCTTGCCCTGAAGTGGACCAAGTGACCCTTACACTCAGGAAGGTCCGATTTTCTTCATTGAAACACAGACAAATGGGTGGATGCCATAGCAGAGAGGGACAATAGCTGTAATGTAAATATATTTCAAAATAAATGTTAACCATTGTCTATTATATCTATTAAATGTATTCCAGTAGAGTACTATTAAATTATTAATTATTAATTTTAGGTAATATATTTTTTAAGCCTTTTAAGATAAGTTTATGTATATATGGAAACTAAGTTTGTCTATTAAAAATTTGGTTAGAAATAAGTAAAATATGGGAAGACCTCTAGAAATGATTGGGATTGAAGAAAGTTGCTCTTGATCTTTTTTGACAGAAATAAATTTTGTTTGTTTATGGAGACTTCAAGGTTTGGCAATAAAATTCTGAGTGTAAAGAATGTTTTAGACAGGGGAACAGTTGTAAGTCAATTTTTTCAAAAGTGCAGTTATTTGCATTCAGTTGAGTAGATTATGACAAAATCATTTCTAACAATAAATGCCTTTCTGTTCTTAATCTGCTGCATTTAAGGGAGTACTCAAATAACAATAAAATCCAATGTGTGGGTTCTGAGTTACTCTTGACTCAGGGGTTTTGCAGATATCTCCTCAATCCTTTTTGCTTCTTTTAACTATGAAAAACTGAATGCTATTTATAGGTAATATCTGATATGATATTAGAAATTCAGCAACTATGCTAAATATATGGAAATATAAAAGAGCACTTAATATTTTTGTATTCTCCCACTACTTAATATTCTATTTCAATTTCTGTAAAAATCTACATAAATCTGTTTGGTACTTTAATTCTAGGACTGTTACTGATAAAAGTAACTTCAAAATAAGTCAAGTTGTTACAAAGTATAAATAATGACAGGAAGTTTGCTGTTGTTTCAGAGATTATGTGACCTTGGGTTGATATTCTCAGATGTTGAAAAACAGTATCTTGAAGAAAGTGAACAGTCATGTGAATTTTTATTTCTAGTTTCCCTGTCTTAGGACTCTATGCTCCTACTGTGACTGAGAAAGAAAGTATCCAAGTTCACTAAATTTCATGAGGTTTGACATAAAAATGAAAGAGTTCAAGAAATCCAAATTTTTAGTTCTTTTCTTAAATCTAATCCTGAAAGAAGAAAAAAGTATGTTTCATTTTCTGAAAATTATATTGTGTGGAAAACATTTAATATACATAAGCTATTGAAACCTTGCTACCTGTAATTTGAATCTTCTGAAAAGAAAAATTGGTGACCTAGAATCCTATATAAAATTAATTTTGATAGAGGAAAAGTTGTTTGATGATAAACTACTAAAGTACTTAAAGAAATTTCTCTAGAACTATAAAGGAAATAATACCCTTACTTTTTCTAGAAGGTATATAGGAAAATAAACAAGATGGAAGGTTACAAAGTCATTTTGGGCAGGGAGTATGGAGTGTTTCCAAGTGAACCAAGGACCTTGCACATGCTTAGCTTATGTTCCACCACTGAGCCATAGCCACAGCACCTTAGAAAGTCAGTTTAAAAATATATATTATGGGGCAAAGATTTAAATTTTCATTGCACTTAAACCTACTATCAGCAAGTCATTTTGAATACCTGAGTAATATTCCTGTGAAGAAGGTAGTACAGTCTATCTCCTACATTTATATGAAACAAAAGGAGAAAATTGTACCTCAGAGTATTGTGTTTTTGTTACATGCTTCAAACAATAACAAACAAGAAGCGGTTTCCTGGTTTCAGTTCTGCCAGTATCTCATTTGTGTGGTTTATGTACTTTGTGGCTATTCACAAAACTAGAATAAATAGGTGCAGTATAGTAATGAATCTAACTATTCAACTATTTTCCTTTAGTCTGATTCTCAAGACTAAAGGAAAAACAACTTGGAAGGTACATGAAATACCCTGGAGTTGAACTGGAAGGTGAAGAGCAAAGAGATGACCCTAACTACCTCATTGCATTCAGTTTTCATTGTAAAACTAATCTAGATTGCGTCAGAGCCTTGGAAAAGTCATGGGAACTGTTTCAGAGGGGGATCCCAAACTGTATTTTGAGGGTAGGAGAGAAGCATTGGAGGGAAAAACTCATGTAACCATGAGAAGGCGATCGCTTCTGCTGTCGTCCCTGATGACATTTAAACTAAAAGAAGCATTTTATCAGATTGGATGGTTTCCAGTTGTTTTTCTTTTCAATCCCTCTTATTTATTTTACAGTGGATGGAACTGAGGTTCAACACTCTGGCAAAATGCCCACACTGCAAAAAAATGTAAGTTTTTTTTACCGTTGGAGATACTTATTGAGAAGTACTTGAAAATAGTTTAAGGAGTTTAGAATTCTCACTTAAGTAGAGTTGATTTTAAGACAAGGTATGAAATAAGCGTATGCTTAATATATTGATGCTTTTCAAAACTAAAAATAGACATTTTAATCTAATTAATATATTCCATTTTGAAATTAAAATGATTGTACTTGATTATCATTCTCTAAAGGGAAATTGATTTCTAAGAAAGTAAAATTGATAAAATTGTCAGTTACCTGGTAAGGATTTTCAAATGTTCTAAGAAGTTACAGTATAAAAACAAAGAAAAAAAGTAAGTTACAATCTATTGCTAATAATCTAAAATTTATATTTATAAAAGGGGCTGTAATCTAGGAGAAAACCCAGGTTGTTTTAGAATTCTTGGTTAGATAATACTAGATTTTTTCATCTTCTGTTGATAAGATTATTACTGATGGCAGTTTATATAATTCTTTATCTCAGTTATTTGGTTTACTTCTATTTCTAAATCACCATACCTAAGGAAAATAACAAAAACCAGTGTAAAAGTGAGAAATAACAGATGATATTTTGATTGAAGGAATTTTATGGTGTCTGTGTTGGGGGTCCACAAGGCCATGCCAAGATTTTCTAAGAGAACTGAGGAATTAGTATATAGTGGTACTCACAGATATGATTTATCACAGCAAAAAGCAAATAAATAAATAAAGCAAAATCAATACGGGGAGAAGATGAAAGAGGCAAAACCTGGAGGAAACCAGCGCTAAGCTTCCAAGAGCCCTCTTCTGGTGGAGCCCTCAGTGGTAAATTGTTATACAGCATGCAAAATCTTGTCTACTGGGGAAGCTCATGAGAGATGTGGAGCTGGTCACATAGACACCCACTGCCTCACATATACCAAAATTCCAGACACCTGAAGGAAAGTGGATATTCAGCATAAGCCATATTGTTTATTTACCCTAACAATTCACACATAGTTAGCTGCCCTGGTCCACCAGGGCATAGTACAAACTTTCTCAAAATCTTAAGTTCCTGGATACCAGTTAAGGGCCAAAGTTGTGAGCAGGGCTTTCTAAAGACAGCAGACTCAGGCCTGCTAAGTTAATTCTTTAATGCACAGGTTACATTTGGATCATGAATTTTCAATTGAATTATCCTCTACTTATATGTGTGAATTATAGCTTAAGCAAAGGAAATTAAATTGGAATGTTTTGAAAATTCAATTTTTAAAATTGAGCATATAGAGGTCATAATTTTGTCTGATCTTTCATATAGGAATACCTTATCTAGTCTGAGAGCAGAGAAATCCCAAGAATGGTTCCTAGAAGAAAAGAATTAAGTGGCTGAAATGTAGCGTATATGTAATAAAATGTCTCCATTTATCTGTTAGGTCTGATTCCAACTAAATATAGCCCTAAGAGAGCACATTTTTAGCTTCCACAGAACAGATATTCCCTTTTCATTTGTGAAATTAATCATCTAAATTATTAATTCACTAGAAATCTTTACATGGAGAAGAAAAGTAGATGACCCCAAATAAGTACACAAAAAAATTCTTATTCGAGGGACATACCCACACCCCCCCAACATATGTGAATATGCATATGAACGACACATATTTCTGAAAATTACCTGTATTTTCACAAAAATGAACAAAACTAAATTTCAGATATCTTCACCAAAAACACTACATTGAGTTAAAAAAATAGTAGAAAATAGAAAGCAGACTTCTTGTGATAACAGAGTCTGTGCTAAGCACAGCAATAGTTGCTTTGTGTACACATAAACACTAGCTATAATCTTTACAGTTGTCCTAGGATGCAAGGATTTCCATCCTCATTTGACAGATGAGGAATTTTTAAGAGAGGTTAAAGAAATTGCTCAAGGAGGTTATTTTGTTAATTATTTTAGCACAATGGCAATATTTTTGCTGGTAAAAAAATAAGTATTGAATGTCTAGCTGCTCTGATCACAAGACAGTGTTAGTAATATAAAGAAGAATTTGTAATAATTACTTAGGGAACAACTTGCTTAGAAACTCACATGGAATAAACCAGCTTACACATCATTCTAAGAGGAAGGTTTATGGCCTTGGAGTCACATGCTAAGCACGGGAGGACTTCGGGCAGTCATTACTTGTCTGAGGGCAGATGCTGTTATCACATGAACACTCATAGCTGATATTTAGATTTCTTTTATTTTTTGATTTTTTTTCACAACAAAGGGATGGGTCAGTTGGAATAAGAATATCAGACAGAATTTTATTTCTTTAACACAAATATCCTAAAATTACTTTTGAGTTATAGGAAGGCTATAGGTCATTACTTGGAAACTCATGTGTCATTTGTCTGTCTCATGAACATGGGGGGAAGCTTGCCCCAGAACTCCAGAGATGGAGAAGCTTTTCCTCCGCTACTACTTCTTCCTCACACAGTGGCTGGGGTGCTGTAGCTGAAGGTGATATTTTTCTTTTAATTGGGCAGATGGTAGCCACTATCCAGTTGGAGAGGTAGCTTTAGCATTCTGAAATACAATCATGCAAAGGTTATAATAGACCTAAGACTCACAGAAACATTACTTTAATCCATGATAATTCTCCTTGAATATTGTTTTTTTCTACATCATTGATGAACTCCTTTGTGAATTATGTCCTGTTATTTTGACCAGTAGCAGGCTATTACTCTGAAATGTTAGCCTTTTAATTTGCTCGCTCTCTCTCTCTCTCTCTCTCTCTCTCTCGTACTGGAGCACTTGACCATGGAGCCACATCACAGCCCTATTTTTTGTATTTATTTAAATACAGGGTCTCACTGAGTTGCTTAGGGCCTCGCTAAGTTGCTGAGGCCGGCTTTGAACTCACGATCCTCCTGACTCAGCCTCCCAAGTTGCTTGGATTACAGGCGTGCGCCACCATGCCCCGCTTAATTTGTTCTTTAGTACTATCTTTTAGAATTATTCATTAATTCACAAACAGTCCTGTGCTAGGTTGCTCAAAATAAAAGGCAGAATCTTACTGTCAAGGAACTTAGTTTTATGGGCAAAGTGGGAAAATAGATAATTAGTAAAGTTTTAAGTGTTTTCAAAGAAATATGGTCAGGATGCTCTGCTCTGACGATGGGAAGAAAGGGGGAGTGTGAGTGAAAGCTTTCAGGAGGGAGTGATATATGAACTAAGTTATGGAAGATGAGGGTGAATCATGTACAACAGGGCATAGATGGTTTACTGCAGAAGGAGCTGCTGTGCAAATGCACAGAGGAGTCAAAGTGCAGGTGCACCATTCAGGAAACAGAATAGATGGAACTGAATGTGAAGGCATAGAGGAAAGAAACTGGGTCTAGGATGACCTTATGTCAGAAAGGCTGTGGAGCCATCCACTAAAATTGGGAATTCAGGATCTAGAAGAGATGTGTTTGACTGAGAATGATAAATTCATGTTGAACATAGATATTGAGAGTCTCCTAAGTTTGCTAGATTGAGTCTTTGTCTCATCTATCTTTTCATATCCTTTTTTTGTGCAATATCTGTATTGATAACAATTATTCACTCCCCTACCAGGATACATGAAAACTGAAAAATTCGGTATTGATAAGCTCTTTATAAAATTATGGCTTTGCCCTTTAGCTAATGCCTTACTCTAGATTCCTTTTTTTGTGTCCTTGATTAACTCTCTGCACCATTCCTCAACTAGCTATCTCTTGATATTTACTCTTCCTCTTAAACTCCCTCTTGGTGTCTCTACTCTCCCTGTCCCTGCTGGTGAGCTGCCTCCTACTGCTCTGAGATGATTGGGGCTCTCTGTGACTCATGCAGATTCACACTCCTACCATAAACCTAATTCTGTCTGTGCTCACTTCATTTCCTCTTCCCAGACAGGGGTAGGGCTCTTCTTTATAAGGCTTTTGCCTTTGATTGTGTCTGCCCACTCTCTCTGGAGTAAAACACCACAAAGCCACTGAATTTGCCCTGAGGAAATTCACATCAATTGCAAGGTCCTATAATAGTTTGGTCCTTAACTTGCTTGTTTGCTCTGAGTACTGTTGATCATCCTGGGTGTTTTTTTTCCTTAAAATTTGTTCTTTTCTTGGTTTTCAGATACTATTTTCTCTTGAATTTTTCTACTTCTCAGAACACTCCTTTGTTATTTCCTTTGCTGCTCTGGTTTTCTTTTCCACATTGTTAAACACTGCTGTTCTCCAGAGTTGGAGCTTGACCATGTTGTTTCTGGGTCTTCTCATGTTTCTATGTCACTTATATGTCATCACATCATCCCAGATCCCTCTCTGGAACTGCAGATACAGGTGTATGATCTCTATTCACTATCTTACTTGTATTTATTTCAAACTGGCATCTCACCAATATCTTAAACACACCATGGACAATTTTCCTACCCTATTCTCCAAACTAATCTTCCTTGCATATTGATGAATATATTATATTAATGCATATTACCGCATCCATCTAGATGACCACATCAGAAATCTGGGGATATCATTTTTTCATTGCCCATATCCAAATGATAATGTCCTACCAATTTTGTCTTTTGACATTTACTTTTATCCTCTTGTTCTTGCCATTTCTATTTTAGTTCATGCATTCAGTATCTCTCAGTAGGACTAATATAGTGTTTTTCTGAATTATTTCTTGGCCTCCACTCTTAAAGTTCTTAATCCATTATTAGAGTAATGATGCCCAAATACCTGTATGACTTTAAACACTGTGGCTTCAAATTTGTCAGTAGCTCCCAAGTTGATGCCTGCAAACCTTGGTACTTCTGCAGGTTGCATACTGCATAACCCAACAATACAGTACTTCCATTGTTAACCTAGGATTGCCAATTTAAAGGCACATAAATTATTCTGAGAAAAAGTTTATTTTTTGGAAGAAATGCTCTATATGTTGTACAATGTGTATTGTATAAAGTCCAAGATTAAACGCAGATATTTTTAGCAAGACATTTGTAGCTCTCCAGGTTTAAGTCTTTGCTTAACTACCCTAGTGGTATCTTTGCTTTGTTCCACCTTTATACAGAACCCCTGTGTCCCAGTCTCAAAAAATTCTTTTACTTCCTTGGACACATTAGACAGTTTCTTTCTCCTGTCCTATAATCTCATCTTTCTAGACCTGGGACAGCCTGGCTAGTCCCTTAGTATCTTCCTAACTTTGCATACCTAGAAATCACCCATGTGGCTTCACCAATCAGCTGATATATCCCTTGCTTCTATTGTTCACCTGACAAACTTCCTCTAGCTGAAAGGTTATTCAGCTTGTTCTTGGAACAAAAAAATTTTTTTTTTATTCCTGAGCATGCTACTATTATCAACTAAAATGACTTCCTCCTCCATCTATTCACTTCTTGTTCTATCCTTAAACCTTACTGTATTAGTCTGTTTTCCATTACTATAATGAAATGCCTGAGACTTCATGTTTTATAAATAAAAGGAATTTCTTTTAGCCCACATATGTGATCCAAGATCGAGTCCACATGTTGGGATGGCCTTCTTTCTGTCAGAGCCCTGAGGCATTGCAGAGTATCGCACAGCAAGAGACAGGGAGGTCTGTCTGACCTGTCTGACCTTTCTCTCTCTCTCTCTCTCTCTCTCTCTCTCTCTCGTACTGGAGATTGAACTCAGGACCTGGTGCATGCTAGGAAAGTACCCTAGGACTGAGCTGCATCCCAGCCCTCTCCCACTCTTCATAAAGCTACCAGGATTCAATTGCAGGGTTCCACCATGATGACTTTATCTAGTCCTGATTGCTTCCCAAAGGCCCCTGACTGTGCACACTATTCAGATTAACTTTCTACCCTCTTTCTTTCTACCACACCAGGGAGAGTAAACTATAAAATTAGTTTCCAAAGGGATAAACTATGTGCAAACCATAGCACCCACCTAATGGAGCCTCCATGGTTTCCTCATCTGAATATGAGGAGAATATGGAGACTTTTCCCTTATCAATTTCTACAGCCTTAGCCACACTAGCATTTTCCAGGGCTCCCTCATATCCTAGTGTTTCATAGGGTGTTTTCATGAGGGAATAAAAGTAATTTGGAAAGTGAACCATTGGATCTTTGCCACCTTTCCTCTTGGAAATTTACTCCCTGCATTTTGTATATGCTTTTGCCTTTCATTTTTAATAATATGAAAAAAACCCAATTACAACAAACATCAAGATGTATAGTTCAGCTGATATGAGAGCTAAGATTCCAGGGCCCCAAAGTGAAGATGAAATGATAACTAGGAGTATGCCAAGGGTGTTCAGTAAGAATGAGAGAGGTGGCCTTGGGCTCACAGAAGGTGGAGGGGTTGGAAAACTGCCTCCTCCCAATAAAATTCTTTGAGTAGTATTCTTCAAGAAAAGAGTAGATCAGGAAAAAAATTCACCACAAAAGGAAGAGATGAAAAAGGTTACTTGTGTCAGCAAACACCTCAACAACAAAAATGGGAGCCAGAGAAAAAAGTTTAAAAATACTGAGAAAGTATCTGCTGAACTGGGTTATAGACCTATTCAAACCACACAAAATAAGGAAAGTAAAATAAAGATCTTTTTTAGATGCACAGCCAACCACAAAGACACTCAGAAAAATACCATCTCAATACATCACTTAAAAAAAAAAAAAAACTTCTGAAAGGTGAACTAGAGAAAATGGAAAAATATTCCAAAAGAAATTTCTGCAATGCAAGAAGAAAAGGAAAATCAGAAAATTACAAATATTTACTGGGAAAACTGATTGTATAAAATAGTAAAACATCAATACTAATGAATTTGGAGAAAAATACACAATAGAACTTAAATATTGCATAATAATAATATGCAAGTTGGGACTGGACTGTTTCAAGTCATACTTTCTAAGATCCTTATATCTACTGTAAAGGTCCTTACTAGATGGTTTTAGTTTTTAAAAGATGTGAATGTTAAAATTTTAGGTGCAACTTAAATGAATAAAATTGTAAAACTTTCAAAGTAGTAAGTAGAAAGTGAAATAGAAGAATCATAGTTAATCCAAAAGAAGTCTGGAAAAGAATGTGGAAGAGCACAAGAAATACAGAAAGAATCGAGAGTAAAATAAGATGACAGAAATACTCCATTCTTCAGACTAATCTTGCAAGTAAAATTTACTTGAAATTATCAGGTCAGATTTAAAACACCTATATAAAATTTGAAGAAGAAACATAAAATATGAGAACATAGGATGAAAGTAAAAGGATGGAAAAACATACATATTGTGAAAGATAAAATCTGAACTTGAACACATCAAATACTACAACTTCAAAATGTATAAAATTAACCTGAGGAGTTATAAGGACTATATTATTGTGGACAAAGACATAAATACATAAAGCAAAATTTTAATACTTTTAAAAGATAGTCAAAACCTTTCTTTGTGACAAATGTAGGAAAGAATTTGCTTGATAAGGCACAAAAAATCAAAAACCTTAAAGGAAAAGATTAATAATTTTAACTATATTTTAATCACCTTACATTACATTGTTTTTTTTTAAGTAAAAACTTCATCAAAAGATGTTATTAAAGTAAATTGTAAAAACAGGCTATAAGAAGATATATGCGGAGTTTGGGCCCTTCGGCGCCATTCTGCAGCTTCCCTGGTGGAGAGAGACCATCTTCGGCTGTCTGAGTCCTCGGAGCTGAGCTCAGGTCTTCCGGTGGGGCCACAGCGCTGCGATTCCTGGTTGCCTCTGCCCAGAAGCATTGATCATTCCCAACCTGGAGGTAGTGGGACAGCAGCTATCTTGGGTCACTGCTTGATCAAGCACCTCTCAAACATCTGGTGAGTTACAGGAAATCTGCAGGGACACTTTAAGTCTTTACAGGGAAATTGCAATCCCTCTGATTTGCACTACTAGAGGGGAAGATACACAAGCAACATGAGAAAACATGGGAAGAAAGTGTCCCAAACAAACCTAGATGATATATCAAGAGAACCCAAAGACAGTATGGTAGAAGGAATGACAGAAAGGGAGTTCAGAATGTTCATAATTAAAATGATCCGAGAAAAGAATGATGTGACGAGAGAGCAGATTCAGGCTATGAATAATCAGCTAATAGAGCAATTGCAGGAAGCAAAAAATCATTTCAATAAAGAGATAGAAGTTCTGAGAAAAAAACAAACAGAAATCCTTGAAGGAAACAAGGAAATGAAGGAAACAATAAACCAAGTGAAAAACTCAATAGAAAGCATAATTAACACAATAGTTCACTTGGAAGACAGAACCTCAGACAATGAAGACAAAATATTTAATCTTGAAAACAAAGTCGAACAAACAGAGAAGATGGTTAGGAATCATGAACGAAACCTCCAAGAAATATGGGACATCATGAAAAGACCAAATTTAAGAGTTATTGGGATTGAGGAAGGCACAGAGCTACAAACCAAGGGTATGAATAATCTGTTCAATGAAATAATATCAGAAAATTTCCCAAATATGATGAATGTGATGGAAAATCAATTACAAGAGGCTTACAGGACACCAAACGCACAGAATTTCAAATCCACACCAAGGCACATTATAATGAAAATACCTAACATACAAAACAAAGATAGAATTTTAAAGACTGCAAGAGAAAAGCATCAGATTACCTACAGGGGGAAACCAATATGGATATCAGCAGATTTCTCAGCCCAGACCCTAAAAGCAAGAAGGGCCTGGAACAACATATTTCAAGCTCTGAAAGAAAACGGATGCCAACCAAGAATCTTATACCCAGCAAAACTTACCTTCAGATTTGATGACGAAATAAAATCCTTCCATGATAAACAAAAGCTTAAAGAATTCGCAAAGAGAAAGCCTGCCCTACAGAACATTCTCAACAAAATATTCGAAGAGGAAGAAATGAAAAACAACAATCTCAGTCAACATAGGGAGGAATTACCCGAAAGAAAGAGTCAATCAAAGGAGAAACAAAGTTAAGCTAAAAAGCCCAAAAAAGCTAAAATGGCAGGAAATACAAGTCATATCTCAATAATAACCCTGAATGTAAATGGCCTAAACTCATCAATCAAAAGACACAGACTGGCAGACTGGATTAAAAAGAAAGACCCATCAATATGCTGCCTTCAAGAGACTCATTTCATAGAAAAACATGCCCACAGACTAAAGGTGAAAGGTTGGGAAAAAACATACCATGCACATGGACTGAGTAAAAAAGCAGGAGTTTCCATCCTCATTTCAGAGAGAGCAGACTTCAAGCCAAAGTTAGTCAGAAGAGATAAAGAAGGACATTTCATACTGCTTAAAGGAAGCATAAATCAGCAAGACATAACAATCATAAATAACAATCATAAATGCACCAAACAATGGTGCATCCATGTACGACAATCAGATCCTTCTCAATTTCAGGAATCAAAACACAATAATACTCGGAGACTTTAACACTCCTCTCTCACCGTTGGACAGATCTTCCAAGCAAAAATTGAACAAAGAAACCATAGGACTCAATGACACAATCGCTAATTTGGACTTAACAGACATATATAGAATATTCCATCCATCAAAAAGCGAATACACTTTCCTCTCAGCAGTTCATGGTTCCTTCTCGAAAATAGACCATATGTTATGCCACAAAGCTACTCTTAGCAAATACAAAAACATAGAGATACTACCTTGTATACTATCAGATCATAATGGAATGAAATTAGATATCAATGATAAAGTTAGAAACAGAAACTACTCCAAGACCTGGAGATTAAATAATATGCTATTGAATGATACATGGAAAACAGAAGACATTAGGGCAGAAATTAAAAAATTCTTAGAGGTCAATGAGAACAAAGATACAACATATCAAAATCTCTGGGATACTATGAAAGCAGTGCTAAGAGGAAAATTCATTGCTTAGAGTGAATTTAATAAAAGAATGAAAAGTCAGCAAATCAATGACCTCACATTACAGCTCAAAGCCCTAGAAAAAGAGGAACAGATCATCGCCAAAAGTAGTAGAAGACAGGAAGTAATCAAAATCAGAGCTGAAATCAATGAAATTGAAACAAAAGAAACAATTCAAAAAATTGACAAAACAAGAAGTTGGTTTTTTGAAAAAATAAAATTGATAAACCCCTAGCCTCGCTAATGAAGAAAAGGAGAGAGAAACTCTAAATTACTAAAATTCGTGATGGAAATGGAAATATTACAACAGACACAATTGAAATACAAAACATAATAAGAAGCTACTTTGAAAATTTATACTCCAACAAGATAGAAAACCTGGAAGAGATCAACAGGTTCCTAGAGGCATATGAGCCACCCAAACTGAATCTGGAGGACATACACAACTTAAATAGACCAATTTCAAGCAATGAAATAGAGGAAGTCATAAAAAGCCTACCAACAAAGAAAAGTCCAGGACCAGATGGATTCACAGCCGAGTTCTACAAGACCTTCAAAGAAGAGCTCATTCCAATATTCCTCAAAGTATTTCACAAAATAGAGGAGGAGGGAACCCTTCCAAACTCATTCTATGAAGCTAATATCACCCTGATACCAAAACCAGAGAAGGACACATCAAGGAAAGAAAATTTCAGACCCATATCTCTAATGAACATAGATGCAAAAATTCTTAACAAAATTTTAGCGAATCGCATACAAAAGCATATTAAAAAGATAGTGCACCATGATCAAGTGGGTTTCATCCCGGGGATGCAAGGTTGGTTCAACATCCGGAAATCAATAAATGTAATTCATCACATCAACAGACTTAAAGTCAGGAACCACATGATTATTTCAATAGATGCAGAGAAAGCATTTGATAAAATACAGCACCCCTTCATGCTCAAAACACTAGAAAAAATAGGGATAGTGGGGACTTTCCTTAACATCGTAAAGGCTATCTATGCTAAGCCCACAGCTAACATCATTCTAAATGGAGAAAAATTGAAAGCATTCCCCCTGAGAACTGGAACAAGGTAGGGATGCCCTCTTTTGCCACTGCTATTCAACATTGTTGTTGAATCTCTAGCCAGAGCAATTAGACAGACCAAAGAAATTAGAGGAATACGAATAGGAAAAGAAGAGCTCAAACTATCCCTATTTGCTGATGACATGATTCTCTATTTAGAAGACCCTAAGAATTCCACCAGAAAACTTCTGGAACTCATAAATGAATTCAGTAAAGTAGCAGGATATAAAATTAATGCTCATAAATCTAATGCATTTTTATTCATAAGTGATGCATCCTCTGAGAGAGAAATTAGGAAAACTACCCCATTCACAATAACCTCAAAAAAAATAAAATACTTGGGAATCAATCTAACAAAAGAAGTGAAAGACCTCTACAATGAGAACTACAGAACACTAAAGAAAGAAGTTAAAGAGAATCTGAGAAGATGGAAAGATCTCCCATGTTCTTGGATAGGCAGAATTAATATTGTCAAAATGGCCATACTACCAAAAGTGCTATACAAATTCAATGCAATTCCAATTAAAATCCCAATGACGGACCTCATGGAAATAGAGCAAGCAATCATGAAATTCATTTGGTGAAATAAGAGACCCAGAATAGCTAAAGCAATCCTTAGCAAGAAGAGCGAAGCAGGGGGTATCACAATACCAGACCTTCAACTATACTACAGAGCAATAGTAACAAAAACAGCATGGTATTGGCACCAAAATAGATAGGTAGATCAATGGTACAGAATAGAGGACACAGAGACAAACCCACATAAATACAGGTATCTCATACTTGACAAAGGAGCCAAAAACATACAATGGAGAAAAGACAGCCTCTTCAACAAATGGTCCTGGGAAAATTGGAAATCCATATGCAGCAAAATGAAACTAAACCCATATCTCTCACCCTGTACAAACTCAATTCAAAATGGATCAAGGACCTAGAAATTAGACCAGAGACCCTGCACCCAATAGAAGAGAAAATAGGTCCAAATCTTCATCACGTTGGCCTAGGACCAGATTTCCTTAACATGACTCCCAAAACACAAGAAATAAAAGCAGGAATCAATGCTTGGGATAGAGTCAAACTAAAAAGCTTTTTCTCAGCAAAGGAAACAATCAGCAATGTGAAGAGAGAGCCTTCAGATTGGAAGAAAATCTTTGGCACACACACTTCAGATAGAGCACTAATCTCCAGAATCTACAAAGTGCTCAAAAATCTTTATACTAATAACCCAATCAATAAATGGGCCAAGGAAATGAACAGACACTTTACAGAGGAAGATCTACAAGCAATCAACAGATTCATGAAAAAATGTTCAACATCCCTCATTATTAGAGAAATGCAAATCAAAACCACCCTAAGATTTCCTCTTACCCCAATTAGAATGTCTTTTATTAAGAATACAGGCAACAAAAAGTATTGGCAAGGATGTGGGGAAAAGGGTACACTCATACATTGCTGGTGGGAGTGCAAGTTGGTGCAGCCACTCTAGAAAGCAGTGTGGAGGTTCCTTAGAAAACTTGGAATGGATCCACCATTTGACCCAGCTATCCTACTCCTTGGCCTTTACCCAAAGGACTTAAAGTCAGATTACTACAGTGATGCAGCCACATTAATGTTCATGGTTGCTCAATTTACAATAGCTAGATTGTGGAACCAACCTAGATGTCCTTCAATAGATGAATGGATAAAGAAACTGTGGTATATATACACAATGGAATATTACTCAGCCATAAAGAAGAATAAAATTATGGCATTTGTAAGTAAATGGATTATGTTGGAGACTATTATGCTAAGTGAGATTAGCCAATTCCCAAAATCCAAAGGCCGAATGATCTCTCTGATAAGTGAATGATGATGCATAATGTGGGGTGGAATGATTGCAAGAATGGAGAAAGGATAGAGAGCATAGAGGGAAGGGAGGGGTGGGGTTGAGGTTGGGGGTTAAGAATAATAACAGTATGTGTGACAGACAGCATTGCCCTGTGTACATGTATGAATGCACAGATGGGGTGACTCTACTTTGGGTACAACCAGAAAAACAATTGCTGTACTCCATTTGTGTTCAATGAATCAAAAAATTAAATAATAAAAAAAGAAGATATATGCACTGTATATAGGCTGCCTCGAATAATATCCAGTTTATACAAATGTCCTCTGTGAATCAGTAAGCAAAAGGCAGCACAAGACACGGGGCTACAGATATAAATAAACAAGTAGCAGTGAAAGAAAAGGAATAGTCAACTAGCATTTGAAAAGATGGTTAACATTGCTAAAAACCAGATCTATATATACTGAAATCACAATAAGATGTCATTTCACCCATGAAATTTTAAAAAATGAGAACAATACCAAGCGTTGAAGTGTCATGTGAATTTGAGTGACACAGTGGTACCACTCACATAGTTTTTCTGGGGTAATAAATTTGGCACTTATTAAAGATATGCTATGATACAACCCAGAAATTCTATTCTTAGGTATATGTTTGAGAAATGCCTGCAGATATAAAATGAAGAAACTTCGGAGAGCATTCAAAGTAGCATTGTTGCCAGGTGTGAATGGTACATACCTTAGTCCCAGTGACTTGGGAGGCTGAGGCAAGAGGATCACAAGTTTGAGGTCAGCCTCGGCAACTTAGCAAGACCTTGTCTCAAAAATATCTTTAAAACTATTTATATAGCAACAATATTATATTAGCAAAATATTAAGAAAAAAACCTGAATGTGTATCAATAGGGAGAATGATTAAACTGCATTATATTCATAATATAAAAGATGCGAAAATGAATGTACTATACTTTGACATGCCAATATAGAAGTCTTATGCAGAGACACCATAAAAAAGGCAAATCACAGGTGTATACAGTTCAATACACATACACATAAAGTTTTGCCCACACACAATTCTGTATATTGTGTACAGATACTACATCTGTATTTAACTTGTAAAAGATCTGTTGTTCGGGCCATAGTATTTGGTCATAACCCCATCTCTGAGGTGACATAGCACTTTGGTTGTGGAGTAGGAGTAGATTATTTATTTTCTGGGAGACTGTTTTAGTTAATTTTTCATACTCAACAAGAACAACTTAGAGGAGGGAAAACATATTGGTTGCTCATGGTTTCAGGGGTCTCAGTTCATATATGGCCAACTGCATTTCTCTGAGTTCAAGATAGGACAGCACATCTCCCAGTGGAGAAAAACCGCTCAGCTCATGGTGGGGTCAGGAGGGTGAGAAACAGAGAGAGAGAGAGCCCTTCCAGGTCATGCCTCTAAGTGACCCACCTCCTGCTTACAATGCTCATAATTTGATCATTTAACCTTTAAATATTCCTGCATTAGCAGGAGCTTTGAGGAGACATCTTATATCCAAACCATAATGAAGACTTCAGAAATACTGAGTGATGAAAAACTGGCACAGGTTTTCTAAGCAGAATTCATGCACTGAAATTGATGCACTCAGGTTATTCTCTTGGTTCACAGAAAAGATGCTCTACTATTCATTTAGAACCTTTGACTTTTTCAGTACATAATTCTAAGAAGCTTAGGTGGTTTCTGATGCAAGGTAGATTAGACTGCCAGAGGGAGGTACACAGGTAGTAATGAGAAACAACCACCAGCTATAATGTATAAGACAGAAAAACCCACTAAGTGGCTCAACAGGAATAGAAATCAAAAGCAATCTAAGGCTAAATATAACAGAAAGGCAGTGAATTCTGTATGCCCTCCTAACTCCAGATAGCAATCTGTGCAACATGGTAATTAATGATGACTGCTAGGTCATCCAGATGTTTATGTATGGGTTTAAATATTCAGGAAAATATATGATCTATATTTGCAGATTTCACTGATTTAAAAAAGATTTAGGTATTAAAGGAAATGGTTTTATTAGATAAAATCAACCTCTTTGGAATAGTGCATTTCTAAATTATACCTAGTGAATGATACATTTCTGTATTTCACTTATCCAGTTAACATTCCTTAAAAGATTACAGTGTGTTGGGCATGATTTTGACACTGGCTATACAAAGACTGTACTTCATTATGTCTTTCACTAACAGTGCGTGCAAATGGTGTGTGTTATTAGCTGTATGGATACTTAGAGAAAAAAGTGCTAATTTGGTTATTTGATCTTGGTTATACTTGTATCATTTTTTAAATTACAAATATTAGAAGTGTGAGAGAGCTAAATATTATTGCATTTGGAATTTCAATTGAGAAATACAATTGAAGTGTATACTTTTATGAATTTTCTACAGGCTTTTTGGCAGAATATATTAAAAGACTTTTGAAAAGTTTAGTTCCTTCATCTTTGTCAACCTAATTCTAAAAAAATTAGGAAAATGATGAAAAATAAGCACAATTCTTTTAAAAGAAGCTTAGCTGGCATAATTTATAATAATGAAAGTGCTTTAAGTGTGTACTTGAAGGGAATAGGTTAATTGTTCAGTTATCAGAATTAGAGTTTGAGAATACCTAATGACAGAGGAAAATGCTTTTGCTATATATTGATAAGTAAAAACAATGGCAGGAGGAAAATATGCCAGATTGCTGATTGACTATATTGTGGTGGTATGATTATAATTTTCCTTTTCTTTTTTATTCTTTTCTCTTTTTCCTACACTAAACATAAAGTGTTACAACTATATTAAAAACTCAAATACTATTTATAAGACAGTAAACTTTTCCATTCCTGAAGAGATTCTTTGCAAACAGACTATCTTGGAATGTCAACAGGGGTCACAGCGTCCAACACTGTCAATGACCATGTCTTGAATTTTGTTTAAAATCACAATAATACCACGAATGCATTTTTATGGATTTGTCACTCATTGAAAATGACATTTTCATGCATGTTGTCTATCAAGGTGAAGAAATGAATAAAAGTTTATAAATTAGTGTTACTAAAGTCATAGGTAAGAACTCACAAAGCTGAAAGAAGAATCTTGATGTAAATACTTAATGTTCTTTCTTGTTTTCCTGAATTTGAAGCTCCTCAGTGGGTAGTGCACTTCCACGAAGACGCTGCTGTGCATATATTACCATTGGAATGATATGTATTTTCATTGGAGTTGGATTAACTGTGAGTACCATTTTGTTGTTAGAATTCTCTTTATCAACATTAACCAGTGGTGAGGCCTGGGACAACCTTCAGTGACCTCTGAGAATGCTGAGGTCTCCCTGGGCATAACAGGCTCAGAAGCTTCCGAGGGACTATGGGCAATCAGAAGCCCCATCCGTGGACCTGGTGTTTTGTTTTGTTTTGTTTTTTCCATGGGCCAATTTTTAATGAAGTTCTCCCATCCAGGTAAAAGGATGTCTTTGGACCCCTCTAAAGTCCTCAACATTGGGAGATTTACCGTCCATTAACAAAAGCCCATTTGTTTTTATTCAGTGGCAGAACCAACTTTGCATGGCCATGGAGTATCTTATATTCAAAGCAACAATTATTCTGCTATGGAGGTCTGAAAAATCATTCTTCTCTTAATCCATATCAAGCAGAGATTTATTACCAATATGAGGATGGCTTTTTTTTAGAGGACACTGAAATCAAACAGTTGGCATGGGGATTATGCCAGGGAGAAGAGGAAGGAACCGATCTGTTTTGCTGTCATTTACTTTCCATGCTCCTGTGTTCCTCAGTATACTGTCCCATATTATTAGTAATGTTCTACACAGGATAGTAAAGAGTCACATATTAAATACCTTGTAGAGGTAACATATTTTAGTGTGTTTTAATTTCATACAATTTGTAGTATAGAAGTTGCAGTATGGTTTGTCAATTACGGTCAACAGATACACCTTGTGTTTTATAGAGAATTTGTGGCTTCAGTTTGGGGATGTACTTTATATGAATCACACATAAATTGATGCAGGATGAGCAGATATTTTCTTGAAGTTTCTAATCTTTTTATATTGCTTTTTATTTTAGGTTGGCACCCAAGACTTTGCAAGACGATTTCATGCAACCTATGTTTCTTGGGCAATTGCTTATCTTTTAGGTTTGATCTGCCTTATCCGAGCGTGTTATTGGGGAGCCATAAGAGTCAGTTATCCAGAACACAGTTTTGCATAAGCTTGCTTATGATTCAGTGATGCAGGTGAGAGGGTCTAGCAGTTCTTGATAAGCTATTCTGGACATCTTTCAATCGTTTGTCCTAATGGATTCCATTCTGGTTTATGTATAATAGTTTCAAGACTTTGGGAAGTCTTTTATGAGTAAATGCTCATTGCACTGCATTTTATGCAAATAGTTTGTTTTGCTGCTAGGTTTTCAAATTCAAAATAACAAAGCTGTGTTTTTATGTTCTTTTAAATCAATTAAAGATATTTTTGGATGTCACCAAACATAACATATTACTCTTTCTTATGTTCAAATCTGTTATCCCATTAATTGCTGATCTGTATTTCCAAGAAGTGTTTATAAATGTTTCTACAATCGTTTCACATTTATACTTACATTTTAATTAAACAGTATCAAAATTGCTTGCTTTAAACTCAAAGCAATATGCATTTTTGCTTGAACTGCTTACAGTAATTTTAACCTAAGATTATAGTGACCTTATTCAGGAAAAAAATTTGAGTATACTTTCAAAAACTCAACATTGTTGTCAGAGAAACATTTCTAGATAACCGTATGCTTGTTTTTTGTTGTTTGTAGAAAAATATAATATTTTGGTAGTAATTTAAAATACAAGAATGAGAATATTTATTTGTTCACAGTTGGAAATGTTGGATAAATGTCTTTTCTCAAAGATCACAGGATTTTTGCCTTTCTTTTTTGTTCTTTTTATTTACCAATATAAAAAATCTGGTCTACATTTATGGAATTTAATGTTAATCCACTGTATGTATTCCTTTATAGAGACTCGAGGAAGTATTTCACATGACATATTTTATAATACTTAACCATTTAATCAAAAATATTTACATTGGGTTGTGTTTCTTTTCATTAGATCATGGGGAATTTTTTTTGTTGGGATAATAATGTACCACTTAAATGTGAAAGGAGCCTATGACATTTTGCACTAGCTAAAATGTTAAGATTAAAGGTACTCTTACCATTCTTCTCAAATATAACTGACTAGATAATTACCCAATTAATTTAAGAAAATAGATCACAGATAAAGAGCGACATAGTTTTCTAAGAATTCACTAGGACTTATGGAATCAGCTCTTGCACTGCCCATCTTCGCAGTTTTGAAAAAGAAATTGCTTAATTGAGAAGTAATATTCTGAATCTTTCATGTTATAGAATTAATTAATGAGATGATCTGAGTAAATTAATTGGTGATTCCAGGGATAAGACTAATATTTTAAATTATTTATGTTCCTGATTAGTATGAAAATGTACTCACCAGAGAGTTTGGAGCAAAATACATGTAAACTTCAAAGAATAAATGATAAATGTATAAATGCAGTAGCTCAGGATTATATGTACCTTTGAAACTATGCTAATAAAGATTATTGTTCAAAAATTACTTTGTTCTATTCCATTTTAAAAATTAAGATATAATTTCCAAAATTGCCTTGAGATCCCACTCAAAAGTTTTCATGTTTAAGAAGATATACTATTTTTATATATTTGTTTTTTCTACTGTTTTCATGAATTAAAAAATCTTAAATTCATTTGTAATACACTTGATATTCAATATGAAATACTCTAATTTTTTCTTTTCTTAATGATTAGTTGCAACAACATCATATGTTAAATAGTCAATACATTATTTCACCTTGGATTTGAAATCTCACATTAAGTTATATGATACACAATCCAGTTCCTTCTGGAATATAACTTCATGAGAGAAGAAACCTTGCAAATGTTATTCACTGCTTTATTCCCATTTAGAACAGTTCCTATTATATATGTGTTCAGTATACATGATTGAATGAATATGCATGAATGAATAAATGACTGAATTTTATTTTATTTTAAACATATATGTGTGTGTGTTTATTTTTTGTGTCTGAATGTATAGGTAAATATTATAATTTCAGGTTTAGGAAAAGCTTTCTAAGTAGAACCTAAAATCAGAAAGGTGACTGAAACTAAATGAATACCTCAGAAACTACTATGTGAAAAAAAGATCTCAAGCAAAAAACAAAAAAAGACAAAAGACAACTGGTGAAGATATTTGCAAAATAGTGTTAATCTATGTGATAAGGGAAGAGAATAAAGGCATGAAAAGCAATTCATGAAGGAAGAAGTATAAGTAATTAAACATGAACTTTTTTTCAATTTACTAATCAAAGAATGTAAACTAAAATAGAATATTTTTATCTACCACATTAACAAAGAATGAAAAAAGAGCAATAATATCCTTTTAATTATGGGGATATGAGAAAACACATATGTGTGCATGCACACACACACACAACCCTCTATATTCTTTGGAGTAGTAGATAATGTATACACAATGAGGCTTATCACATTTTATAGTGTGTATTAAAACAAAAAAATTAAAAACCAATAATGTGGGTTGGGTAAAATAATTTGGCACACTCATCCTATGTAATAACAAGCAGACCCTCAGAATATTATGAAAATTTCATGTACTAAATTGGAAATGGTTCACAAAATATTATATGACAAAAGCAAATTACAAATCAATATGTGCAGTATGATGCACTTTGGGTAAAAATAAATTATGTGTATGTGTTGAAAAAAACTAAGGAAATAAAGTTTTAGAGTAATTTTCTTTGTGCAGAGATAAATGAATTTAAAAAATTGTTTTGTACTAGATTTATAGTTGGAAAGTTTTTTTGCTCTTGATAAATAGGTAAGAATGATGTTATGATCCCATCATTATTTGCTATCTTTTCATTTAGATTTTGTAATTTTTAAAATAAATTTTCTAAAATCCAGACTAATGATTTTCACTGATGAAAAAACCTTGAGGTTCTGTTGTTGGTGTTTTATTGTTGTTATTTTGTTATACTGGGGATTGAACCTAGGGTCACTCTACCACTGACATACAATCCTAGCACTTTTTATTTACTTTGAGACAGGGTCTTCTTACATTGCCCAGGTTCGCCTTGAACTTGGGATACTCCTGCCTCAGCTTCCCAGGTCACTGGGATTATAGGCATGCTGTACCACACCCAGCTGATAAAACCTTTAAAGTTAACAAATACATAGTTAGGCTTAGTCCTTTATAGGGACATAAAATTTTAATTAAATCCAAATTTATGAGACTTTATATTCAAAGTTGCTTTTAAAAATAGAGCATGTCTTCCAGTGCCTAGTGACATAAAAAGTCCTGGGGAAAATGTTATTTGAAATACACCATAGCCACTAATCAAAAAAAAAAAAGGAACAATTTGTCCCCTACTGTCCAAAGTAGTGAAAATTGCTTTTGCTCTTTTAGAATGGAAAAAAAAATGACACCATAATCAGGTATTCTTGGTCAAGGTATTTGTGAATATACATATGTCATTTTAGAAAAAGGAAAAAAGGAACCTACTAAGGACATAAGCCAGGTAGAGTGCTACTGGTCTCATAAAATGTACTGTTTAAATATTTACAGAATCTAAGGAACCAAGTATCCTTGTTTCTCTTTTATAAGAGGACATGAAGGTGTTTCTCCCATAGACTGAAAAGCTAGATTTTGAGTAGGACAAGAATCTGTCTTTTTAAAACCAATCACTCCCAGATAATTGTATTTCCTGGATCATATCCTGAAAGAACAATTATATACTATGTTGAAAGAATGTGTATATGTTCATCTTCACTTTCTCTGACATTCGTATTTTCTCATATAGGAAAAGCTATGCTTGTATTTGAGTAAATAATGCCATTTATTTTGTTTGGTTTGTATAGTCCACTATAAGAGATTTTGTTGTGCTTCACTTTATAGTAATTTACTTTTGGATTTTGTGCCCCCTGCTGTTCATTGTCTGTAGCTCACCTGTGAAAAGAAAACTAATAGAAAAAATTATCCCAACTATTCATTTCAAATAAAGAATACTTAAAGTATTTCTAAAAATTTGATATTATATCAAAGTACATTAATTTTAAATGTTAATTTATATAAAAATATATATTAATTTTCTTCCTAAAATTAACAAAATCATAGACAATAGGAATATTATGTATTAAATATGAGGAAATTGACATGCAATGAACATCAAATAATATAACTTCCTTTTATCTTGTGATGGCAAAATTAATTAACATGACTGTAAAATGCACACCATACTAGTAAAAAAAAAAGGCCTTTAGTTTTTAATTCATTATGCACACTCACAAATTTAAACACTATGCTCTCTATATTTTGCTTTATGTGCATGTGTCTAACTTAAGGTGGAATGCTACATAAAAAGCAGGAAAGTAAAGAACCCATATTCTTTTGGGAACTTCCTTGTAAAATAAGGTATCAGATCTAAGAAAGGAATATTTTGCAATTTAGCAGATGAAAGTCTTTGATCTTCCATAGTTCTTTCAGTTTTGTAATAGTCATTTAAGGTAATTTATTAAATAAGAAATTATCACACATATTGCTCCAGTCAATTTTTTTGATACCCTGAGTGGACTATGTGTAAGAATTAACAGCTGAATATAGGACTTTTGAAAATTTTTCTGGAAAAAACCTCACCATGTCTGATAGTTCCACATCAAATACAACTTTGGCTTAAGCTATTAGACATTTCAATAATTAGGGACAAAATGTGTTAAGATTTTTATTAATTATTAAGCCTTTGTCTGGAGTTTCAGAGATGGAGAATTCCTTAGCTTATATAATGCTGTTTTTTCCTGGTCTCTTCCTTCATACTTCGTTCAGTTTCCTTTCTCCCTACTATCTTCCATTCACAGGTCTCTTTTTATATCCTCATTATCAATGCAGACTTCAACACCTGATTTTCATTCTTATCACGTGTCACTGATTTAAATGGAAATGGCCTAATGCTATAGTCTAGACTCAATTTTTTGTTAAAACCTAAAAGTCCTGCTGCTTTCCACAATAAATTCTTTCTCCTACATCCATTCCCTGATGTCTTTTCAGGAACATCACAATATATTTTAATTGAGACCTATATTCATCTGGGTGCCTCAAGCTAATAGCTGGTGTTACCATTTTCACTTTTCATTCTCATACTTTTATTTATTTATTTATTTGGTACTGGGGATTGATCTCAGGGGCACTCAACCACTGAGCCACATTCCCAGCCCTATATGTATTTTATTTAGAGACAGGGTCTCACTGAGTTGCCTAGCACCTCACTTTTGCTGAGGCTGACTTTGAACTCACTATCCTCCTGCCTCAGCCTCCCAAGATGCTGGGCTTACAGGTGTGCACCACTGCACCTGGCCTCATTTTCACATTCTTCACACTCTACTAATTCTCCCCTATGCTTTCAGCTATGTACACTATTCTTTCTTCATGGAAACTGCTTACTTTCCTTATGGCACTCAGATGCATTGCCTGGATTACTGTTAAACTTCTGAACTAATTTTCTTGACTCTCTTCTTGTCTTCCCTGCTTCCTACCCTCTTCCAAACTCATTTTCCACTGTTACTTAAGTGATTCTTTTCCAAATGGACATGTCATGGCTTGGATATGAAGTGTCCCCCCAAAACTCATGTATTGAAGGCTTGGTCCCCAGTGCAACAGTGTTCAAACGTGGTACTCTTAGGGAGTGACTGGATCATGAGGGCTCTGACCTCATCAGCAGAGGGATTAATTATCTGATGGTATTACCGGGGGCTGACAGGAACTGCAGGAGACAGGGCCTACTTGGAAGAAGTGGGTCACTTGGGGCATGCCCTGGAATGTGTTTCTTGTGCCCAGCCCCTTCCTTGCTCTCTCATGTTCCCAGCTACCATGGTGAACAGCTTTCTACTTTTATGCCCTTCTGCTATATGTTCCACCTCACCTCAAACCCAAAGCAAGGCAGACAACTGGCCAGAGCTGAAACCTCTGAAACTGTGAGCCAAAATAAATCTTTCAGCCGGGGGTGGTGGCACACGCCTGTAATCCAAGTGACTTGGGAGGCTGAGTCAGGAGATCGCAAGCCAGCCTCAGCAACTTAGCGAGGCCCTAAGCAACTCAGGGAGACCCTGTCTCTTAATAAAATACAAAATAGGGCTGGGGATGTGGCTCAGTGGCCAAGTGTCCCTGAGTTCAATCCCTGGTTCCAAAAAAACAAAACAAAACAAAACAAAAACCAAAAAAAACAAAATAAATCTTTCCTCCTTTGTTTTGTTCAATTATTTGTCAATGAGACAAAAACACATGACATATGACATTATCATACCCAAACTAAAATCCTTTAGTGTCTTTCCATATCCTTATAAAAGACATAAAAGAGGTCTCATCTTTCTTTAGTTTAATATTGAGCTACTACCAAGCAATCTCTTAAATATTAGTGTTTCTGTAGCATAGAATTGCTGGTGTATTCCTGTACTGACTGCTGTTTCATTCCTACATGCCTTTGGTTTTGTCTTTCCACCTGCAAAAGAATATCCTTTCCTAAAAGTGGGTAAATTTTTTATTCTTGAACATCCTACTTAGACATTACCTCTTACTTAAACCATTCTATGATCCCTCTTCTCCCACCATTCAATAGAATTATGTATTTCTTTGTAATACTTGTGTAAAAACTTTAACTACATTTACTACCCTCTGTTTTAATTATTAGTTTGTAGGCACTATTATTAGATTATCATTCTCTTCTTGTTAATTGTGCATCATCCATAATAGTTTTATTTCAGTTTCTATTTGTATCCTCAATTCCTAGCACATAATAAGTGTTGGCTTTCAAAATTTTGCTTAGCTAAGCTGAACTGAATCAAACCAACTCTTCATTATAGCATTTAACAAACTGCTGTTCAATAATACCTATCCCTTTAATTTATGGGCCAGATCCCCATTGGCCTCCTGAAACTGTGAAAATAATTGAATCCTATGTGTACTGTTTTTTCTTATACATACATATCTATGATAAAGTTTAATTTATAAATTAGGCACAGTAAGAGAGGACTACTAATACTACTAATAAATTAGAACAATTATAAGAATAAACTAACAAAAATTTCAAAATCATTACTCTTATGCTTTGGACCCATTATTAAGTAAAATAAAGGTTACTTGAAAACAAGCCCTGTGATATGAGAACATTTGGTAAGTGAGACAGAAACGAAGAGATTAATGGGCAAATATGGTATATAACATGAATAGTCTGGACAAAGGAATGATTCATGTCTTAGATGGGATAGAGCAGAGCACTGCTCAAAACAACATGAATTTGAAACTTATGAATTATTTCTGGAATTTTTCTTTAGATCACTGTTGACCATGGGTAAACTGAAATTGAGGAAAGCAAAACTGAATAATTCTAACAACTACAATAATTAAAAGTGTATATGTGTGTTTGCGTGTACATTCTCCTTAAATTGTTTTGTAAATCTTTGAAAAATAAATGAGAGGCAAACTATTGGTAGGAGGATGGTAAGGAGATAAACTTGCTGAAGAATATAGAGTGCCACCTCTTCAGTTTTTCCTGAACAGGCTTTCAGTGGCACCCCCTAGGTTAAGACAAAGTGACTTTATCATAACATTGGGATTGTTCATGTGGAGCTGCTGGTTTGCATATGTAGACCCACACTAGACAGTATGGACCAGAAGACTGAACAGGTAACTAAGTGGTGTGTGTGTATGAGTGTGTTTGTGTGAGTGCACACTCATGCTACTAGTTCTATGTACTTTGTAGGCTGAGTGTAAATAAAATGAAAATTTGTGAATAAAATGCTACTTACAAGTACTAACACCTGTTAACTGTGAATTATCCTTCTAATTGGGAGTCCTATTTTCACTCTTCCTTTTCTTCCATCAGTTCTCCAAGCCTTTTTTTTCAGGGTCGGGGCAGAGATGGTGAAGAGGCAAAGCAGATACCCACTTAGAACAAGAAAAGCAATGAAGACAAATTACAGATTTTAAAAGAATGACAAATACCAGAAACATAAAAAATTCAGAAAAGTATTTGAAATTAATTACCTGAAACACCACTGTTTTCCTATAATTTTAGCTTTAAAATTGTTGACTGCCTTATCATTTGATAATTTTGTAACATATTATCTCTAATGAGAATGGATAATTTAGTATTCCACTCAAGCATAGCTATTATGAGTTTAGAAAATTTGATTTTCACAGTTTATTCACATGTTATTTGTTCATAATAATGTCAATTTTTAATATTGGTAAAGTCTGGGAAATTTGGGAAAATCTGTCATAAATTTCTTGTGTGAACTCTGATTTCAAGTCCTTCAAGTCTTCTTGGGCAGTAACTAACCCTGAGTACTCTTTAAATTGCTAAACATTAACCTGTTTGTCAAGTTCTTGTTGTAAAGAACTTACATTAATTCATTATCCTTAAAGATGCCAATATTTCTAGTTTCAATGTATTTATGAGATTCATTTTCCCTCATCAAGTATAAAAATGGGGTCTATTATTTCCATTTAAAAATTTATCTTCCCCCTCAACAAATTACTGATTTTAGTTCACCTGAATTTTTTTGCAATAATATTGTTAAAATAATTTCTATTAATTTCACATAGTAATACAAAATAATTTAATTGTAAAATGTAAAATATGATGCATTGTTAAAGGTATCCTGAAGAAGAAAAACATTTTGACTACATTGATGAGAACTGAGTCCTGAGCTTACAATTTTCTATAGCTGGGGGCTGGATGAATGCATTAACTCCACTGTCCACTGACTTCATTCTACTCCACAGGGATAAGTTCTTCTTAGGACACAGCACCTGATCCTGCCCTGTAGGCTCTGATGCCAGGTGAGTTGTCTCAATGGATAGCAGGAGTGTTTCTTGGAGCCCCTTCTACACCAAGACAGCTGGCAATAACCTGACCACACGTGGAAGTGCTTGTGAAACACCACACTGTTTTAAATGCTAAACCTTATCACATCAGTGGTCCCACTTAGGACCCTTCAATGAGTCCCAATATATTTAAGTAAAATTCAACTTCCTTAGTAGTGTCTATAAAACACTACTTGGCTTCTCCCATTTCTCCAAACTCATCTTCAACATTTACTTTTTGTTTTCTCAAGCCCAGCCATACTGGTTTTACATGTTTCAAGAAGATGCCTTATTTCCTGTTTTTCTTCACCCAGGCCATGAAGCCACCTTCCTTTCAACTTATGCTTTGTGCCTCTAAACCTGCCTTCAAGACTAGAGATCCCTTTTCAGAGACCTTCTTCAGTCACCCATTTTAATTAACCTTTCTTGGCCAGGTTTGTAATCTCCTTTGGAAGTTGACTCTTGACAACTAAATGATTTTTTCCCGGAATGTGTAACTTTTTCTTAATCACCATTCCTTTTCTAATGTTCTGATTCATCTATAATATGCCTATGACAGGTGTGTGTCTATATGTGTATTGGTGTATATATGTTCAGAGCTCTGTGGATAGCTCAAACATCCTAAGTCTCAATTTGAACTCATGTCCTTCCCCAAACCTATTATGCCTCTGGTGTTCCCTATTTTATGCCATCACCAGATTCGCTTATTTGCCCAAGACAGAAACCCAAGTGACCCTACCTTCTCATTTGCCTCTGCTATGCAATGTGTCACTGAGCTGTGTTGATTTCCCCTCATTAACATCTCCCAGATTCATCCTTTCTTCCCTGCTTAGTTCAGACATCTCATCTCTTCTTGGAGTGATCATAAATGTCCTCCAGGAAGGCTTCAAGTGGCCTGCTTGTGTTGTATCTTTCCCCCTGCTATCAGAATGATTTTTTCAAATATTCAATGTTGATCATGTCAATACGTTAAAATTCTTCAAATACGGGACTTGACTTAAAAGACGAATTACAAATTAAGGCTGGAAGTGGGATTCACGTTCGCATCTCGGCTGTCGTCTTCCCCAGCACAGTTCGCCCAACTCCACGCACTCCACCCCAGACGAGCTTTCCTTTCCCGTTGCGCTTCATCTCTTTTCTTTTTCTCCCAGCCAACTGCAACCCAAGGGCCGGGCGGCATTCCCTGCCTGTACCAGTGGGCTTCCGCTGCTCCGCGCCCCGCCGCCCAGGGCCGCCTTTCCCAGCCCCGTGCCGCCCGCTCGTCCCCCAGCACCGACCCCCGGGTGTCCTCAGGGGACACTCAAAGATAATGAAAGAATGACCACAAGAATGAAAATGAAGCTCGACAACAAAGGATTTGGATTCGGATGCGGCAGCTTCAACTGATTCGAACGGTGGTCCTCTCGGGACTGTCCTCTGTGGGGCAGTATTCCTGCCAGAGAGAAACCAGGGCTCCAACGCCACCCTCAGTGCCCACCGAATCCCCGCACGCCTCGCCGCGTGGCGGGAAAGCCGCCGCCCGCCGCTCTGACGGGACCGACAGTCGTCAGCGGCGCGCGGCCTGGCTCACAGAAGCGGCCTGGCTCACAGAGGCGGCGTCGCTCTCGAGGCGGCGTCGCTCACAGAGGCTGCCTGGAGCCCGCCGCCCGGCCCGGCGCAGCGCAGCGCAGGCGGCCCGCCTCGCGCCTCCGGGACTGGGGTCCTGAAGGCAGTGGATGCGGGCGCGCCCCGTCCAGAGCCAACCCGTCAGCCGCTCGGAGAGGCCGTCGCCGCCTCCCGCGCACGCCGCGCCGCTCCCGCCCCGCAGGCCCAGCACGCCGGGCCAGAGCGCGCGCCGTCCGTTTAACGGTTCTGGCCCCTCCAGGGTGCTACCGCCCTCGGGGCCCGGCGCCCCAGGCCCCGCCCCGTGCCCGCCCCGCGCCCCCCCGCAGCCGCCGCAGCCCCTATCCGCCCCGCCCCCGCCGCGTCCCGGCGCCGCGAGCCGACGCGCGGCGGGAGCCGTTCCCCGACGGGCAGCGGGGCGCTCGGCCGCCGCGTCTGGGCTGAGCGCCGCGACGCTGCTGCCCTGAAGTCCTCCCGGATCTTGAGGCGGTAGGTGCCCGCGGAGGATAAGCGACACCTGGGCGAGAGTGATGAGGCGGGTGGTCGCCGTCTCCAGCCCGGCACTGGGAGAGTTGAGGCGAAGCAGAGGCTGAAGTGGTGGGGTCTGGTCTTTGGGGACCCCAGGTGGGATGTAGAGTGGGATGGGACGAGCCCCTCGGATGAGGGCGAGAGGCAGCGCCGAGGATGTGGGGCAGCCGGCTAGGAGCCCGTGGCCCAGGGACACTGGGAGGGGACCACCCAAACAGGTGAATAAGTGCCCGGAGCGGCCCAGGTGCCCGGCAGTGGGCTGCTTTCAAGAACCCCCACCCGAGCCCCCGCATCCCCAGCAAAAGTTGTTCGCTGGTGATTCAGGCAAAACAACAGAAAGGGGCAATTTATATTAGGGTGGCCACAAAGAGTTTTGCCCGCAAAGTTGCCCGCAAAGCTGAATGTTAAACAGTGCTTGCACTGAAAAAAAGCTTCAAAAACCTTAATTAATTAAGTTATAAAGAGACGGCATGAAAACTGCGATGGAACTTACAGCATTGTGATACTTTGCATTTTGATTCTTCCCAAATGTCACAACCAGTCTTGTGGAATGAGAAATGACTTTCACTTCCTAAATCATAATTGGTTTATCTCCTGTTCTGTGTTTCCTCCGTTTCTTGTCACCTCTCATTTTATATGTACAGGCAGCGTTTTGTTTTAGGAAATACTTTGTAAAAGTGATGTTTTGAAGTTGGAAATTGAGATTAAATCTTACCAGGTTATCACATAGGAAATATACACAAGGTAAATGAAAATAATCTTATTTGTTATTTGTAGCAGAACCGTCAGCACTTTCCAAAGAAGTCAGAATTAATTATTGTAAAACTTTTCAGAGCTGGGTTTCAAGCCCAGGGCCTTGTGCATATTAAGCAAGCACTTACTGCTGAGCTACACCTGTAGCCCTAAGAAGTCTAGAAGTTAAACTGGTAAATTTAAGTGTAGTAATCAGCTTCTAAAACCATTGCATAGCATATTTCTTATGTCGTGATCTATAATTAGTTAGTTTAACCATAAGGAAAATATACCATAATTTATTTTATACTCTAAGAGAAATTGTAAATTGAATGTAAATTGTAAATTTTTTTAAATTATAAAATTATTAACTTTTTTCATCAAGACTTTATACATAAATGTTTCTCCTCATAGTTGATTTTTAATTCATAAATGCAATTCCTACATGGAATAATGGATAGTCATATGTCTTACAAAACACGCAATTTTAGAGATGACATGGACTTTGTAGTCATATTTTCACTGCTAGGCACTTACTAGTTGTGTGGATTTGGGTATGTCTATTTTTCTGAGACTCAGGTTTTTCATTAGTAAAGTGGAACTATTTGTATTTTTTTCTCCAAAAGTTTTGTGTGGCTCAAAGTGAAATGAGATAATATATGTAAGATGTTTATCATGTGGTAGGATCTAAAAAGTGTTATTTTAATTAAAAGATATGTGCTCAGTATTAAGATTGTGTCTAGATTGATCAGTTATGTGCTTATTATTCCCATTGTACTGTATTTGAGAAAAAGCTAGGTTTATTTATAATTTCAGAATTGGTGGGGCCAATTTTCTTAAAACAGAAAAGGATCCTCAGATATAGTTGGTATTGCCCTATGTGCAATACCAATTACAACTTAAGTTTCCTAATTCTCCTGACGAATATTCTCCTCATACAACTTGGCCTTTTAAGATGATTTGTTAAGTATGTGTGAACTTAGAAAAAACCCCACTTTTATTCAGCAACCATTTTTGTATTAATACAATAAATATTTTTGATATATTGAATCAAATTATTTTTTTAAAAATATTTATGACATTTTAAAAGACAACTTTCTGATAGGTCCACTACTTGCTACTAAGTGTTATAGGTGGGATTCTGTTTGTTTTGCAACTGTTTTCCTTTTTTAGCAGTTAATACCATAAATACCTACTCCAGGTGGTACCAGTAATATTAAGGGAAACTTTGAGGGTGAAGCAGGCAGTAGAGTTTAAGAAGTTATTTTGTTTACTGACTAATAGTTCAGTTAAGCCGTTAGGTTACAGTTTATGGAGTCCTGTCTTGATTAAAATTCCATAGATCAGTTTTATAATAATAGTTTTATCTTGTGACTATTTAATTTTTCCATTAACACTATTACGGTACAATCAACTCATTCTGTATAATGTCAGTGTTTCTATGCAGGCATAGTTTACCTTTGTTAGCATAATAAACAGAATATTGTATGGTACCATCTTTTCTAATTTTCTTGATGATGTGGATTTATGTATGGGGAGTCCTAGCTGTTTCTTTCCTACAACAAATTGAAAGGTTAAGTGGCACTAAGCTTTAATTTTTTTGTTTACTTGTTTTTCAAAATCAAGTAATAGAGATTTGTAACACCCCAACCCATGAAAATCCCTAGTTTGAATACTCTGGATTTGCCTTGCTCAGCAACTAGAAAAGACTTTCCATCCTGCAACTCAGTTTCAGCTGAGCAATGAAAAACAAGGAACTGTGTGCCAAAGAACTCTATTCTTTTGTATTCCAATTCACTAGTTTCATGAAGGGAAACAGGATGGAAATTTACTGCATACTAGTATTAGGGTCCTCATTAGAATGGCTATAGGATAGCAACACATATTAGATGACTTTTTGGTCCTTATTTTAAATATTCCCTTCCACATAGAAAACATTCAGTAAATATTTGTGAGGGCTTTCTTTCTAGTTAAGCTTATTACCTTTTTTGTTTTCTGTTATATTAAAATTGTCTTGCCAATAACTATAGTTTCTGTTTTGTTTAGAAGGTTATTAATAATCATGTTAACCAAATAACAGACATAGTTCAAAGCTAGGTGGATATTAACTTATAATACTGACTGACTTGTCTCCAAATTTCAGGAAAAGGTTAGTTTTCCTGAAATTAGTTCTCATTGCTAACTGTGGTCATTTTTAAGTTTATGATTTTCACATTTGGATTATGTATACCCAAAGTTAGGTTTTAATAGTGTATAAGGCATTTCTTGGAACTAAAACTGAAAGGGAGTTACTAACCCTATCTTATATTGACCCTAGATTTATGATTTGTTGAAGATGATATGATTACATTTAATTTTGAATGAACAAGTACAAAGCTAAATGAAGTTTTACTTTTGACTTATCTTGATGAACATCAAAATTTTGAAAGTGTGTGTCTCACACAGATGTCAGAAAATTTTAGTTGTGTGGAGGAGGGACTTAAATTTATGGAGCTTATTTAACAAAACCAATTATGTTGGAGGTATTCGAACATGAAGACAAATAAGGTATAGCTTCTGTGGTGTCAACTAACTAATCCTAATTAAATAGGCATGTAATATATTTATTATGGTATAATAGAGACACACTGATGGTGGAGGATGAAAGTAAGGAAAGAGAAATTATTATTTACTATTAACTAATTTTCAAGAATTATAGAATTTCATGTAAACTAATTTTATCTGTTGAGACATGAAAATATTTTCTAAAGCAATAGCAAGAATTTGACCTTAGTCTTTAAAGATGAATAGTTATTTGGGAAAAGAACATCAGGGAAGATGAGGGAACTCCAGACATATGTAAATGTCCAGATATATGTAAATAACCTTAATTTAACAATTTTTGAACATCCAGTGTGTACTAGACACTGTGCTGCACACTGGAGATATGAACTAAAATTTAACTTGTGCAGTAAGTGCCTTATTGGAAGAGGATGCAGGGTTGTTTGGTGAGATATAAAAAGATACTTAAGCAGAACTTGAGCAGGTTAGCCTGGGTTCACTCCATATATAGAGAGAGGTTTAGGGATAGTTAGATTGTAGAGTGGTATCAAGAAACATGGGTCTGAGCATACTCCTCACTTCCTAGACTCTTGACCCTTGGGTAAATTACCTTATTTCTCTTTGCCTCATCAATGAGGATAGTAATATTAATTAACGTTGACTGAATTCTTATTATGTACCAGGTGTTGTGTTAATTGCTTTTTGTTATATGTGTTTTAGTTTTTCATTGCTGTGAACAACTTAGAGGAGGGGAAATTTATTGGGGGTTCATGGTTTGAATCCATAGATGATGGATTCCAGTACTCTAGGCCCAGAGTGAGGCAGCACAGTGTGGGAGGGCCCTGTGGAGAAAAGCTGCTCAGCTCATGGTAGGGTCAGGAAGCAGAGAGAGAAAAAGGAAGGAGCCTTGAGGGCAGATGAACTCTTTCAGGGTATACCCCAGTGACCCACCACCCCGTCCATGCCCCACCTGCCTACAGTTACCACTCAGTCCATTCAAACTAGGATGGGCTGATTAGGTTATAACTCTCTTAATCTAATCATTTTTACCTCTGCATATTCCTATAGTACAGAGGAGCTTTTGGGAAACACTTCATATCCAAACCATAACAATATTGTTTAGCCTTCATATCAAGCCTAGGGGAGACTATTGTTATCCATAGTTATATAACTAGGTGATAGAGCCATGATATGTCCCCAGGTAGGGCTAATATGAGACCTGAGTCTGGGTAATAGTGCCTAATTTATAGAGCTGTTCTGAGTAATGTGGGTAAGTGGTTTATTATGCATACTTTCCATGGGGATATTACCTGTTTCTGTTATTAATAATCCAGGAGATATTGGTGAACTAGAGTTTTTAAAGCAAGAATATGTATAAGGAGGTCGTGGTTTGAAGAGAAAAGATACTGTATTTATCCAGTTGTTCAGGGAGTGCTTGTTTTATCCATTGTGGAGTCAGTCTAGATACTGTGTTAATTGCAGGAGCATAGGGTTAATAAATATTGTTCCTCACTTTAAGAAGAATATGCTTTTTACTTTTGTCTAGCATGGAAAGCAAATAAAACAAAGTATAGTTTAGTGTTCTCTAAATGTTTTGATGTGGATAAATCATAGAGTGGAAGCATTTCAATCCATTATAAAAGGTGCTTTAAAAGGCAAATTAAGAACTACTGTGGAATTAAGAGAGTAGATGATGTGGAACCAGGTGCAGTGGTGCACGCCTATAATCCCAGAAGCTCAGGAGGCTGAGGCAGGAGGATGTCAAGTTCAAAGCCAGGCTGAGCAACTTAGTGAGGTCCTGTGCAACTTAGTGAGACCCTGCCTCAAAATAAAAAATAGAAAGGGCTGGGTATGTGGCTGCATGGTTAAATGCCCCTGGGAAAACAGAGTAGATGTGGGTATGAAGAAATATGTGGGATATATCTTGAAAATAAAATGGACAGGAATTGGAGACTTAATTATGGAACTGTGATTTAGACTGTCACATTGAAGGTGTGTGTCTTTAATGAAGGGTAAACAAAGGGAAATTTAAAGGACTTGGTGCTGAATTTAAGAAATGTAGGAGGGAGGTGCATATTTGGGATGAAAGTAATTTGATTTGGCTGTTTTAAATTTGAAATGCCTATTGATAATAAATTGAAATAGCATGAGGCAATTAGAAAAAAAAAATGAAGCCTAAACCTCAGAGAGGTAGGTGGTGAAAATATACATTAGATCATATTTATCATGTGCATAGGTAGTTAACAACTATGAAAATAGATGAAATGAGTAAAAAAAAGCCAAATTTAGTCATGTTCCTCCATTTAATTGGAGAGCAGAAGAGGCAAAGAAATAGGAAACAGCTAAAAAGGATAAACTCAGGGAAGTTAAGGGAGGAAAATGTTTTAAAGATAGAATGTTCAACTGTAGCAAATGCTCTTAAGGAGGTCTGAAGTTATTGCATATAATTTTGAATGCTTTTAGTTTTGTATTTCCCACCTTAACTTCTAAAAAAAATCTTCAAATGAGGGTTTTGGTTATTTGTATATATGTAAAATATCTTGTCCAAATGATAAAAATTTGTTTTTCCCCTCTTAAAGTATGGAACCTCAAGGTCTTTGTGACAATGGAAACCAAAAAGTTGATTGGTAAGCCGCTTCAACCAGCAAGACCTGTTCGTCATCTGACTTCTCCACCAGGTAAGTAACACAGTGAACAGTTCATTAAATAGCAGTTTGTTGATGCCTAATTAGTGTTTAAAAGACTAAATAATATATAATGTAATTGTATGAGGTAGATATTTAAGGAAATAATAAAAACTAATGATCTCTGAAGAATTTACAAGTATTACCAAAAGAAAAAGATTTCTTAATCTTCCCATACAAAGTCTACCAGACTAGAAAGGATAGGAAGAGTAGTAGTCCTTGATTGAAAGTAACTGTATGATTTTTTTCCCCTTGTGTCTCATTTTCATAGTTAACTGGCTTCTGGTCAGAATGATATTCCCAATACAAATTGTGCCTTGTGATTATTACCATGCTGAGTGGTCATGCTGGAGAATTAACCTTTTGAAAGATGTACTTATGTGTAACAAAATAAAACAAAAAAACTTAAAAAATTTAACAAACAACACAGATTCTTTGGTGGTCATCTCTTACTTATACTCTAATAGATGTTATGACTGTGCTTGAGTTGGAACATACCTGATTTCAGAAAATTTTAAACAAAACAACAATCAAAAATGTTCTTTTGCCCTTAAGGATACTCTTTTGAACAAATTCTTGAAATACTTGATATTAACTACTGAGTTGGGATATTAACCTTTTTATTCTATTCATTATTTTTTGCTAGAATGGCTTCTATTTTCTGACTTAGGTGATATACATATAACCTGTTTGAATTCTCTTTAGTCCATGTGTTCAACTGAATTAACTAACAACTTACAAAAGAAAAAATATAATCCCTTTTAATGGTATAAAAATGAAGCAGAAAAGGTAGAAATAGAACTGGTTCCTGTCTCCTGTTCATTCTCTCATTCTTGGTGCCTACAAGGAAGATTATCTCCATTTTGTTTGTTTCCTCTCAATGTAACTGTGATTTAGGATGGACAAATGAAATTAATGGTTTTCCTGGACTATAGCTTCAAAATGCTGATCCTGTGTCCTTCTGGTACACTAGAAACAGTTGTGTAGGGTCAAATCTCAGATTTTTTAAAAGGAAAGAGGATGTAACACCTTTGGCAGTACCTCCTTTCTGACACCATTCTTTTGCCAGCACCCCTCTCTCTGCTCCAATCTCTGCAGGTCCAGGTGTTCAATAATCCCTTCCTTCCAAGGTTGTTAAATAGGTGACTGTGAAGGGACATGGAATGGGCAGGTACCTCTGATCTCTCATTTAACTATAATCTTCTTAAGATCAGACAGGTCCCCAGAGGAATCCTGGACTTACATTGAATTACATCCTTTTGATAAACCTTCCTGATACCCCCAAACCAACTCTGCTCTCCCCTAGTGCCCTCTCGATTAACTTACCATATGTCAAATTATAATCATTATTTAGGAGTTTATCTTTTAAAGTAGATTGTGAGCTCTTTTATCTATGAACTCTTCATGCTTGTGTACCCATCACTAACATAGAGGCTGACACTTCATAGGGTTAAGTAAATATTTGTTGAATAGATGACCTGTGAGAAAACATTTTAAGACAGTGCTGAAGCTATCCTAGATACTTAAGCTTTTTAGGTGATGTTATGTTATTTATTGACATCATGGATATTTAAAATAATTTTTTTCCTCTCCTGACAGGACCAGTGTTTCCTTTCAACTTTCAAAATGAATATCCATGCAACACTCAGTGCTTACAAAGTGGAGTTAGCAGAGTAAGTCTTAGAAATTATAATAAAATGAGACTGGAAATGTAGCTCATTAATAGAGCACATACTCAATATGCATGAAGCCCTGTGTTCAATCCCCAGCACACACACACACACACACATAAGAATAAAATTAAGCCTTGTAGACTAAAAAGTAACATTTGTTTTGTGGCTGTTAATGTCAGATTCTGTACAGGGTGATTTCTGTATTTGTGAAAAGTTCTGATATATTTCAAATATATGCTAAAAATAACATACCATCCTTGTACCTGCCACCTACAATCTTTAAATGTAAACATTTTGCTGCATTTGTTTTTAAAAAATTTTAAAGAAAAATCTAACGTAGTTTTAAAATAATTTTTTATACTTTTCATTATCTCATTTCCTTCCCATCCTTTCCAGAAATTACTGTTCTCAGGTTTTTTTTTTCATGAATATATTTGGACTTTTTTTTTACAATTTTTTATAAATAATATTGTACACATTCTTGGTTTTGCATGTTTTCCTTTTCCATTAGTTTATATTAAAAATTTAAATATTTTGACTAAGTAAAATAGTTATGAAGTATAAAATTCAAAATATACAAAATAATATTAGTGAGAAGTTTTCCTCTAGTCTCTCACTTGTTTTCTCTGACCATAAGTAACCATTCTTATCTAGATAGTACCATAAACTGTGCATGTACAGGCATTAGTATATTTATAAATGGAATACCAAGCACCTTTTCAATGAATAGACCAGATCTATATGTGCTGATACAGAAAAATATTTTAATATATGTGAATATGCCATGTTGTTTTCATTTTCTGTTGAAAGGCATTTGTTTCTATTTTACAATAAATACTATAATGATTATCCATTAACATATTTCATTTTATGCAAGTTTGAAAGGTTTCCTGTGGTGTAAAACTAGAGTGGAATTACTGTGTTAAAAAGTGTTCTACCTTCATTAGATATTACCAAATTATTCTCAAAGTGATTTGTGTGCAGCACGTGAGGGCGCTGATTATTCCATATCTTTACTTTGTTATTGTCAGACTTAACATTTTTTTCCTTGTCCAGGAAATGTGTGTGTGTGTGTGTGTGTGTGTGTGTGTGTATGTGTGTGTGTATAAAAATTTTTAATTTTCTGTGCTTGAGAAGTGGAGCATCTTTTAATGTATTTAATTTGGCCATTTAGACTTGTTTTTTGTGAATGGTAATTTTTCTTGTGCTGCTTCTTGATTTATATGCTTTTTCAAATATATTATGGATTCCAATTATTGTTCTTATATGCATAGCAAGTATTTCCTTTGTGAGAAATATGGTCTGGGAAAATAATTTTTTGTGGGTGAGTTTGTGAGTCTGAGAACAGATACTGGAAAGTCACGTTTATCTTTGTATTTCCAATACAAAGAATAGTGCTCCTTATGTCTTGGGCACTCTGTGTTAAATAAATGTATTCAACAGGGCCACTGCTACCCATTTAGTATGTACAGTGTAAGAATTAGAGAAGGTAAAAAAATTTTAGAAGAATACAGATGTTATTAGACTAAGATAGTTTTTCCCACCTGCTAAAAAGTCTACATCAGTGCTGTGAATGGTATCCTTTAACCTATACATGGTAGCCCCAAGTTTCAAAACCTACCTCGATTCTTTTTTATATGTATGATTTTGATTGGTTACCAAACCCTTCTGGTATTTACGTTTCTTGCCTATAACATGGCAATCATATTTTCCTTATCACTTACATGATAATTATGTAATTATGATAACTAACCAAGATAATATATAATTACTTTATAAAAGTTTTAGTAAGTTTTCTACTTGCTGTGAAAGATTTTAAATGATCAGTATTTTCATTTTTTAATGTGTGCATTAAAAAATAGTTTTATCTGTATTTTTTAAAAACATTTTTAGGTGTTGATAGACCATTATTTTTTATTCATTTATTTATATGTGGTGCTGAGAATCGAATCCAGTGCCTCATACATGCTAGGCAAGCACTCTACCACTGAGCCACAACCCCAGCCCTTACCTGTATTTTTGTGCATGACAAAATACAGTTTTACCTTTGAGTTTGATTTAAGTAAATGTTACAAAGTTAGTGAAATGTTCATCTGCTAAAATTTTCAGATGTATAAAATTTTTCATGCTTAAAATGTCCTATTATAGTTAATTATATTTAAGAGTCAGAAATAACTTTGGGGAACCAAAATCTCTGGCATTTCCTAAATTTTTTCCATCTCTACTTAAAAATAAATAAAAAAGCTGCTAATTTTTTTTTTCTGATAACTTGTTTAGATGTCTTAGTGATGCAGAATTATCTCCTTAGTTTTTGTTGTGTCATAGGGCTAAATAATTAGTCCTGCCTTTAGGCACTGCTATTTAGGTAGCAAGGAATGGTTTATAACTTGTCAAGAGAGCAATGGAAGCAAAGATATTTATTTTTCAGTATAGATGTCTCCAAAGAAATAATCTTGGTGAGTTATCATGGTTAGGGACTATTTGTAAACTGATATTTTTCAGTACAAGAGGAGGTCATCTCTTAGGGATAGATTGTGTTGACCACAGTTGTGAAACTGATTTATAAGGTCAGAGAATCAGAATTATTATTTTAAAATGAGTAATCTTGTTGTTTTGTCTTCTGAGATCAGTCTCTTTTTGTTACAACTTTGCTGCTTCTAGGGAGATTTACAGGAATATAAATTGTAATCAGTGTTTCTTAATGAACATGTAATCAGAAGAAAAGCAGTTAAAAATGAATCTTTAAAATCTCAATCAATTAATTTAGCCAGTCTCACAATAAAGATAGTTAGTACTTCAAGTAGGATCAGAAAACACCGGATTGAAGCCTCCCTCCCCTCAGGACAATGTTTCTAATTTTCCTTTCTTCACTGGATGAACGAGTTTCCCCCCTATTTCCTAGGTGTTATGCAAAACAGTTCATGTACTTACAAACTGATATCAGCATCTACTTTGCATGAGATCAAAAAGTAAACCTCTAGTAGTTTTGCAGGATTTTATGAATACAAATACGTTGTTTTCATCAATTAAAATAATGACTTTGGAACTATTTACGACCTTATAATCCATCTTTTATCTTAAGTTACCTTTCAGAAATAACCATAATTATAGCAAAAATTGTTATATATGTGAATATATTTTGAAAAATGTTTTTGCTGTTTATTTTTATTAAGTAAACCTATAGTGGTTGCCTATTGTTTGGATCCAAATATTCCTCAACACATATTTTGATTATTGGGAAAACATTTTGGGATGGTAAAAACAGATTATATAAGTTTAAAAATGTTATGTACTTCTTGTTCAACAGTGTAAGACGAATGGAATGCAAGCCTTTTCTCAAGGTCTTAATGAACAGCAGCAACATCAGTCTCCAGTTAAAAAAGGTAAAATTTTACCATAAATCCTAAATTTTATCAGAATATCTTAGTATTTATTAAAGCTGACATTACTTTGTTGCTTACCTATATATACCTAATGTACTACAAATTTTTGTTACATTCTTTTGAGTTGATTTCTGTCTATATAAGTCAGGCTATTGGTTTTACAGCCCAGAAGAAGACCAGAATAAGAGTGACTTGAACAAGATGGAAATTTATTTGGTCTATTCTGTAACATTGCGAGCTGGTGTACAGACTGTGCTCTGTAGAGTAACTTCTGCCCCAGGGTTCTCTGTCTTATTTATTTCTGTGCCATCCTCAACAAGTGGCTTCCTTCCTTTGTGCAAGGTAACTGCACCTGTTTCCCAGCCCTCATGTTCCATTCTAGCCATCAGGAAGGAGAAAGGGGAAGGAAGTTTTCCTTGAGTATGGTCCAGAAAGTACATATATTACTTCTCTTTACATCCCATTTTCATAGTTCATTCATGCTGTACCTAGCAACAAGGCAGACTGGAAAATGTAGTCTTTAAGTGAGCACACAGCTAATTCTGTTACCAAAGCAGAAGGAAAGAACTGCTTTTGGGAGAGAACCAATTATTTGTCTCATACTCTCAATTTTTTAAAAATATAATGAAGATGGTTAATTTAATTCCAAATTTTTGTCAACAAGCCTGTGTATATAGTATACAAATTAAAAAGTATGAAAAAGGCTCTATTAGATTTCTCTTGCAGTATTTACTTCTGTATTTCTAAATGAAATTTTAAAAATTGTTATTTCCAAATTTTTCCATTTTTAATATTGTGTACTGATGCTAGATCTTTACCCATCTATTTCCCTTTCCCACCACATACATATTTCAAAGTTTTAGTTTAAGTGTTGACCACTCTTTATATTATTGTAACTGTGTAAATATAGTTGTTTGGCCATCAAGTCCTTATCTCCTTTCTCATGTATTCCTTCATTTTTCTCTGAAACTAACATTTGCTAACAATTGCCAACTTTTTCCTTCAAATGCTCCAACAACTCTTACACTTTTCTATATTTGTGCTCAAGTTTATCAAGTTCTTTTTTTCAGAGGAAACTTTTCTTATCAAATTCTCCATGATTCTGTACCAGTATGGACTATCCATTCTGCAATTCTGCTTTGTAGCAGTTGTAGAATGGACCTTTGTAATTGTTTTCTTTCTCCTGTTTTCCTTTTTGTAAATCAAAGTAAAATTTGACATTTTAGCCATATAAAATGTTCAATTTTGGCACATTTGCAATATGAAACTATCACTGCTATCTCATTCTAGAATTTCTATCATCCATGAAAGAAACCTCATACCCATTAAGCAGTTACTCCTGACCCTTTCTGCCTTGGTACTGACAAAAACTATTCATTTCTGTCTCTGGATTAACCTACTGTGGACTCATATAAACAGAATTCTATAACCTAGGGCCATTGTGTGTAGCTTCTTTTACTTCTGTAAAAATTTCAAGGTTATCAATGGTACGCCATTGTATATCCCCTTCCCTCCACATAGGTATTTCCCTTTTATGACTGAATAATGTTCCATTGTATTAATTATACTACATTGTGTTTATCTATTTCTCAGTTGATGAATATTTGGGTTGTTTTCACTACACCTGTTTTCATTTCTTTTCGGTTTGTATCTAGAAACAGACTTACTAGATCATATGGTAATTCTATTTTAACCTTTTGAAGAAGTGTTAAAATATTTTCTACAGAGGCTATCCAATTTCTATGTCCAGAAACACAATACTAGGTTTCCAATTTCTTGATATCATTGTTTTCTCTTTTTAAAATTTTTCCCATCCTTGTTGATGAGGAGGCATATCTCATTGTGGTTTTTGATTTTCATTTCTGTAGTGACTGATGATAGTGGACGACGTTTCATTTGTTTATTGGCATTTGTATTTCATCTGTGGAAGATGGTCTTTTGAAGTCCTTTGACAATATTTTAATTTGGTTGTCATTTTGTCATTGATTTCTAAAAGTTCTTGACATTAGACTATTATCTTTTCCCCTCTCTTCCTACTTTCCCTGCTACCCTTCTCCCCTACAACCCCAACCCCGTGTGCAATATATTCATTCTGAATACTAACCACATAAAGATTTGCAAGTTTTTCTCCTATGTTGGAATTTGTCCTTTCATTTCCTTCATACTGTCATCTTTTTTGGGTACTGGGGAGTGAACTCAGGGACACTCAACCACTGAACCACATCCCCAGTCCTGTTTTGTATTTTATTTAGAGACAGTCTCACTGAGTTGCTTAGCCTAAATTGCCGAGGCTGGCTTTGAACTCGAGATCCTCCTGTCTTTGCCTCCAGAGCTGCCACCATGCCTGACTCATACTGTCTTTTTTTTTTTTTTTTTTTTTTGCTGTTTGCTTTTTAAATTTTTATTTTTATTTTTACAGATTGCCTTTTGATTCATTATAGGCAAATGGGATACAACTTTTCATTTCTATGGTTGTGCACAAAATAAATTCACACCATTTGTGTAATCATACATGTTCATAGGGTAATAATACACAACATTGTCAACTTCGATGAAGCCTGATTTATCTATTTTTTTTGTTGCTTATGCTTTTAGTGTCATATCTAATAAATCATTGCCAAATCTTAGGTCAGGAAGACCTGTTTCCTTCTTAGAGTTTTATAGATTTTTTTTAGATCTTACACTTAGGTCTTTGATCCATTTTGAATTAATTTTTACATATGGTGTGAGAGAATAAGTGCAGCCTCTTTTTTGTGGATATATAGTAGTCCTATCACATTTGTTAGACTATTCTTTTTCCACTGAATGTATTGGAACCTTTGTTGAAAAATCTGTTGGTGTTGGAATAGATGTTTGTTCCTGAATTCTCAGTTCTGTTCTCTTGTTCTATATACCTGCCTTTGTGCCAGTACTGTTTTAATTGTTGTAACCTTGTAGATATTGATACTAGGAAATACAAATCCTCCAACTTTATTTATTTATTTGTTTGTTTATTTATTTATTTATTTATTTTTATTCATTTAATTTTGATCCATTGAACACAAATGGAGTACAGCTATTGTTTCTCTGGTTGTACACAAAGTAGAGGCACACCATCTGTGCATTCATACATGTACACAGGGCAATGATGTCTGTCTCATTCTGTTATTATTCTTACCCCCCTATCCCAACCCCACCCCTCCCTTCCCTCTGTGCTATCTATCCTTCCTTCGTTCTTGCCTCCCTTCCATCCTGCATTATGCATCATCATTCACTTATCAGAGAGATCATTTGGCCTTTGGATTTTGGGGATTGGCTAATCTCACTTAGCATGACAGTCTACAAGATCATCCATTTACCTGCAAATGCCATAATTTTATTCTTCTTTATGGCTGAGTAATATTTCATTGTGTATATATACCACAGTTTCTTTAGCCATTCATCTATTGAAGGGCATCTAGGTTGGTTCCACAATCTAGCTATTGTGAATCGAGCAGCTATGAACATTGATGTGGCTACATCACTGTAGTAATCTGATTTTAAGTCCTTTGGGTATAGGCCAAAGAGTGGGATAGCTGGGTCAAATGGTGGATCCTTTCCAAGTTTTCTAAGGAATCTCCACACTGCTTTCCAGAGTGGCTGCACCACCTTGCATTCCCACCAGCAATGTATGAGTGTACCCTTTTCCCCACATCCTTGCCAATACTTTTTGTTGCCTGTATTCTTAATAAAAGACATTCTAATTGGGGTAAGATGAAATCTTAAGGTGGTTTTAATCTGCATTTCTCTTATAACTAGGGATGTTGATCATTTTTTCATAAATCTGTTGATTGCTTGTAGATCTTCCTCGTAAAGTATCTGTTCATTTCCTTGGCCCATTTATTGGTTGGGTTATTAGTGTTTTTGGTGTAAAGATTTTTGAGTACTTTGTGGATTCTGGAGATTAGTGCTCTATCTGAAGTGTGTGTGGCAAAGATTTTCTCCCACTCTGAAGGCTCTCTCTTCACATTGCTGATTGTTTCCTTTGCTGAGAAAAAGCTTTTTAGTTTGACTCTATCCCAATCATTGATTCCAGCTTTTATTTCTTGCACTTTGGGAGTCATGTTAAGGAAATCTGGTCCTACGCCAACATGATGAAGATTTGGACCTATTTTCTATTATGTGCAGGGTCTCTTGTCTAATTCCTAGGTCCTTGATCCATTTTGAGTTGAGTTTTGTACAGGGTGAGAGATAGGGGTTTAGTTTCATTTTGCTGCATATGGATTTCCAGTTTTCCCAGCACCATTTGTTGAAGAGGCTATCTTTTTCTCCATTGTATGTTTTTGGCTCCTTTGTCCAGTATGAGATACCTGTATTTATGTGGGTTTATCTCTGTGTCCTCTATTCTGTACCCTTGATCTACCTGCCTACTTTGGTGCCAATACCATGCTGTTTTTGTTACTGTTGCTCTATAATATAGTTGAAGGTCTGGTATTGATACCCCCACCCCCTGCTTTGCTCTTCTTGCTAAGAATTGCTTTAGCTATTCTGGGTCTCTTATTCCTCCAAATGAATTTCATGATTGCTTGCTCTATTTCTATGAGGTCCATCATTGGGATTTTAATTGGAATTGCATTGAATTTGTATAGTGCTTTTGGTAGTATGGCTATTTTGACAATATTAATTCTGCCTATCCAAGAACATGGGAGATCTTTCCATCTTCTCAGATTTTCTTTAATTTCTTTCTTTAGTGTTCTGTAGTTTTCATTGTAGAGGTCTTTCACTTCATTTGTTAGATTGATTCCCAAGTGTTTTAATTTTTTTTGAGGCTATTGTGAATGTGGGGTAGTTTTCCTAATTTCTCTCTCAGAGGATGCATCACTTATGAATAAAAATGCATTAGATTTATGAGCATTAATTTTATATCCTGCTACTTTACTGAATTCATTTATGAGTTCCAGAAGTTTTCTGGTGGAATTTTTAGGGTCTTCTAAATAGAGAATCATGTCATCAGCAAATAGGGATAGTTTGAGCTCTTCTTTTCCTATTTGTATTCCTCTAATTTCTTTGGTCTGTCTAATTGCTCTGGCTAGAGTTTCAAGGACGATGTTGAATAGTAGTGGCAAAAGAGGGCATCCCTGCCTTGTTCCAGTTCTTAGGGGGCAATGCTTTCAGTTTTTCTCCATTCAGAACAATATTAGCTGTGCGCTTAGCATAGATAGCCTTTACAATGCTAAGGAACGTTCCAACTGTCCCTATTTTTTCTAGTGTTTTGAGCATGAAGGGGTGCTGTATTTTATCAAATGCTTTCTCTGCATCTATTGAAATAATCATGTGGTTCTTGACTTTATGTCTTTTGATGTGGTGAATTACATTTATTGATTTCTGGATGTTGAACCACCCTTGCATCCCCGGGATGAAACCCCCTTGATCATGGTGCACTATCTTTTTAATGTGCTTTTGTATGCGATTTGCTAAAATTTTGTTAAGAATTTTTGCATCTATATTCATTAGGGATATTGATCTGAAATTTTCTTTCCTCGATGTGTCCTTCTCTGGTTTTGGTATCAGGGTGATATTAGCTTCATAGAATGAGTTTGGAAGGGTTCCCTCCTCCTCTATTTCATGAAATACTCTGAGGAGTATTGGAATGAGCTCTTCTTTGAAGGTCTTTTAGAACTCGGCTGTGAATCCATCTGGTCCTGGACTTTTCTTTGTTGGTAGGCTTTTGATGACTTCCTCTATTTCATTGCTTGAAATTGATCTATTTAAGTTGTGTATGTCCTCCAGATTCAGTTTGGGTGGCTCATATGCCTCTAGGAACCTGTTGATGTCTTCCAGGTTTTCTATTTTGTTGGAGTATAAATTTTCAAAATAGCTTCTAATGATATTTTGTATTTCAGTTGTGTCTGTTATAATATTTCCATTTCAATCACGAATTTTAGTAATTTGGATTTTCTCTCCTCTTCATTAGTGTGGCTAAGGGTTAATCAATTTTGTTTATTTTTTCAAAGAACCAACTTTTTGTTTTGTCAATTTTTTGAATTGTTTCTTTTGTTTCAATTTCATTGATTTCCACTCTGATTTTAATTATTTCCTGTCTTCTACTACTTTTGGTGATGATCTGTTCCTCTTTTTCTAGGACTTTGAGCTGTAATGTGAGGTCATTGATTTGTTGACTTTTCGTTCTTTAAATCCTCCAACTTTGTTCAAGATTGGTTTGGCTATTTGGAATTCTTTGCAATTCTATGTGATTTTTTAGGATTAGCTCTTCTATTTCTGTAAGAGGTCATGACATTTTGAAAGGTATGGTATTGAATCTGTAGATCACCTTGGGGAAAATGTTGCCATCTTAACAGTTTTAACATTTTGCACTATGCAACAAGACATGTTTTTCTTTTTATTTAGGTCTTTAACTTCTTAGTAAAGTTTGACTGTTTTTAGTGTATGAGCCTTGATCTCCTGAGTTAAATTTATTCCTAAGTATTATATTCTTTTTGAAGGTGTTACAAATGGAATTTGGGGGGGATTGTTCATTGTTAACGTAATATAAACTTATTTTATATGGGGATATTGCTATGAATTTATGGAAATAAAAAATGAGAATATTATATTAGTTGTATGCTGTATTAGCACCCTATCATTACAATAAAATAACTGAGATAATCTTTAAAGAGAACATGTTTATTTTTGCTTATAGTTTGTATGTGTTGGGTGTTCCAATCCATAATTATCTGGCCTCATTGTGATTAGGAGTCTGTTGTGGGTGCGAGATGATACTGGTGGAAAGCATTTGATGGAGCAGGCTTCTCACTTCATGACCAGGGAGAAAAAGAGGAAAAGGGAGAGAGGGGCCAGCATACCATAATCTTCTTTAGGAGCATGTACCTTCCAAGGACCTTATAAAGTTTCTACCACCTCTCAGTAACACTGCCCTGAAGGCCAGTTCTTCAACATATGAACTTTGGAAGGAAACATATCTAAACCATAGCATATACCAAGAAGTTAGGTAACCTAGATGAAAAAGAAAAAAATATTAGAAAAATAAATGTTATTAGAAAAATTACAAAACTAACTCAGGAAGAAATAGAAAATCTAAATAAACCTATAGAAGTTATATCATTAAATTAGTAATTTAAAACCTCCCAATATAGAAAAGTCCAGGACTAGATGACTGCATTGTGAATCCTGCTAAATATTTACAGAAGAGTTAACATTAACCCTTCTCAAACTCTTCTCAAAAAATGGAAGAGGAGGAAACAGGAAACACTTCCCAGTTATCCTGTGAAACCAGTATTATTCTTGATACCAATGAATAAAAAAATAAAACTACAGGGCTGGAGTTGTGGCTCAGTGGTAAAGCACTTGCCTGGCATGTGTGAGGCCCTGGGTTCGATCCTCAGCACCACATATAAATAAATAAAACAAAAGATTAATTGAAAACTAAAAAATACTTAAAAAAGTAAAACTACTGATAATATCCCTTTGAATACACACACACACACACACACACATACACACACACAAAAAAATCCTCACCAAAATAGTAGCAAATGAAACTTATCAACATAGTAAAAAAATAATACAACATGACCAAGTGGAATTATTCTCAGGAATGCAAGGTGGACCAACTTGAAAATTAAAATAACATACCATATCAATAGAATGCAGGAGGAAAAACACGTTCAGCTCAGTTGATGCAGAAAAACATTTTATGAAATCCAGCACCCTTTTCCAGATAAAACTTCTTAGCAAGTGAGTAGCAGAGGTTCACAAGCAAGGAATAGATGGGAACTTCCTTATTACAATGCAGGGTATATATGAAAACCTAACACTAAGATGCTCAGTGATGAAAAACTGAAGACTGTTTTCTAATATCAAGTACAAGACAAGGATGCCCACTTTTACCATTTTTATTTAACATAATATCAGAAACAATTAACCAAGAAAAAGAATTTAAAGACATTTAAACTGGAAAGTTGAAGTAAAATGATCTATACTCATATATAATAAAATCCTAAATATAGAAAATCCTAAGGGAATATTCATAAACTATTAGAGCTAATTAATTCAATGGAGTTGCAGAATTGTTTTATCATTGTTCATGATTTTAATAATTGAGTCATCTCTTTTTGTCTTAATCAGACTAGGTAAAGATTTGACAGCTTTTATCTTTTCAAATAACTGCTGATTTTGTTGATTGTTTTTTCCTCTGTTGTTTTTCTCCTATCTACATTTCTCTCCACTATCATCTTTATTACTTTCTGCATTCTTCTAACTTTTGCTTGAGTTTGCTCTTTTTCTAGTTCTTTAATGTTAGACATTGCTTTGATGTAATTTCTCTTTTCAGTGTAAGCATATATAGCTTTAACCTTACCTCTGACCACTATTTTGACTGTATCCCGTAAGTATACTGTGACTTTGTTTTCATTTGTCTCAAGTATTTTCTAAGTTCTCTATTATTTATTCTTCAATCTATTGGTTATAAGAGTATGTTTTAACATTCACATAATTTGTGCATTTTCCAGTTTTACTTATGTTATTGATAATTAGTTTCATTCCATTTTGGTCACAGAAGATATTTCATATATTTTCAATATTTTAAATTTATTGAGTTTGTTTTACAGCCTAACATATGGTTCAAATGTGGTTTTTCCCTGCCAAAACTCCTGTTGAGACTTAATTTCCCAATGTAATAGTATTGAAGTGGTGGAGCCTTTAAGAGGGGTGAGTAGGTCTTTGTAAATGCTGTCTTTCTGGAGTTCTAGCTACTGTGGCACTAGATTAGTACTCAAGACAGCGAATTATTAAAATGAACCTGTCATGTTCCCTGTATCCCTCTAATGTATGTGCTCTGGCTATTTGATGCTACCTGCCATGTTATAATGCAGCCAGGGAGCCCTTGCTAGACACCATGCTGTTTGGACTTTCCAGCCACAGGACTCATGAGTCAAATAAACGTTTTTCTTTCTGTGTTACCCAGCATCAGGTATGCTGCTATATTCACAAAAAATGGACTAAGACACTTAAAGAATTTGTTTCCCTTGAAACTATGTTTTAACTGTACTCCACAAATTTTGACATGGTGTATTTGAATTGTCATTCAGTTTAAAATTGTTTTAAATTTCCTTGTCATTTTCTTATGAATTTTTTTGAAATGTATCATTTAGTTTCTAATATTTTTTTCTGAGGATCTAATTATTGCAGATTTCTAATTCAATTTTGTTCTCAGAGAATATAATCTATATGAGATCGAGCCTCTTTAATTTATTGAGACTTATATTATGTCCTAGTATGTAGTCTATAGTCTGTTGACTACCTTGTGTACTTGGAGAGAACTTGAATTTTGCAGTTTTTGATAAAGTTTATTTACATTTTAAATGAAAGTCATTGAGAATATTGTTCAAATTTATCTTTTTACAAATTTTATGTGTCTAGTTCTACAACTTGCTGAAGGAGGGATTTTTATATTAATTGATATTATTGTGAAATTCTCTATTTCCCCTTTTATTTCTCTTAATATTTGCTTCACGTATTTCAAACTCTGTTATTGGCACAACACATTGATAATTATATCTTTTTTTGATATTTGTCACTCCAGCCTTCTTATTTGTAGTCTTTGCATTATCTTTTTACACACACTTAGTTTCAACCAAAATGTGCCTTTATATCTAATGTGAGTCTCTTGCAGACAGCATACAGTAGGGTCTTCTTTTTTTATTCACTCTGTTAACTTGTAGCCTTTGTAGAGTTAATGTAGGGTTCAGAAAAGTATGGCCTGCAGGTCAAATGGCAGTTTGTGTAAATAAAATTTAGTTGAAACAGAGCCACATTCTTCATGTATGTTATGGTTGCTTTTGTGCTAAAAGACAGAATTGAATAGTTGTGACAGATTATATTGGCCCCCAACATGTAAAATATTTTTTGTCTGTTTACAAAATACATTTACTGACCTCTGGCTTAGACCATTAACATTTAATGTAATTGTTGATAGAGTTGGAATTAGGTCTAATACCTTATTATTTGTTTTCTGTTGGTATTTTTTTGACTTTTATATGGTGGTTTTCTTTTTCCTCTTTCCTGCCTTCTTTTGGATTTTTTTTGGACTTTTGTTGTATTTCATTTTAGTTTACCCATTGGATTTTGGCTATGTTTCTTTTTAAGTGGTTATTCTAGTATTTCTCAGTTATATAATCTAGTTTTATAATATATCATCTAACCTTTCTACTTGTGGTTAATATTGTACTACTTTTAGCATATTGGTGATGGTGCAATGTTGCAACCATATGTAAATCACTTCCCTTTCCCACACTGTATGTCTCTTACCTTGAAAACCATACCTGACCATGTTAGAATTTTTGCCCTCATTTAGTAATACATATTTTAATATAACTTAGGAAAAAATTAATATCAAGAAAATTATTTTTAGTGTCAATCAGGATTGGATAGGTTCATTAAGTTTCCATTTTGGCAGGATCTAAATTGACCAATAGATGTTACTGCTGTTATACTTTATAATACTAGATGATTTTACTAGACTTGAGTAACCATTTGAAAAAGTCCTACATTACCAATTTACTCAAGCAATTTTCTTTCTTTTTTTCTTTAATTACCTGGCTTCCTTTCTAAGTAAAAGGGAAATTAGAGGTGGCAGGTGCTTTTCAAAACTTTTCAAAACTTTATAGTCTTTGCATAGCTCTTTTGCATAGATGCTACTCATGATTTTATAAAAGAACGAGTAGTTCAGGGACAGCTAGAAAGAAATGAACCAAATAGTGAGTTTTATGTTTTACAATGTTACATTTAATGTTTAATATCTACAGAGAGAATTAAATACAGCAGAGATTTCCTGTTGAAGCTCTCAAGTGTTTCCATCTGCAGGAAAAAACCAGACTTTCTGCCTGATCATCCCATTGTACTTCAAAAACCAGTATGTAGTTTTCTAAATTTTATATTGTATTATTGTATTCCAAATATTTGTCTTTAACATTTTCATTTGATCATATCTGTAGATTTTGAACTTTTCTTATGGCAAAATATTATTAGTGATCCAGCAAAAACAAAAAATCTAAATGTACAATGTAAAATAAATACCATTGTTCTCAAGAACTAGAATGAAATAATTATATTTTTATTCATGAAATGTTTTTCTATTGAAAGATCATGAAAATATCATTCCATATTCTCAAAGTTCTATTTTGGTTTTCAGTTAAGTTCTATAATCCACTGTGTGATATGAGGTGGGAGCATCACGTCTTTTTTTTTTCCTCTATGAATATTCATTCTTTCTGGCAATTTTTTATTGAAAGGATGGTCCTCTGACACCAATGTGACAGTATATGCATAGTCTCTTTGTGGACTTTCTACTCTGTTTGATCAGTTTTTAATAAAGTAAAATAAATGATACCTGTCATTTTTCTTCAATGTGGTTTTGCTATTCTTAGCTCTTTATATTTCTGTGTAACTTATTGAATTCCATCAGAATAAATATACACAATAAATATGCATCTTTTAGGATATTTATTATATCAGTTTTGGCATCATCCCTGGGTTCAAATTGTAGCTCCACTCTGTACTGGTAGTTCAAACTTGGACAAGTCACTTAATCTTCTTGAGCCACAGTTCTGTAATTACAGATAAGGATGTTAACCTCTCCTAGTTAGAATTTAATACAGTAATGTATGAGAGGGCTTAGTATGATACCTTTTTATTATGTGCTCAGTAAATGATTTCTACCCATTATAGTCTCTACTGATGTTTGAAATTTGACCTTTTAAAAAATGTTCTTAGACACTATTTTGTATAGGTAAAGGCAATGATTCTGTCTCTGTGAGACTCACAATATGGGTGTGCTGATAATGGCTCAAATATGATAGGGTACTATCTTCTGTTTCGATTTTTTGGAATTCTTACCCTTGGAAACCATAGTATTTTCTCAGTTAAATTTTTTTTAAGTTTTATACTGTCATAGTTTATATTAATACTTTATAATTTAAACTCCCTAAGACACCACTATCCATTTTTCTTAAAATTATTAAATCAATTAATTTTTTAAAAATATTTTTAGTTGTATATGGGCACAATATCTGTATTTTATTTATTTATTTTTATATGGTGCTGAGGATCAAACCCAATGCCTCATATTTACGAGGCAAGTGCTCTATCACTAAGCTACAACCCCAGCCCAAATCAGTAAATACTTTTAATACTATTACTTGAGGAAAAATGTAGTTGATGATATTTCAATTTTTTCTCCTATTCAAAGATTTTAGGGACATATAATCCTTGGTCCATAAGAATAAATATTCACAGTGCTATATAAAATAACTTTTTCATTTTCAGACTTTCCAATTTAATAACACTTTTATTTTATAATAAAAGTTTGACTTACACTTTTCTTATGAACAGTCATACATTAGAATAAAGTTTACTTTTCATTTATGCATTAATAACATTTATAAAACTAGCAACTACAGAAACCCAACAACAGATTTGGAATACAGTTTAATATATTTAAAAGTGAATTACATAAGCTTAGTGAAAGAGAACTTTTTTATTTGACAATTCCAGTTACCTTAATAGTTTCTATAGTAACATGCATTTAGATCTGTAAACACGTAAGTGGATTCACAGTATTTGGTTTGATAAACTAATTTGTAAAAACTATTAAGTTAATATAGCTGATGATTTAATTCTTTCTTTTATATTACAGGAAAACAACCAAAGTTTTAAGTAGCATTTTAAGAACAGATGAATATGAAGATAAAGAATTATTCGTTTTATATTTTGGACACCTGAAAATGAAGTGGATCTAGTAACAATAACTGTAATGGACTGTGACAATTCAATTTATTTTTAATTTTGATGGTTGGCTATTTGGCTTCTCCTAAAATGAAAAAGAGATATTTTAATCTATAAAGAATTTTCTAATCAGTTTCAGCTTTGCAGGAAGTTTCCTGCAAAAATTGGGAAATAACACTGGAAAGTAGGAATTTGGTTAGTGAAGTGGGAAGACTGTTTATAATTTGCATGCTACTTGCATTTTTTCTTTTTCATCACTTGTAATAATGGAATGGAAATGTAAGCTGTAAAGATTCTCAAATATAAAGTATTTGCTACGATGTATATATGGTACATAATTTCTTGTTGCTTTTAAAGTTGCTTTTGTTCTGTTTTGCACTGATTTCCTACCAGCGCTTGAACAGATCATTACATTCTTTCCAAAGGCCTAGAATGATTTTGGGTGGGCAATACATAGTTGTCAATGACAGGAGGAAGAATTTTTTAATAGACATTTCTTTTCAAATATGATTGATGTCTAGGTTTTTGATAATAACATTGTCTTAGATTTATAATTACTAGCAGAGATTGACAATTGAAAACAGTGGTAGTGAATGAAACTGAGGTTGAAAAATAGCTGCTACTGTATTGACCATATGAACAGTGGAAGTTGAGCAATTACAAAATAAAACTGATACTTTTATTTCCAAACAAGGAAAAATATAGGCATTTAAAAATAATTGAGGTGCATTAAGTTTCAATTCTATAATTTCTTATAATAACATATGGATACAGAATTTGGGGGTTTAAACTTTTAATTCCTAGAAATTTTATATTATAAACCTTCTGCAGTTTTCCACTCTGGATCTTACTGTTATAAAAGAAAATAAAGTTTCTCCCAGCATAGTCTCAAAAAATTTGCTGATATAAAGGTAAGTATAAACTTTCCTTACTCCTGTTCTTTCAGATCCCTGGATCTATTGGTGTTTAACAGAAAGTTTTATCTTTCTCTGAAATGTGAACTCCTAAAACCAGAACCTTTTTCTTTAGTGGTTTTTTTCTTGTTATCCAGATTCAACTTTTAGTCTATAGGTAGGTTTCCCATCTTGCTCTTTCAGTATGCTTTTTTTCATTACTTTGTTCCCCAGAAAAAGGATTGTTGTTTAAATAGGAACAAACGGCCCTTCATTAACCATAAATATATTGCTTACTTTTAAATGAGATATTTATTCTTAAGCCCCAGTTTTTAAATTTGTTTTGCCCTACTATATTCCTTTTATATTATAGGTCCTATACATATATATACACATATATGTATATATATATATGTGAACACACATACACACACATACATTCACACACTTGACAAACATACAAAAATGTACTTAAAAACTGGGGTCAGAATTACCATACAATTAAATTGGTTTGCTTTATTATTTGCCTATTCTCAAGTCCTTTACATTCTAGTTTTAAAAAGCTGGTAGAATGCATTCCAATCTGCAATCTAGAGAACCTTTCCACTTAGCTCTGTTATCAGGCAGAATCCTTTTTCAGTCATACTACCAAGTTACTTTGGAAACTGCCTCATACCCAAAAGACTATATGCTTTTTGAGTTGGATACTGAAATGGACCAACCAAAGCAATGTTATAATTTGATTTGTTGTAATTTGTATTTTTGAAACTATTTAAAACAAACATTTTCAAGAAGAGTTTGTATGTCAGAAGTCCCTTAAGTTTCAAAGTCTTGATCCTTTCTTACTACGTATAATCAGAGTAAGAGCACAGACTGTTTTATTATTGCCTTTGTACATATGTATAACTTGTTTGAATAATCATTGTACATCTCCATTAATGTTGTTCTCTGCTTTGTATATTTATTAAAAGAGTTGAGCCAGGTGGTGTTTCCTAGTGCTTGTCATCTTTAAAACTGACTAGAAAAAAAAATGACCAGAGACAGATGGACAAACACACACACACACACAAACACACCCACACACACCCACACACGCACTCATGCCTGTACGTGTTCTAGATCAAATTTTATATTTATGAAAGGAAATTTTAATTCACTTTCCTTTTCTCCTGTATTTTCCAACAATGAAAAAATGGGAAAATTTACCTTACAGCTTCTTTCCTTGAAGACCCAGGATTTGAAAGGAATTTGGACTAATATGGCAACACATTTCTAGTTGTATTATATTTTTATAAGCAGGATTTATAACCAGAATAGGAGATTTTTACTAAAAAGATTTTATTTCTGAGTTTTTGTAGAGAAGAAAATGTAAGGTTCATAGTTTCAATGTGGAAACTTCTGCCCTGAAGTTTTGTGCTTGTTGTATATTTCCTTTTTATTCGAGTTAAAATTTTTATTTTTAAAGCACTGTATTTTGAAATCCTGATTTAAATGTAAGTATCTGTTTTTCATAAGAAAAGTTAACTATATGCCATAAAATCTGAGCCAGATTTTGCCAAAGTAAAACTCTCTTCTGTGCTTGATAATGTTTAACTTATGTACAGGGAATTATGAAGCTAATAAATGATACTATAGTGTTATATTACTAATTGGTTCCCTAACTTACCACAGATTTTTACACTCATGAAAAACCAGTTTATAATCTGATACATGGATAGAGATTCTATAAGTTCCAGCCAAGGTTGTTTTATGCTAATGTATTAACTTTTTAAGTAATGTAAAGAGAATAGTCATAGGATCATGTGTTGGGAATAGAGTAGATACTATTGAAGAATAAGCCTCACTCAAGAAAGTGTTACTAAAAAATAAATGGCTAAAACATTGATGCAACCTTTTATGGTATGTGACAATTTACAAAATCTGTCCTATGAAGTATTTTTCTAAAACTTCTAAAAGTAACATAAGTTTTTTCTTTATAATTTCTTTTCACAACTTTATTTCTCTCTATATATACTTTTTTCACATATTAGGATTTTGTCACTAGATGACTTTAGGTTGGTAACAATGTAGCAAAGCAATTACCATCAAATATTGAGAATACTGAACTTTGAAAATTGAGCTAAAATTCACATGAATGATTGATAGAGAATACACTTTTGAAGAGTGCACTTAAATATATTAAACAAAAGTATACAGTAGATTAACAAACAAAATTTTCTAATTGACACTTTCAATAATAACACTTGTTTTGCACTTAGAACCAGAAAGAAAATGTCTAGGAACATCTAGTTGTTGTTCAGGACCCACCATGAAGCTGAAAAAGAGAAAAACAATTTTTAAAATAAAACAACTTTCACAGCAAAGCAAGTTCAAGTTGTAAAGGGATCACTCCAGTCAATATTGAATTCTCCCTGTGTGATTGATATTGGTATCACATCTTTTGGCACTTTGGTGCAGTCCAGAACTTTTTGTTGCATACAAATAGGGCTTGTCTTTGCAATGAGATTATAAATGCCCTGATAAAATCATGGTGCTCTTTTAATCTACCCAGTACTGACAATAATTAGGAAATATATGAGATACTTCTATAAGTAATTTCAGAAAATTCAGTATAAGCAACTGGAGGTGTTATAAATAGAATTTTTAGTGTATTTTTGTTTTAATATTGGCATTGTATTCCCCAACAAATGTAAATACTCCAAAGATAAACCCAAAGCAAAGAAGTATGGTTGGTGGAATGATAAGAGAAACATAAATAGAAAGAAATGAAATGTGCTTTTAAAGCTATTTAAGTAATTTGCTAGCAATAAGATTTTACTTTTTTGTGTATCCTCTTTTCTCATAACCAAAGACCTTTCTCTTTTCCCAAGGAATATTCTGCCTCACAGACCAAGTTTTCAAACTCTTTTTTTTTTTTGGTCTGGGTGGTTTGTGATAGCTAATGCACCTATGCTGCCATATTACCATATGATTCATTTGACAGCATTCTGCATTTGAGTGTTCATAGGAACATATTTTCATTTATATTTTTATATTGATGCAATCTGGTTTAGTTGCTTCATTTCTTGAGATGTACCTTAGGTAAATTAGTAATCAATAAAAAAGTTTGATCTGATTAGAAATTATAATTTCTAAATTAAGTTAAAAATAAAAGCCCACTCATCCTGTTTCTAAATGTGATAACTTTTTTCTTTCAGATTTTAATTTTAGGTCTAAATATGTGCAGGTTATTTATTTTTGGTTTTTTATTAACCTTAAAAATCATAACAACATAAAATGCACAAACCTGGTTATTAAAATAGCATTAAAATTCATAAATAATATTCATGTGCTATTCCTAGATTTTTGTTCAGGAAAGTGTCCCACTGTTGTATCCATTAAATGTTAAAATCTCATTTGAGGTATATTTAAAAATTGTGTTAGAAAAGAATTTTTGATCTATCAAGTTCTGGTTATCTTATTGAAATTAGATGTACTATGAAAATTAATGCAAAACAGCAGCAATTAAAAGGCATTAAAATTGTACTGAATTTGAGTTCAATCAATCCAGTTTTATTTGTGTTCAATTTTTCTAAGTTAGGAAATTGCTCTGAGAGAAGATAGAATTTATGAATCACAGACATTAATAATGCACAGAAAGTTAATTCAAGGTAATGATGAAGTGACTGAAGTTGTGCAGAACAATCCTATCAGAGTTACTTTACATTTTTAATAGTTGCAATAGCATTCCCTCAACTGTTAACTCAATAGCCTCCCTTCCTATACTCTACTTCGTTCCGGTATTTTCTGATCAAGAAGGACTTAGGATGCCAATAAGAACAATCTTTGTCATTTCTTTCTATATTGCTAAACTAGTGGTTTCTGGATTGAGAGAGCTGAAAAATGGATATAATGGCAGATACAAAAATGGCAGAAACAAAAATGACAAATGTAGAACTTTTTGGAGATTTTTGTGTCCTAAAACCAGTGCATTTATGATAATGGCAAAGTTCATATTCCTTCCTTCACTATAGTGCTTTCCACTATACTAATACTGTATTAGAATAGGTGGTATGAAGATATGTAAGATGTGGATCTCATTTCCTTGCATTCTTTGTACAAAGACTGCAGCAGTCATACTTGCAGATTTAACTTATGTTCTAGGCCTTTTGAAAATCCCCACTTAGAACAGACTGCTCAAGCCTGGAATAAGCTAAAGCTAAGCTAAAGCTTTCTTGGGTAAATTGAAGGCAGTCACTGAAGTCTGTTCCTTAATAACTTGCAGCTATGCCCACCTGCATCTTTCTTCAAGCTATGATGCCCTCTAATAGAAACTGCAAGAGTCAAAGTGTCCATTCAACCATGTCAGACATTTCAACCATATTCATAACTTTCCTGTTGGAGGAAAAACTGTCAGCTCTAAAGTGAGGGAAATTCCACAATTAAGACCAGACAAGACCCATCCTTAAGAGCCAGAGTTAATGCACTCCCAGCTCAGGGCAGCCATTCACCTGATCTCCTTGTGTCTTCACCCAGCTCCAATTCCAGAATACACTTTTCTCACTTTCTATTTGTTCCCCAATCCATCAAAATCTGTTATTTTAAATTCTTACCACTCTATTAAAATAACTCTCGTGAACCATGATCTTGTCAAATCCCATTTTCAGCCATATTTTCTCAGTCACTCTACATGCCCCCAAGGAGCACTGTATGCCTGCATTTCTTTTGACACCTATTACTCTGATTCTCCTCCATTTGATTGGTGCCCCCTCAGTCTTCTTAATATAAAGGAGGCTTTTTTCTCTCTCTACTGCCTTTTACAGAAAGGCATTTCCCCAGGTTTCTCTTAGATAATTTGTTTTTAGCTGCAAGCCTTCTCACTGATCCCAGACTTCAACCTTCAGTCTCGTGGTTGACTCATGAAAACTGTATCTGCAAGTGAAGTCCCAAACTTACTGGTTGCCTCTAGTTTGGGCACTTTTCTTCCCTGGGGCAGATCATTGCCCTGCCTGATTAATTTCTCTCTGTCCCATGATGCCTGCTTTTGTTCCTGTCAGATAATGTTGACTAGAGCTTTCTTGGGTAAAAGAAGATTTCTGTCTCAGAAATCTTCAGTGGCTCTAACTACCATTCAGATACTTCATAAGATATTCTCAGCCTAAAATTGAGACTCTTATCTCCTTAAAAACTGTTAGATTAAGGTAGTAATCACTTCTCTAAGTTCACAAAGTACATTATTACCTCTAAGGGTAGCTTCTGTTTTGTGACCCAAACCAGGTTTTGTCCTGCAAACAATTCTCTTTGCAAATATTCCTATCAAACTGAACAGACAGCACTTTATAGGTACCCTCTTTAGCTCCCAGCACAATGCTCATTCAGAATTAGAGCTCTATCAGTGCCAGTTAAGCCCCCTAGTAACCCCAAAATTGTGTATATTTGACAATCGAATGGATGGGTAAGATGAACAAATGAATTTTTTGTTCTTAAGATTTTACCAAGCCAGACTTCTTAGATAATTTTATTTTAAACTTTTCCTCTTTCTCTCTCTCTCTGCTCCAGTTCTCCATTCCCACAACTATAAAAATTATTATGTTATTCTATTAATGATAAAAACATATTTCCAGCCTATGGGTCACTCATTTTTAATTGTATTTAATACACTAAATTATAGTGTGGCAAAGCATTTGAAAAAATTTTTAAATATCATGATTTGACTTGTACTTCAAGACTGTTCAAGTTAACCAGCAAACCACTAATAATAGGTTTAATATAGCCAGCAGTACAAATAGAGCCAACTAAGAACTAAAGGCAATACAACAAATATCTCTTCCTCCCTCTCCCCAATTATAACATATAAAGAAACAATGAAGAGAACACCATTGATAAAATGTGATGGTAAAGAACATAGGATCTTAGGAAAAAACAGACAATACACGAGGACCCAAGAATTTTGAATCCAGTATAATTACCAGGAACTAGCATAGTAGATGTGAGTTCTGGAGTTTCCAAGAAATCCACATTACTTCTTTGGAATGTCTTGCTGTAATTTGTCTGAAGATGGCTGTATAAATGATTACAAGTTAAAGCTCTGTATTTACAACCTTCCTAAGTACAGTGCAGCAGAAATCAAATGCAATCAAGATGGCAAACTTTTGCTTGACATGGATAAGGAAGTAACCTGGATAGAGACTTTTAAAAATGGCTATTTAGGCTTAATAAAGACTTGAGAGTAATTTAATAATTGCCATCAGAAACTAAGAAGATAAAACAATATGAAGTAGACTAATTTCTGTTAAAAAGTTTTAACAGAAGAAAAGTATCTTGGCTATATGGGTGTTTAAAAAATAGGATAGCTAAGAAAAGAGGGTGTAAATTTTCCATCTGCAGAGAATAAAATGAAATGAAAATGATCTAATAGTGTAGGCCTGGAAAAATGGAGTTGAATAAGTTGCCTTTAAGGTTCCCTTCTACATCTGAAATACTAAAATACTATTGGTATAATTTTGCTTTCATTATAACACAAAGTGCTGTTTTTTGTTGTTTTGTCTGCATTGCTAGGGATGGAGCCCAGGACTTGCTAGGCAAATGATCTGCCACAGAGATTTATCTCTAGTCCCTCAAAATGTCTTCTTTTGAAGCTAGAAAAATAAAAATTTAAGGTGAAATATGTACCAATTTAATTTCCAGGTATTCTGTTACTTCCACTACTATATTTAATACCTTTATAACACAGGTTTATTGGAGAGCTATATCTTCTATGCCATTTTTAAAACCATCTGGAACTGTTTATATGAGAATAGCAAAAATTTCCTTTACTCCATTTTTTATATATTTGTTTTTTATTGGTAATCACTTTCAATTAAAAGTTTGTTTTTCATCTTTGCCAAACAGTGTCTTGAATTTTCCCCTTTATTTGTAGTATTTAAAGACACTTGGGGAAATTATGATGATCTTAGCTATTATATGTAGTTTTATTGTAAAATAATAACTGGTGGGGCACACTTGTAAACCCAGTGGCTCTGGAGGCTGAGACAGGAGGATCTCGAGTTCAAAGCCAGCCGTGGCAAAAGTGAGGCACTAAGCAACTCAGAGAGACCCTGTCTCTAAAATACAAAAAAGGCTAGAGATGTGGCTCAGTGGTCAAGTGCCCCTGAGTTCAATCCCTGGTTCCCCCAACACCACCAAAAAAAATTAAGTAATAACCAAGGAAATTATGAAGCTCCAACCTCACCATCACCCCTACCCTCCTTAGGCACACCTACCCTTATCTAATTTTTCTCGCCTGAAAGTATCGGTAAGATGGTAAGACTCAAAGTTGGGTCAATACCAGAAGTATCTGTGGGTAGAAGTGGTTCCCAATCCACCAAATAAACTGAAGTGTGGGATTCAGGGTAAAGGTCAATACCAGTTTTAAAGTGAGGAAAACAATGAAGCTTTTCTTACAAGTCTGAAAATTTCTTCATGTATATAGCTACCTCCCTGGCTTCATGAAACAAATGGGTCTTGCTCACAACTTACCTATTCCACACACTACTGTTCTCCCAGAACTCATAAATCATGTAGCGGGGTTCATTTGAAAGTTTCTGTATAGAAATACTGAAGAGGAAAAGAAAAGTCATGATTAGTCACTGGAAATTAAATAAACTAATTTTTCTAATCTTTATATGTGTTATGAAACAATCATCAATTTGTATTAGATGGAAAAAAAGAACCTGAGGTACCTGAAGAAAATTGAACAGGTTTGTCAAGAACTGATTAATATGCCTCTTTTTTAATACCGTTACCCCACAACTTTTTTTTTTAATTCTTATCCAACCTCAACCCCACCCCTCCCTTCCCTCTATGCTCTCCTTTCTCTATCCTTTCTCCATTCTTGCCATCATTCCACCCCACACTATGCATCATCATTCACTTATCAGAGAAACCATTTGGCCTTTGGATTTTTGGGATTGGCTAATCTCACTTAGTATAATAGTCTCCAACATCATCCATTTACCTACAAATGCCATAATTTTATTCTTCTTTATGGCTAATATTCCATTGTGTATATATGCCACAGTTTCTTTATCCATTCATCTATTGAAGGACATCTAACTTTGGATCAAATTTGAGAGGCTGCATTCTGGCAATAATTGCAGGTTTTTAAAAATTGCTTTTTCAAATGAAGATAGATTTTTTTTTCCTTCCACATCTTTGACGATCTTGAAGGTGGGTCAAAGTCTATACTATGTTTTAGAGGAGTGAAGAAAGGAGGTTAACTGAAAAGACAGGACTGTGGATTTAATCTTGTATCAATGAGGAGCTACTGAAGGACTTGAAGGTGGAGAGTGCCACGATTGCAGCTGTGTTTAAAAGATCCTGCTGATGGCATGGGGTAGAATGGAGAAGTCATGCAAAGCAGCAAGAACAGCTAGGAAGGTAGTGAAATAGCTTAGGTGAGAGGCGATGCAGACCAAAATTAGTGTTGAAACAGGAATAAAGAAGGGACACATTCATAAACTTATGAAAGAGTCGGAGATGAAAAGATGCCTTCAAAATCTGAAAGTACAGCTTTTTTAGCCTAATGTTTCACGGTATATTCAGATTGAAAAGCAAAATGAGGGATTAGGAACACAAGGTTTTTGAAATCAGTAGTTAATGTTGATTTAGGATTTACCTAAGTGTGACCAGCAGGTGGCAGTAACCACACAGAAGACTTAACATCACTTTTTTCCCCTTAGTTTGTACTTGAGTGTTTTCATAGTTATTATCTAATTTGGTTCATTAAGGTAGGATGTAACAAATGTTATTAATGCAACTTTATATTTTTCTAATCAAAATTTTACTATAGGGTCATAAGCACTGAATTAAAAATGAAGTTTGTGATTTTCTCACCCCAAGAATTCATGAATGAGCTTTTTAAGGGAGGATTTCTTAAAATCTCTGCAAATTAATGCGCACATGTGCTTTTATCCTGGAGAGGGAGTCTATAACTTCCATCACAGTCTTAATAGTAATGTAATGGGCAAAATTTAATCCATGTCTATTGTCTTTAGGATAAAGTTTAAAGTATTCAACCTTGTATTTCAAGATCTTTGATTGCCTCTTGCAAACTAATTTGTATTACTTATTACACTGAAGAAGCACTTATGCTGAGCCTTTCATTTTCTGGACTTGCCACAAGACTATAAGAAATTCACAAAATTTGAGCATAATGCTGAAATTTTTGAAGGATTAAAGAGGATATCACAGTGTGATATGGTAGTGGTTCAAAAAATGGCCCAACAGAACTACCACTCTTGACTACTGAATAATCATGCCACCTCAGACCCGTTACTCAACCAGTTTCCTCATCTGTGATAAGGTTTTATGAGACTTATGTGGCCCTTCCTCTCGCCTTCCATCTTTGTGTACCTTAACACTCAGGGGCTTAACTAATGAAGAAAAGACAAAGGGAGGGCAGTCCCCGCACTTCTCCATACTGAGCTCAGGTCACCAGTTTATGTACCTATTGATGAATGGTTAATGATTCAGTGCACACCCACTAGTTCTTAAGGCTGTCTTAGGATTGGTTGTTACAATATAATCCACAATCATGACATGGAGTTTTGAGCATATTCAAGTTCTAGAACTTGTTAGCTAAGAGTGACTTTGGAAATCATTTTAACAACTATGAAACTTTAGGACAAGAACATGGTTTTCATTGTTCACTGCCTTCATAAATGGAGGTTAGATTCTAAGATCTTTGAAAGCAGAAACTTTTGTTTTCTGGTGTCAAGCTGGTTTTGAGAGTACATGGTGTATACCACATTTCTGCAACACCAGCTTTAGTGATTACAAAATAAGTGATGAATAGCATCAAGTGTGTGTGTGTGTGTGTGTGCGTGCATGACACATGTCTGTGTATGTGTGCTATACACTGGTTCACACAAATGACGTGCTTATGTGCTGAAGTCTTTCAATAACTTGGCTTTCTAAAACTTCAGTCAACTATTATGACAAAACTTCTGTCAGTTTTCAAATTTCCAAGTCTCCTAGTCAGATATGTAAGAGGCAAAAATGTCTCTAATTCATTTGCCTGAATTTAAGAAATCAAGACCTTGTCATGATTGGGACAGGAAGGATATTATGTATTCTACCACAGTTTGAGAATCTCTAAAGTTGCCAAACATTAACAAGTATTAAACATAGGTTTCAGAGTCAGACAAACTTGGGCAACTTGTTCAATGCACTGGAGCCCTGTTTCCTTCTAAGCTGGATGTAATACATACCACTTATGATTGCTGGGAAGACTAAGTAATGGATGCCAGATGCCAAATCTTGTACGTCCTTAGTAATTTCCATTTTATATGATGGCAACATTCTGTGTCTAACCATGGTGAGACTTAAGCTAAATATTATGAAAGAAGAAACTATAAAATACTGATAATCCACTGAGCTTTAATTTTGTCAGCCAAATACTAGGAAACTGAACTGGACACACAGAAGCAAAACTTATGTCATGAATGGTGTTTTCATCAGCTTTTTCACTGTTGTGACTAAAAGATCTGACCAAAACAATTTTAGGGGAGGAAAAGTGTATTTAGGTGCTCACAGTTTCATAGGTCTTAGTCCATGGACAGCAGGCTCCATTCATCAGGGTTTGAGGTGAGGCAGTACATTATGGTGGAAGAGTGTGGTGGGAGGAAGCAGCTCACATGGTGATCAGGAAGCAGAGAGAGACTCCACTTGCCAGATACAAATATATATCCCAAGGTCAACACCCCCAATGAACCAGCACCTCCAGCCATACCCCAGCTTTCAGTTACCACTCAATCCCATCAGGATATTAATTCACTGATTGGGTTAAGGCTCTTGTAATCCAATCATTTCTTCTGTGAATCTTCTTGTATTGTCTCACACGTGAGCTTTTGGGAGACACTTCACATAACAAGTGGCATTTGATTTTTCATCAGTTAATACAGGTAGAGAATTGAATTTGATTAACCAGGACAGCTGAAAACTTGACTTTAGACAATCACACTGACATACACATTCCCCACATATACCATTGTGTGTGGTGATTCTCTGATGCTCATTCCATCTGGTAGTCTACACTCTGGTAATTCCAGCTAAAGGAAAATTAGCTGAAGCATCAGCAATAAGAAATGAATGAAGAACCACTAAGAAACAACCAGTCTTGCAAAAGAAAAGGAGAAGCTGAGAGTCTATTTATCTTACAGGAAAAGGATGCTCTCCTTCCCTCTCCTTCACGGCAGGAGCTGATGGAGCAATTTTTCATGGTTATTGAGAGAACAGAGTTTGCAGCAGGCAGCAGAAATCTATCTACTCTCTTACACTCCCACAGTCTTTTTCCTCTCCCGGGGGCCATTCTAGTGGCTTCGGGTCATGTTCCCAACACATTAATATAGTGCTTCTGAACCTTAAAAAATGAATCTTGTGCCCTTTTTATAAATGTAAAACATCTCATCAATCCCTGGAGACTGTGATATACTGAAACGGACTTATCTTCTTCATATCCTCACTAACCAAAAGAGAGTTTACTGAGCTCTGCTTTCTGTAGTTTACACTGTGGAAAGTACATATAGCCTCCTTTTGCATTTTCCAAATATTTGATTTTAAAAACTGCATATATTCCTACATTGGCAAATCTCTAGTTACTAAACCAAAAGGACTAAAATTGTAGTTTTTCTTTTGTGACTTCTGAGACTGATTTGAAGTAGGATAACACAATAATGGAAGCTCAGTGTTTCCTGTGTCCTGTTACAAAGGGACTGCAGGAAAGATGTGAGCTGTTAATGACATTGAGCAAATACTCATGCTCCAGCGGGGTCAGCACAGAAGCAACAGTACAGTGACCCTGCTCATGTTCCATGTCTTCAGTGGTGAGAGGCGTGGAACTGAATGGACCATCTATCTCCTTCATGCTCACAGTCGTCATGGGGCTCTTGATGAGGAAACAGGCTGAGAGCCAGGAAAGGTCTTTCCCAAAACCACAAAACTAGGGCAATCCAATGTCTAATTCCAGAGCCAGACTTCTCAGCTGGGAAAATATTCTGCTGTAGTATGAATAAAATATAATTAATCACTGGAAAGAAGAGCAAAGCACCCAGAGAAATAAAGTATGTGTTTATATGCACACACACAGAGATGCACATCCACATAAACACACATCTGCTAAAAAGCTTTCCCAAAGCAATATTTGAAGAGAATTATGAAATGCAGTTTAAAAGGCTCACAAGGTAGGAGTAAGTTTGGGTAGGGAAGCTACCCAAACTTAGGTGAGTTGGGGAAGGGTTTTGAACTTCCAACAGAGGGCAGACCAACAGAGACCTGCAGTTGGGTGCTCATGTCTGGAAGGGTGAGTGATCAGATTTAAGGCACAGTAAGAATGAACAGATATGCTGGAAAGTCAATAGCCATACAGACATAGGTAAGGCACAGTGTTTTAGGTAAGAGGAATAAATGAAAGCAGTGATATGGATTCCTGGGTCTGCTGGCAGGGTAAACATAAGGTCAGGACAAATTCCTAGCATTTAACAAGATATTCATTAGAGAGTCACTGCAGGTTTCTGATTAAGGAAATACTATAACTGTTTCTGAAAAATTATTCTAGTAGTGTTCATTGGACTGATTGGAATAGAAAAACTCAAGATGAGGAATAGTACATTTTAGTGACCTCAGATAATAGAAGCCTGACCTGAGTAGTGGCTGGGGAAAGAGGAGAGGAAGGAGACGCTGCTGCTTTTGTGAAAGAAGCAAGAACTACTCTCTGATTCCCCCACAGCCTACTTCCCTCTCCCTGGGCCTCTTGCATGGCCTCAGAGACCCCTGCAATTTCTGGATGGTGGAAACAGTCATTAGTCCACAGGGCATGCCACAATCAAGGCTTGATGCCCTGGAGTTGAGACCTCATCTACAGAGGTGATTTTAAATGAATGCTGGCTGCCTGATGCAAAAGGGGGAATTTCAATCTATTTGAAACTCCTCATTCAAATAGTTCTCCATCTGATGTCCCTTGGTGCCCTTAATGATTAAATCAAAGTAGGGTCTAAAGATCAAAAAGAAAATACACAGTTAAACTCTGCAAAGGGCATCACCCAGAGGGCTGGAGGCTCAGCATAATTTAAAATAAAGATTCTCAAATGCCTGTCTTCTGGGCTGCACCCTCATCTAAGTGGGAAAAGCTTTCACCTGGCTGGGCAGGGTCAGCCAAGGTCTTGTGCAGGGGTGCTTGCTTACCGCAAGCATCCACTCTGGGCTGAAGCGCTCTCCACGTAGTGTTTCAGAGCAAGCTGGAATTCTTCCAAGTCCTCCTCTATCACAGACATCTGACGCTGCACGAGCATGATATGCTGGTGAGGGAAGGGTAAGGTTACTGAGGTGGCTGTCAGAACCTCATTCAAGCTCACCCCTGTTGCCCATCCCACCCTCCTCACAATGCCAACAACCACCATCCAAAAGTGCAACCAAGGAAGCCCGGGAACATTCCAAGTAAAAAAATTATATCAAGGCTGTAATACAGGGGAATGTTTTTCTGGCCTCTAGTAACAGAAGCTAAAGACAGTGTCCTTTACAATGATGTATTTTCCTTTTAAAATCAGTGATGTGATTAGAATCACTGGAGAGGTTTTAAAAATTATTTTTATATCATAATCTCTGGGTATGGGGCCCAGGCACTATTTTTAAAAACTTACCTAAGTTCTAACATGTAGCCAGGCTATAATCACTGGCTGAGAGTCACTTGCCTAAATGTACAGAGAATTCCTATTGTAAACTGCAGAGCTCCAGCTTCTTGGATTATTTTATGATATTAGATATATTGTAAAGATAATTACAAATAATTTAAGTGTTTACTGATCCATTTGCAATGGTGCATCAACTATTAACAGGGTTCTCAAACATATAACCCACTTACAAGAAGCCCTGTTTGAAACGCCATGGAATTAGGCAGAGGCCCTGTTCAATGATCACACTGGGTTGGATGCCACTTGCTTCTGTAACACCCTGTCACCATTACAGCAATTGTAGTGTGAAGATTTCCCTAAAGATTTGCCTGTGGGCTTCTAATGGAATTTTAGATTTCAACATTAGTTCTTTCTTTTTCTTCAAGGTTTGGGAAAAAATTATGCAAGTGCAAGTAAATATAAGAAAAGGCAACAATCAAAACAGTAAATAAAACCCCACAACAAAGCAAAAACAATCTGAAGATAAAGAAAATCACTTTCAAAGTACTATCAGCCATGTAGCATCAGACCTCGGAAAAACTCCTGGCCTACCTGCCCCTTTTCAGTGAATTTATCACATCATATTAATAGCTATTTGTTGAACACCAATTATACTGCAGTCACTATGTGAGGCACACAGTGTTTCATCAAATGTTTCCACTTGTGACAGGTAACTGGGTGTTGGGTTCTGGGTACACAGTGATGGATCAAGATAGAACTCTCATGCTCACAGGGCTTAGTAAAAGAATAAATCAGGCTGGAAAACTTAAGTAATAACATTAGGTGTGGTACCTGGCACATGTGACTTATACATTGATCAGAAGTCTACCAAATTTTTGGGACAACTCTATTGTTAAAGCTAGACCTCAGTATTAGAATTCTTTGACTGTTCAGGCCTTGATATTAGGTTTGGGTTCACAGGTATATATGAGCAGGAAGCAGGCTATGAATAAAGCATTCCCCTGCAAGGAGGGTAGTACTCCCCAGTGCGCTGTTTCAGATGGTCATAGAGGATAATGGACCGGGAAGAATCTTTCAAAAGAACAATGGACAGCAGGGGTCCTCCCAGAATAGAGATCCAATGTCTAATCAGAGAACTCCCTCACTGAAAAATACCTTCCCAGCATGAATTCATCATTGCAATCAACCAGTGAATGCTGTGTGTTTCCCATTCATCTCTTTTCCGAATGGTAGTTTTTATGATATTCATCATGACCCAGTTTTATCATTGTGTATTCTCCCCCACTACTGTGTGTGTGTGTGTGTGTGTGTGTGTGTGTGTGTGTGTGGTGGACAGAGATAACTTACTTTGTTCTTTATTGGTTTGTCAGACCTTAAAGACTGCATCCTGACTTTACAAAGATTAAACATTATCCAAAGACTCTAGAGTTTGAGCTAGAAATACTAACAGTAAGGAAACTTTGGATGATCTCCCTCGTGAAGGGGTCTCTGTGTGTGCTCTATATGTGAAAACAAGGATGCAAATGAATATTTGGTGACCAAAAGGTACAACGTGTCAGACTCCAAGCTGCTCATTCCTCTTCTCTAGGTGTGCTCCTGGACTCCATATTATATCCTCCCTGGCAAGTTCCTTGGGATTGGTTGAGTTCTCACCAACGGATATGATGTGTGCCACCTTTGAGTCAAGACTTAAGGATGTGAGCCTTGTCTGTACTTACTCTTTTCTTTCCTTTTCTGCTGGAGGGATGAAGGCCTAACTGAGGAATGGGTGAGCCATAAATCCTAGGACCTTGGGGTCTCTGAATCATTTAGTGGACTATTTATTGGACAAGGAACAAAGTTTTATTGTATCAGAACCATGTGTTTGGATCCACTTATCTCCTCAGTCTACTTGGATAGGTTCAACAAGTTAACTTGTTCATTTTCTCTGAGGTTCAGGGATCAAGAATCAGAAGACACAAGCCTATAATTACCTCCTAATGTTTTGTGGTAAACAATCAGTTCCCCTTGTAAACTCCCAGGCTCAGGGTTTTAATAATAAGAACTAAGGAAGGTTAAAGTTAGTCTCTGCCAAAATAATGTGATTATGTCCTTTTTAAAGAAATTGGCACAGATTTCTTAGTTAGACATTTATGATTAATAATGATTCAGCTGGTTCTTGTGGGCTTTCCTAATGAGACTTATAAATACATCTACCAAACCATCATAATTTTTTTAGTCTGAAGGCAATACTTATGTGATCCAGTGAGAAGCTCAGAATCTTTTACTACTCAAAGGGTTGAACCCAAGCCCTTTGAAGTGTGAATTTCCTGCTTCTGTCATTAAGACATGGATTCTTTCTCCACCCTTTAGATCTGGGTTAGCCCTCTAACTTGCTTTGGCCGATAGAATGTGGCAGAACTGACAGTGCTCCAGTTTCAAGTGTAGTGCCCAAGAGACCTATTAGTTTCTACTCTTTCTCTTGGATCTCTGAGTCTGTCATGTGTACAAGACCTGCCAGAACAAGGGTCAGGAAACTTTTTCTGTAAACAGACAGATGGTAAATATTTTAAGCTGTGTTCAGTACCTGTTTCCTGATGTAATAACACAGATCTGCTATTGTAGTGAGACAGTATATAAACAAATGGGGATGGCTATGTTCCAATACAACTTTATGTACAAAAACAGGTGGCAGGTTGATGGAATGCTTGGAAATTCTTGAGCTTAATCTGTGTGTGCAGAATTGTACTTGCCAGTAGCATAAGGCATCTACCTTTGATTTCTTGGGACATTTCAAGAAATTTCACCTTTTTAATCTTAAGATACAGATATCTTAAATGCAACTTATTTTTTAACGTTACTGGCTTTATTTACTTCACTTAAAATTGTGTTCCAAGCATATCTTTAGAGTTTGCCAACCCTGGTACTAAAGAATTAACAACCACATAGCGTGGAGTCCCTACATATATGAGAAAACTTCATCAAGATCAGCATGACTGACATGCAGCTGACTTCAGACACCTAAAGGAGGCCATTGAGACTATATGAACCATTCCATTGATCCCAGGTTGAATTTTCTACCTACAAAACTGTGGTTATTTTTTTTAAGTCATAAAAGTTTAGGGTAGTTTATTATATAGCAATATCTAACTGATTTTCATTTATATGTATTGTTGAGAGTATGATTTGGAAAATTTAAACTCCTGGCTTCTAGATTTTACTTTGCATCCCAAACAAGGCATATCTCTCTTCTCCCTGCCTCAGATTTTTCACAAGAAATCAATTTGTGAGGCACAGATAATCTACCTAAGTTTGACTTTTTACAAGTGGAGCCTTTTGAGTTGTGGGTTATGAGGTTGGGAGAGGTGGGGAAAATGTCCTGCTGTCTTGTTGGTATTTCTGAATGTCTCTTCTGTCAAATATACAGCCTGAAAGTTTATCAAAATCTGGTATCCCAAGGTGTGAAGGATCAGTCCAGGGCATTCTTCCATGGTAAGATGTTCTTTCATGATGCTACATTTTTGATTCTCTGCTATAGAAGGGTAGTATATCTTTATTATTCACCTTATGGAAATTTGTTGCACTGGAACTATGATGGAATGCTTGGAAATTCTTGAGCTCAATCTGTGTGTGCAGAATTGTACTTGCCAGTAGCATAAGGCATCTACCTTTGATTTCTTGGGACATTTCAAGAAATTTCACCTTTTTAATCTTAAGATACAGATATCTTAAATGCAACTTATTTTTTAACGTTACTGGCTTTATTTACTACACTTAAAATTGTGTTCCAAGTATATCTTTAGAGTTATCACAGCCATTCCTGTGGATCTAACTATATCTCTTAACAGCTATTGCAAAACAAGACCATCTTTTGATAGTCCCTGATATATTAGCTGGCAATAGCCCCAGACACTTAAGGGATATGGTGGAACTGATTAACTTCACAAGACATTCTACATTGGCTTGATGAGGGTTGTGAGGCACCAACAGATATTAGATCTGTAGACAGACTTCTACCATGGTAAGCTATTTCAGTGTATACAGCAATGTGTAAAGAAAAGTATGAGTTTCTGAAAAGCACAAGAATGTGCTCAAACCTTGCTTAAAATTATCATGACTTTAAAAAACTCCTTTCAAATTTGGAATACATCTGAAAAGTGATTATCATATCCCAACAGTCCTTTGGTAAGAAGGGCCATACAACGCACACAGTGGCAATAAGCAGAGAAGATCCAGGTAGATCAGTACAGTGGGCCAGATCATGGGTGGTGGTTCTGGTTGGAGTCATTCCTTTAAGAAACTTACCTTGACCTCAAGTTGATTCACACCTACTGCTTACTGCTTGACAGCTTCAAGACCATAAACTATCCCTAAATTTTCAACAAATATTAAAATCATGGCTTAGGCCTTCAGATTTGAATTTCTCCCTATGTATGTTTATTTCATATCTGTCTATAGCAAGAATAAAATTGTGAATTATCAAAGTTGTGGTCTCTATAATATGCTTATTTATAAATAATTTGAAACATTTTAATGTTTTTAAGTATCATTATAGTGTTCTTTTGGTGCAATGTAAGAATAAGTCAAAATGTAGTAAAAAGTCAATGTTAGAACAAGTCAATGTTCTTTATACACATGCCAATATATAATTTTTAAAAAATCCTACCTACTCTTCCTCATTTTGTCTTAAATATGTCATTCTGAAAGCCTTCTCTGGATTCCTAAGTTGGGTTTTGTCTCCTTGTTGTGCAAAGCTATACTTTTCCATAGTAATTTTCATCACATTTTAGTAAAGATTTTTCTTATTTTTTTTTTTGGCACCAGGGACTGAACTCAACCACCAAGGGCACTCAACCACCAAGCCATATCCCCAGTCTTATTTTGGATTTTATTTAGAGACAGAGTCTCACTGAGTTGCTTAGCACCTCACTTTTGCTGAGGCTGGTTTTGAACTCAAGATCCTTGTGCCTCAGGCTCCTGAGCTGCTGGGATTACAGGCATGTGCCACCACACCTGGCTGCTTTTGCTTTTAACCATCAACTATGAATAGAATTTGTCTAATAAATTTTATGTATTCATTCCTTCTAAAAGGATTTGAGATGGCCCTGAAAACTCTAGGGCACTGCACAATTTTATCTATCCTAATTATCTCATTCTCTCTCTCCTTTTCTTCTTCTTTCTCAAGAGCACAAGGGATAAGTTATAAGTTAAAAAGAATCGGCTTCACTTTTACTAGCTATGTGGCCTTGAACAAGTTACTTAATCTTTCATCTTTAAGTCTTCTGATACAAAAATTGAAATAGTGGCATTTATAGCACAAAGTTTGGGAAGATTAGATAGAATAATGTATACAAAGATCTTGTGTGTGACAGGTTTGCAGTAAGTGTCACTTCCCTTACTCTGTGCTGAGGAAAAAAATAAGTGGGCTTAAAAAAAGAAATCACATCCTAGACTCATCATTATATAATGAATGGTTCATTGCTCAGAACACTAGATACGGCAGCTGCTAGGGTCTGGGACTTTCACTATGTGTTCAAACAAGCTTATTAAATAATCTATTCTGCTCTCATTTGAGAAATCTCATGGAACCATCCTGTTAGTCCACAACCTCACTAGCACAGAGCAGCTCCACTGGAGTGGCTAGAAATCTACCGAACACTTGGGTAGGAGGTGAGACCAGATGGTGGTAAGTGTAGGTGCTGGACAGCTGGGGATCAGCGATAGTATTTAAGCTGCTCTGTACTTTAATTTCTTCATCTGTAAACTGAGGTCAACAGTAACAACACCTCATTCAGTCACTGGTGAGGATTAAGTGAGGTGTAGGTGGGGGTGGTCAGCGTTGCATTGGCACATAGCAAAAGTTCAGTGAAGATTTGCTTTTAAAAACCAAAATGTAATGCAGATTTATTTTTTGCTTTCTAATGTAGAATTTGTCTTTCAAATTCTCAGGCATTCATTAAAAGGAATGATCCCTTCAGCCAATAAACTGGTTTTTGGTACCAGGATTGATAACTGAATACTTAGTGAGATACAGTTATTGTACAAGCTGTGAAATAACAGTGAAAAATGCAAAATTGAGTGCAAGAGTTTTTATGGGGATTAATAGTATTATATATACTATATCTAATGAAAAGATACATATTTTTTGACAAATATTTTATTGGTAATTCTGAGAAAAAGGACTGTTATTATGTACCTAATCCCAAAGAGCATTATTAGTTTTACCTCTATACATGATTGAAGATAGTTAAGGAATATTCCTTCCTGCTTCTAAACAATATTGATAACTAAACCACTTTTTCTAGTGGCAGGAGTGGTGACTAATTTTGGATCCTGAACTGTCTTGTGACAAAGGCGATGCTCTTTTAGAGAACCCTTGTTGCTCCAATTGAGATAGTCCAGTTGTATGTCAATGCCCTGTTCAAAGTGAAATTCTATTCTAGCCTCAGAATTTTATCAGTTTCAACCTTGGGTTCAAATGTCAGCTGCCCAGAGGCAGAGAATTATGGGAGCAAGCTGAGAGTCTTAATTGGGCTGCTTTTACCCCCAACTTCAGTTCTGTTTATCTCGAAGAAACTTTCTCACAATAAACCCCTTGGTATTAAAACCTATATAATAAGCATGCTGAGCTAGCTCTTGGTCATTGCTTTCCTATCAGGTTATCGGTGATCCACTGAGTCTCACCTTTTTCTCTATTTGTGTGTCTGTTCTAAGTTACAGTAGATGGGCAGAAGCCTGAGATACGGGTTGACAAGACCTTCTCTGAAGTATGTATTAGGTTTCCATAAATCACAATTTATCCATGCAAAATAAAACATGTCCATGTGTTACTTAATTTTTAAATTTTTCATTAAGATAGTAAATAGTTTTTGAAGAAATTAAGTCATATCTTGAAAATATATATTTCTAAAATTTTGACCTGGTATAAATGTACTTACAGATTTAGTATTCCCTTCAATAATTTCTTCTTCCAGTGGTTCCAGTTTGAGATCCTTCAGTTAGAAGAAGAAATGGCAAGAGGATAAAACCAGAAATTAAATCATTGAAACCAACATCATATATTTATAAGGTAGTTCATTCATGACCAATATTGAACTAAAAGAACCTCATTCTCTGAAAGGAGAAGAAAAATTTCTGATATTTTAAAAATTGAGCTATTTTAACAAAGACTTCTTACACCCATTTATCTATCAGTTGTAAGGATTTATTTAAGATATTTAGGTGCTTTAAGTTTACTTCCGTGATGTCATTCGAGAGCTAACTTTAGGAGAGAGATACATGAATACAGAGAAGGGAAGCATAGAAGGGTAAAAAGAAAAAGAATGACTAGACCTAACATGGTCGTTTCTTTGGCTGTGGAGTGTTGCCACAAATCTACATTTCTAGGGAGGTCATTATAGACATTAATCTATTGTTCTAATACATCCATACAACAGCACAAATGTTGCTTTGTTAAAAAGAAAGTCAATTAAAAAGAAAATGAAAATACTACTGATATACACAAAATAAAGGACTTCTATAAAGACCTTAGCATCTTCTGTGATCAGCAATGGATAAGACTACTGTCCTCCGTGAAACCACAGAACTTCATTCTGTGAATATATATCCTAGCATTTCTTCCAAGTGAGAATTATGCACTCTGATTCTTTTGGATGGATAAAAAATCAATTGAAAATTCTGGAAATTCAGGTTATCCGGAATAACAAGGCTGTTAATAATGGTGCTATCTAGCTCTAGCGGTGTGGCTCTCCTGTGGTGGGACTTTAGGTAAGTGATTTAACTTGTGTGGGATTCGAGTTTACTGTCCATTCTGCCTTAAATTCTCCATTCCTAGGACTTCCTCTAACTGCTGCTTCTCACCCATCACCATCTCAGTTCAAATGTAACCGCCTGAGAGAGACCTCCTCGGACCACTCACTTTGAGGGTTCTGTCCTCCATCTTGATCTTCCTGTCCTAATTTTCCTTCACAGCATTTCCCCCTGATTTTACCTTGTTTCTTTTATTTGTTTGTTTATCTGTCTCTCCAGATACCAAAGATCCTACCAGGTTTGGTCACTGCCATATCCCCACTGTCAGAATAGTGCCAGAACCATAACAGATACTCAATGAAGACTGAACAAACTAGTGGCTATCTAAGTGGTAACCTTTCCATGAAGGAAAAGTTAAATAACAAATATAGATGTAAATTCAATATTAAAAATCATTCAACAGATGGAAACTGTGACATAGTAATCGCCTTGAGCATTTTCCTGACACCACCTACTTTTCAGTTCTACATTTTTTGATCTAAGGTAAGAAAAGCTTAAAACAGATTGCATAAATTGAGGTCTTCTATTACTCCCCTTGAAGTGAGGATGTCCTAGGATCTAATGATAGGCTGAGGACTTCATGAAGAAGCAAGAGATCTTATTGTTTGTCCTTGTCTTGTTTAACATTAAAGGAGTTTTTGGAGCATTCAAGCAAAACCTAAGATAAAACCTCAGTATATCCACATAAATACAGAGGCTGGAACGGACAGAAGGAAAACCTGAGGAAACTTGCAGAAAAAAACAAGTGTTGTTTTTCTGCCACATGAATGGAATCAGGTGTGGTTTACAGTGTAGGAAGAATTAGTCATAAATACTTAATGGACAGAAAAGACAGCATATGTTCCACTGCAGGGACACTGCTTTTTAGTGGGGAGATTAAACCCAGTGCTAACAACTGCGGGAAACAAGGCAGCAGCGAGATGACATGCACTTGGTCACAGAAGGCAATTGGGTAGTTTTCCTCTAAAAAACTAACTCAGCACAGTACAGAATAAGTTGTAGAAGAAAACTGGACTTGGACTGCTTCTCACTTGTTAAGATGGCTCATGCTGAGCTCCACACAGCTGGAGCCCAGGGCTGAAAACCTTCCCCTTCTACTTTCAG
>JAJEJO010000175.1:73234-230400 GCA_020662805.1 Glaucomys volans | reverse complement strand
AGAAGAAGAAGAAGAAGAAGAAAAAAGATATGACCTAAGTGTGATCCATTCCTTTAAAAGTAACTATAAATTTCAGACACCAAATAAAGGCAGTTTTGCAAAGTATTTCAAAATCACTTTAAAAAGAGGCATGTCTGCTCTTTCAAGGGAACTAAATATATTTAACAACAGAACCTTTACATTTTAACAGGGTTTAGTTTTCAAAAAGAGGTCCTGAATTTCCAGGGCTTCCAACATTAGAAAACTAATTTTCATAGTGTTTTTCTATTTTGACTCACATATCAATTAATGAAAAAGAAAGAAGTTGATTTGCATTGAGCTCATAGTTTAGGTGTTTGTTCTAGTAAGTGTCCAAATTTAACAAACGAAGATGCCCTGTCAGAGGTACTGGAGCTCTCCATGGTCACCTCCTCTCGACCTCGCTCTTCTTTGACAGAATCTCCTTTTCAGAAGCCTTTCTCCTCCTTAGGATCTGAGCTTTCATCTGTGTGGAGCTAGCATTTAGGTCCTTAATCTGTTGGCCTGACTTCTCTCCTACTAACCAGGTACTTCTGTCTGAGTGTCTTACTATACCTTGAAATTTATGCATTTGAAAAACTAGTTTGCCTTCTCATGATCTACAAAATTATCTTTCTCTTGTCTCTCCCTCTTCTGTTAATGGAATAATTATCTCAGACATTCTCGCTCAAATCCTCAAACTCTTACCTGAGTTTCCACAATGCCCATTCAATGGTGCTGTTTATTTTACTTCAAGTCTTTCAAATCTGCTTTGTTGTTGTTGTTGTTGTTGTTGTTGTTATTTTGTTTCTCTTACTAACTTGATTTGGGTCAGCTCTTGTTATCCCCGAACCCAGTGGGTTTAAGTGCACAAACCTGCTCTTTCATGCCATAGTCTAAACTGGTTTCAGGGGCTCTTAACCTAATCTGCTCTTGTTTTAAGCTGTTCTCATTTTTTTTGATCCAATTTGCATCTTCTTGCCTAATTTTCTACTTAAAAGATCTTTTTGGCTTGTCATTTATAATAAATGCCTCCTGGTGTTTCCAAGACCACATCCACTTTCCTTAGTCTTTTACTCAAGGTCACTCATGATCTGGCTGCACTCTGTCCATACAGCCGTCTTTGTTACTACTTCTCCAGATAAACACTCTGAACAGAGTGGATCTACTTGACTGCTGTTCATGCCTTCACTGTAGACCATTATTTTTCTTCTCCATAGAAAGTACTAGTTTTTCATCAGTTTTTTTTTTTTTTTTTTAGCTGATCAGCATTTATTCCAACCTTAATGATGCTTTTCTTTGAGTGAGTCTGTTCTCTGTTTTACCCAGTGCTCTAGGACTGTTAATTGAGGTGTTCTCCCGACCTCTATACAAGAGGCAAGCATGTGACCATAATGAGACCAAAGCCTCCCTCCTGGGAAGTGGAGTCTGAAGCAGAAGGTCGACAGACTGCAAGTGTCTAGAACTCACTTACTCCAGTGGAGGTTAACTGAGAGGTTAAGTACTTTTGTTACCTAGATCTTTGGAGTTATCTTGTCTTCTGGCTTTTCCTGAATTCAGGTCTCTAGACTATCTGTTGATTCTGTGGGAAATTCCATACCCTTCCAGAAAATTCTCAATTTTGTTAAATTACATTGGTGATTTCTGTTGCTCGGAATCAAATTCCTAACTAATTTGTCAGTTTTAAAGCTCAGCTTAAACTTTTCCTGCACATGAGACCTCCCCAAGCCCGTGGTGACCATTCCCTGAGATGAACACCTGTAGATGTTAGTATCTGAGGCATTCCTTGGCACACCTCAGACAGTCAGCAAGTATTTACTGAGCATTAGCTATGAATTCAGTTCTGTGCTACCCACACATTTTTTTTTTAAAACACTACCTTTTAACTTGCTCTGTGTCTTTAAGAATACAGCCTATTTTTACAAGTATATTATGAATTCTTTAAAGTTAGTGATTCTCTCAAACATAAATATTCCTTCCTGGGTGCCCAGCATTCACAGAAGACACATTTTATTACTGATTTACAAAGGTTGCCTCTACGATATCTATAATAACACTATATTATCAGGACTATTGATATGAACTAAATTAGTGCATAAAAACATAATAGCCAGGGACATAAAATTTAGTTTTTAAAGAGCTCTTTATCACATCTAAACTTCTTGCTTATTGTGGAGGTTTAACACAAAATCATCACTTAACATGCTAATTTCTAGAAGTCAAGTGTAAAATCTCATTTTTTGAGTCATTTCCAGGACTCAAATTGAAAAATTCTCAGGACTTCAACTAGGTCATCTCTAAAAGCTGCCCTTCACATCATTCAAGGTACCAGGTCACCTGATAACCTAAGAATCAGGAAGTGCAGCTGATTTAGTTAATTCCAACCCTGTATCTTATTTTAAATATAATTGGCAGCAAGAAGAGGAGGGAGAATTAATGTGAGCATGTGTATTTGCTTTAACAAATAAACAAACTACCACCACAACATCAACATCATCATCATCAACAACAACAACAACAACAACAACAACCATAAATTACTACCAAGCAGCCATTCTTGAGCTTGTTGTGATCCAGTTATTCTATCCTTCAGGCACCCATGGAAACTGAGACAATGAGGAAAACTGGGTCAGAATAACTTGAAAAGTAGAAGAGGGAAGAAATAAAAGAAGCGCTCACCTTCTTTTCCAGTCTATCGATTAACTTCTGGAGTCTGTTTATCTGGGTCATCCACTGGTTGTCTTCTTCTAGCAAGCCTTGGGAGAAATCACCAAGGCCATATGTTAAATGTTAGAGTAGAAATGCTCGGTTTTCTCTCCTTTTACCCAGAAGGAGGAATGCTGTGTCACTGACTTGTAAACACATTTTAAAAAATGTATTCCTGTGAGTATTTTCTTAGATATTGATTCACAGAGATGCATGCATTCCAGTGGATTAATTTTTACAAGCCTGTATTTTTTCAGTTTTGTTTTTTTGATGTTGTTTTTTGATGTTGTCTGTTGTTTTTGATGTTCAAGAGAACAAATCCTGCTGAGCCAGTTGTACTACCCCATAGGTAGTTGTTTTTCTTGTGGAAAAAGAAAAGGAAAGAATCAATAATTCTAAACTTACTTATAGGGCCCTGGCAGGAACCAAGAAAAACAAACCTCTGACCACAGAGGGTATAAATTGCTCTAATCAAAAAGGAAACACAAGGGAAAGATAGTTGGTGCCTCCTTTCCCAGGGACTAATTTGAGTATACAAGGATTCTGGTCTCTAGTCACAGCTGGTCAGTTCAGTCTTCAGACTGGAGACTGTTGCTCTATATTCATATATATGAAACATATAGCACATATATGTATGTGGTATATGTTACATATATATGTATATATATATACACACACACATGCATATATGCATTCGGAATATATATTTGTATATCTAGCACCAGGTTCAACATTACAGAAACTAAATGACTATTATTACTATGCAAAGGTACAAAGGGAAGAGGTGTGGTCTGAGCCCCTGCACAAATATCCTGGCTCCCTTGTGTATCCTTATTTCAACTCACTTAGAATATTTTCAGGGATTGCTGAATTAATATTATTTAATATTTCTTGAAATGAGAATGTGATTGAATCCAAGAGTATAAAGCCTTGTTTCAACTTGGAATGCAATGAAGACAAGACCTTATAAGGGGTGTAGCTTGACATCAGAATTTACTTCTCTAGCTAACATCTTGGGAGAAACACCCCTCAAAGGCCACCAAACAAATTACGATGCAAGAATGAGCATTAAAACTGCCACAAAGGAGTGACTACCAGAAAGAGAAAGACAGAGAGAGAGAGAGAGAGAGAAGTGCCACTGGAAGAAAATGTTATAAATGTATAAACAAAGTTTAGGTTTACTTTTTAATTCACAAATTAGTTCATGTGTTTCCAATCACAAATTAGTTCATGTATTTCTAATCTAGGTTGTTCCTAAAAGCATTTAAGGTGGCTGTCATATCAACGTCCCTAGGAAGAACATTTTTGTCTGACACTGTTTTCCAAATGGTAAAATGTGAAGAATCTGCTTTGCCTCAAGAGCCTTGCATTGTCATTTTCAAATCAGACTTGGCAGACTGTATTATTCTCAACTCCTCACTTTTTTTTTTTTTTTTGGTACCAGGGATTGAACGCAAGGGTGCTTAACCTCTGAGGAACATCTCCAGTCCCTTTTTATATTTTATTTAGAGACAGGGTCTCACTGAGTTACCTAGGGCCTTGCTAAGTTGCTGAGGCTGCCTTTGAACTTGCAATCCTCCTGCCTCAGCCTCCTGAGTCACTGGGAGTACAGGCATATGCCAATGTGACTGGTTCAACTCCTCCCTTTTTTCCTGCTGTGTATATGTATTACATACCCTTTACTGGCAATTTTACAGTACCTCCCACTACAATGGCAGAACATATTTCCCTCCCCATTGTTACTGTGCTGGGCATGTGATTTGTTAGGCCAATGGAAAGTTAGCAGACCAGATGCAATCTGTAGTTTTAAATATGCTAGTATTTTGGCCTGGCTTCTTGTGTTTCTGACACCAGTAGGAAATGAAAGCTCTCCAGCTGTCACTTATCTCAGAAGGAGGCTAAGTGAAGAGCAGAGCAGAACTCAACCTACAGCCTGGAGCCACATCCAGCTGATCATAACCCAAATCACAACCTACCACAGAACCATGAAAAAGCAAAGCAAGTATTCGCAGTTATAATCAAGGAGATTTTGAGGTTGTTTCACAATAAAAATGAACTGATATTCCATATGATCTCAAACAGTTCATTTAAGTTTCTGAGCATTGGTTTAACCAGCTTGGAAATGGAAATGGATAACATCTATCCTATAAGATGTCGGGGTAAAATAAGATTGTGTTCAGGAAGGCAACCTGATATCTTTCAAGTACAGTCAGAATAAATAAAGGATATAGTTGGTACTTTTATAAAATAAATTGCAGTTATTTAAAGATTCACTTGTGTTAAAATGACATCTTCAAGTGTAAAATGTGCATGCACATATACCTTCCTTATACACATCACTCCAGTATTTAGCAATGTTTAAGTTTCTTACTTCAGGTTGCTTTAAAACAATTAAACATGATATGCTTAAAATGTAATAACCTAAGAAGTATTAGTAAAAATTAACCCAATAAATCTCATGTTGCTTTATCAACGTCATAAATACCAGCTATAACTAATCCTAATGTTATAGGAAACAAACATCCTTTCCCTAAAATGAACTTAGGAGTATGTTTAGGGAGGCCTGAAGACCTGGAGCACATTAGAGTGTAGCCTAAAGAGTACCTCTGGGTGACCATTTTAGAACTAGAGGACATTTCTTTGGGGTATGAGCTGATGGAGTGCCTTCCTCCTTGTTCACCACCTGTGTGTGCTTTCCAAGCACAGCTGCTAGGATCTGACAGAACTGGGGGCCAGGATCCCCACCCACTCTGCAGTGCCCTGTATACTTCACCACTTCAGTTTCAAACTTATTTGGTAGAAAGAATGTGTTCCATTTCTCCTGTTGTCTGAGTCCTCGTCTGTTTGATGATCCCCTCTTAAATGTAAATTACACGGAATATAATGAAGAAAAACAACACAGGCTGCATTACCTGGACCGCTGACATTAAACTGAGGGCTGTTGGGGGAGAAGCTGTTGTGTCTCTGGACTCGACGGCTTGATCGCTTGCCAGGCCACTGAATGGATAGGACTTCCGGCTTGGCTGGCCCTTGCCTAGGACAACGGAGAGAACATTGAGCCTCATTGTCAAACCTTCAGCACCTTGCCCCCAGAAACAGGTCTCAAGCATCAGTCACAAAGGTTTTCTAGTGTACGGAAAGCTTATGGGAAGTACTGCTTGCAGATGTGCTCCAGAGACCCATTCTGTTCCCTGAGGAACAGAATTCTGGGCATGTTTCATTGTTAAATTTAAAAAGTCTTAAGTGGAAACCATTTCATCATTTGTAAATTAAATAAAACTTTTCTTCGTGGACCAAGTGTTTGTGCATAAGTTGCTGTTGTATTTTGCTTAAATTAAGAATACTTACGGAGTTATCTTTCCTTAATCCATTTTTTAAATTTAACTTTTGATCCAAATTATATATCTGCATGTTTTTAAAAACCTCATTTCAACAAACAGAAGCTCACTCCTCCTATGTCTAAACTCTACCCCTAGTCTGCTTTCACAAAGGCAAGATTTTTTAGCAAGTTATTCTCGTGATTACCCTTTTATCAGTATGTAACATGCTTAAATTTCCATCTATTTTTTTTTTTTTTAGTTTAGGTTTTATCTATTAGCTTCCCAATACATAAACTCAGGCCAATGATATATACATGGAAATGTCATAGGAACTTGCAAAGATTTGCTTCAACGGATGGGAGAGAAGCCTTTTCCTTTTCCTTATTCTTTGCTGGTTAGAATGTAGACATGTTGGTTGGAACATCAACAACCATCTTGGATCATTGAGGCAAACTTGAGAATGGAAGACAATCATTTAAGATGTGAAAAAGAAAGAAGGTTAATGACAAATCTGTAAAGATGCCATGCTTGCCCTAGGCTAGGCTGCCCTCACAGATTTCTTTAGTAGGAGATACTAAAATTTTATGCATCTAAGTCATTATATATAATATTTTCTCTGTTATAGGTAGACAGATCTAATACTGTCTAAATTAAGATCTAATACATCTAAAAATCTTTATTTTCTACCAGCTAAGGAGTACACCTTCAATTCTTCTACTCTGTTGGATTAACCCTCCCTCCTTTTCCTGAATGCCATTTTTCCCTTGTTTTGGTGGAAAATATCCTTTAATTGCTTCATAAGGTCACTATTGAAAAGTCTGGTGTTCCCTTGATAACTTGTACAGAACCTGGTTTTTCTGTAGGGATTTTTGCACACTTATCTTTGTCTCTTGGATTCTGAAATTTCGTAATGGTATGCCTTTGTGTTGCAATTTTGTTATTTGTAATAATGGGCTCTTCTGTTCTATTAAGCTGGAAGCCAATGTCCTTATTCTGAGACTTTTTCTTCAATTATTTTATAATTTATCTCCTTTCTTCTTTGTCTGGAAATGCTACTTTGGAAACACTGGACCTCTTGGACTGACCCTCTAGTTTTCTTATTATTTCTTTCCTGTTTTTCATTGCTTTGTGGAGATTCTGTCATACTTTTATACTGAAATCTTCCTCAGAGAATTTCATTTTTGCAATTGTACTTATAATTTCCAAGGCTCCTTGGTGAGCTCTGAATGTCCTCTTTTTTACCAGCATCCTGTCCTGAATTCATAAAGGCAGTATAGCTTATTAGCTTTCTGAGGGCATTGATGATTTTCTTTGGCAAGTTTTCCTCTGATCCCTGGAAAATGTTTCCTCTGCTTCTTTCTTGTGTTTGATTTGCCCCTTTGGATGTCCCCACACATTTCAGAGGAAAGAACAGCAAGGCTGATGGAACCTCTGTGTGCATGGTGGGGATTGCCAACTCACAGCCTCCATGATGGAGTGGACTGGAGGACCCTGATCCAAGGTACCATAATCTTTTCTCTTGGATTAATTGGAATCTTTAGAACAACATCCCAACTGGAGGGTATGAGCCTAGCTATTACTGATTTGGAAGCTGGCCATGCAAAGGAAGCATTATAGTATAGCTCCAGAAGGTCACCCAAAGGTTTATATGTTGATGGTTTAGTCCCCAGCTGATGGCACTATGGGGAAGTGGAGGAAACTTTGGGAGGTAAGGTCTAGTTTTGGGAGGAAGCAGGTCACTGAGGAGGTGTCTTAGGGTTATATCTTGTTCCCACCCCTTCCTCTTTCTTTCGCTTTGCTTCCCAGCTGCCAGGAAGTGAGTAGTGTTGCTCCACCACACTCCCTGCCTTGATGTTCTGCTTCAGCACAGGCCCAAAATGACAACACCAAGTGATCATGGACTGAAACTTCTGAAATTGTGAGCCAAAATAAACCTTTCTTCTTAGAAGATGATTTTCTCAGGTGTTTTGCCATAGTGATGAAAAGCTAAGTAACATAGGAGGTTTCAGATCTACTGTTCAGTGTATAAATCTTCAGCCACAGTCTTACTTTTCAGTATTGTGCCTTGAGTCCCAATTGTGCCAGGTTTACATCTGCCCACATTCTTCAGGTAGCTCAGCTCCAGGGTTCTTTAGATTGGGGAAGGGCCATGATTATATGGCTTCTAACAACATGTCCATCCTTTCACCTCACTCTCAGTTGCATATGACCTGGTCATTTTTTGAACTTTTCTAGAGTTTCTGTGATACCCATTGCATTGCATTGGCTCTCATGCCACCTGCTTGTTTCAGCTTTCCAAGAACTTTTAAATCAGTGTCCAATAGATTCATCTTCCTTCCAGTTTTAAGTTTCTACTCCTCTGACTTTTCTGTCCTTCCTATGTTTAAGGGATAATGCTTTATATCCAGGTGCTTTTAATGTCAGGTTGGGAGGGGCTAGGGAGGGAGCAAAAGAAATCATATGTTTGATCTCTTATCTTTACTTCTCCCTATGGATTTTCCTGGTGCATAAGAAAACCCAACTTTCTGGCAGCTTTGGTGGTCACAGGAATAGGTAATAATTTCTTTATGTTCAAGCTACAAGAATAGAACTGTGTGAGGCTTTATAATCACTTATAGGGGAAAATAAAGCCTTTCTGTATTTCTATAATAGACAGCTATCGAGAGGAGGAAAATAACTTCCAAGCCCAGAAGGAATTATTCATATCCCTGGATAGAAAAGAATGCTGGAAAAGAGATCAGACTTGTAGATTCCATTACACAAAGGATATCTACATGTAATTAAACTGTGTTCCCAGGAATGTAGTTTGTGAGAAAGAGAGGTTTATGTAAGAAGACAGGGGTCCTCTAGAGAGAAACTTCAGTATCGTGGTGTAATGATTATTCTTGTCATTGGCTATTAAGTTCTTCCAAAAGACATGGAATTAAAGTGGCTCCCGCTTAGTCAATTTGCGAGGACAGATACAAAGATTGTTATAGGGTGCCATCTGAAAATCTCACCTCTGTGGCATTCCAGCTGCACACATCCCTTCTCTCTGAAATTGCCATTTTCACATGAATAGACACAGACATTTTGCCCAACGCAGCATGTCTAACTCATTACCGCAGGATGAATGATACTGCGTGATTCTGCCCTGGGGCTGATAGAATAGATGACTTCTCCAAATCTGCTGTATCCCAGTAAGTCTTTGTACCTCTAGGTTTCACAGATATTAAATCCCAAAGTAATGTTGATGTTGAAAGAGAAGCATGTTATTACAACCCTAGGGATTTTAATGAAGCCTGTGGGTTGCATCCCTTGACTGTGCAGGACATCATGGAATCTTCCTTTACAACATAAAGACTGATGAGTTTTTGGATACAATGATTTAACCTCTCTTCTCTCTCCTCTTTCTCAAATGTCTCCCACATACATATCATTGTTAGATTAATTTTCTTTAAACCTTGGTTTCATTATATTTCTCTTTTGTTAACAACTACCAAAGACAATCTCTGGTAGAATCAAGTCTGAACGCATCTGGCTAGTTTTTAAGATCTTTTAAAATCCTCAAAGCCAGGTACATTGGCTGTACCAAGTCCTCACCAACTGCCCCTCTGAAGGGTTCCCTTTACCTGGAATTCTCTCGCATTCCTTCAGTGCCATATATTTCAAAGAAGTTGTACCAAGTGGAGGGGGATGATATAAAGTCCCTGCCATCTGGGAACTCGAAGGCTAATAGGGGAGATGAATAAGTAAGGGACTGAGAAGATCTGAATAGAGGACACCTTGGGAGAACTTGCTAGTGCAGTGGGAGACATGAAATCCTATTTTGAGAGCAGTAAAGGCTTCCAGAGAAAGTACTGTCCAGTGACCAAACAAACTAAGAGGAGTTAGCCAGATGAGAGGTGGGTAAGACGGGATGAGTGAGGCTACTGATCACCTCAGATTCTCATTGTGCAATTCAAATTCATCCTATTGGCCTAGTTCATCTTTAATCCCCATAATGCTTTCCACTGGCATCTTGATGGACATCCTGGGAGAAGGACAGCTTTGCTCTCTGTTTCACTGGCGTGGTCCATGGTGCTCTCCTCAGTTTGGTTTTGGGGAGCAAGCCAATAGGAAGTTGTAGCCATGGGAAAGGAGACACAACTCCTTTAGGCTGGAGCTAATTCATATGCTTCTGGTTCATTAAAGACTTCACATCAGATGTTATGGTCACAAACCCAGAGTGGTACCTTTTTTCTATTTGCTTATTTATGCATTTATTGAGAAACCTTCAAGAAGGAGTATCACAGATGTGGGGTGGGATTTGGGCATCCCTGGAAGCCTTGGTCAAATAGCCTACAATAGCATTCTGCACACTGACGTTAGATCTGCCATGGTTCCCGTTTGTTCAAGTTGGCTTTGAGTGAGAAATCTAGAAATAAAAGGTTCATTAATCCTCTAGTTTCTTCCACTTTCCTTAAACTTTGTATTATTATTCTCCTCTTCAGTAAGCACAGCTGATATGCAGCTGTTGGCAGCAGTCGGAAGAGTTCAAGGCTAGCCTGTGGCCTAACACAAAGAACAGTTGCTCATTAAACATTCATTGTGTGGTGATGAATGCGCGGCACAAGTTTGCAGGAGAAACAAGAGGAGGAAATCAGAAGTGCAGATGAAGAGGAGGGCGGAGGCTTTTTCAACCTCTTCTCAGGTGGCAAATGATTGATTCTAAAAAAGGGAGAATTCATTTTATTTCCAGAAAATCTAAACAAAAGAAACAACAAAAGAGGCGTCACTTTCTTATAAGGAACATGAAATCAATTTCGTTGTGCTTCAAGACATTCAGTTATCTTCTGCTCAAAGCGAGGAGTTAGGTTGATGCGTTTCTAACACAAATTGTTACATTTTGCCAGTTCATATGAATTCACCCAACACAGTGAGAATAGAGTTTGTACTGTGAAGAATGATGTGCAGATCCATTGAAGGGTGCATTCCTGTGTTCATCAGCTGCACAAGCTCATTAGATTCTGGAATTACAGGCTTTTTTGTTAGAATTTGGTGGTGCTCACTCATTGTGACACTGTAAACACATGGTTGAAAATTTCACTATTTTCCGGAGATGTCCTAATAATTACGGATCTATTAATTTGTTTAGAAAAATTGGTCTTACAAAGCAGTCTATGATCAGCCTGTTCAAAAAACTTACTCTGTTGTTATGCCCAATTTGGGATTCAAAAGTTAGATAAGGCACATCTGCAGGTTTAAAGGGACATATCCCCTGAAACATGTTGCAAGAGCAAGTTTTGCCATGTCCTTGTCTACTTTGCAAGGTATGAACAATAACTCACGAAAGCACCAACTCTTGGTTAGAATTATTTTCATATCTACTTTACAAATTTATTACCTATATTTCTCTTTAGCATCATTGCCTTTACTTATATAGCTATTATGATATCATTCTTATTGTCAATGAGACCTATTGGTGGCACTGAATTTTGAAATCTTTCCTATCATTTGTTTTTCTCCAAATTCTAAAATAATTGGCTTATAAATTCTCAAGTCTCTATCAAGGTTCACTTAATCTGTAATGTCCTTTCCCATCATTTATACTCATTTGCAAGACAAGTCTAAATGTTGGAGAGAAACTCTACAAAATGGACTTTCATCCTCTATCTGTATTTAATCTTTTACTTTTCCAAAACTCACTGACAATTTCCTTCCCTTTCTTTATAGTTATCACTTGGTACTATATAGCATAGTTTTGGTGTCTGCATCCTATTTATTTTAGGTTTTAGACTCCTTAAGGATTGATATGTTAAGTATATCTTAACATTATCCGCAAGTCTTTTAATGTCTTCTTCATCTATTATTTTTTAGTGAAAAAATTTTGGATGAATGATGGACAGGGTAAAACAAGTAAATGACTTTTTAGAAAGGTAAATAATAAAGCAAGCACCCAGTGGAGGTCCTTGTTTTTCCTTTTAACTCTATGAATTCTCAATTTAGTTTTTACTACAATGACCATCAAACTGGTTTTCCATAAACACAGAGATATTGTATTGAAACATTTATTTGCCTTTCTTGACGTGTTTGCTCCTCAGTAGTTTCCATGGCACATTCCAGGGAATTCTGGAGAGACTGCAGCTGATTCAACGTCTCCTTTAACAGAAATCGAGTCACGAATTGTTCCAAATTGGAAGCTTCTTGATAGTCCTAGGGCAACAAAACAAAAGCAATCAGAAGTATGGAGGGGGAAAAATAACCAGGGAGAGCTTTTCCTCTGTGTACTTTTCAACCTGAGACTAATCCGAGAAAGGAAGGGTGGAGAGGAGAGAATAGGTGTCGTGTCTTGGAGGAGCCCTACCCACCTATCAGAAATTGAATCAAAGAACTGCAGAAAAGACTGGATTATATCACTTCTCATTGCACTTGCCCCTAGATAAAGCAAAAGAAAAGAACAAAACAAAACAGAAGAATTATGAAATAGACATTGGTAGAAAAGGGAAACAATAATCTGTGAGAAGAAAGGATCCGAGCATGGCTGCCAGGGTTCCTTCCATGTTTCATTTAAATGATGACCATGCCACGGTATTTTTTCTTCTCTATTACCAACAAAATGCAGTCATGTTTCAGCAATTGGCTTAATTCCCTCTTGACTTATTTATTATGCTTGATTCGTACTATGATGAATCCAGAGGCAATGAGGCTGGTTATTTTAAAATTCAGTATGTTAGTCCTGGAATATTCCAGTGGTTTACTAAATCTGCTCATGTCCCTCTCAGTAATTTTACCTGAAGCTCATTTGCAACTGTCTCAGCCAGGAAAGCATCATTCTTTCCTGCAGCCTGGGATCTACCTGTAGGTCATTGCAGTCTTAATTGCAGTACTAGTTGAGCTCAGCAAGGTAAGTAGGGGCTGTGAATGGTACCACCATATAACTCTACCACCCTCTACAGTCTCAGGGAGAACCAAGGGAGAAAACCTGGTTAGCAAGATTGAAATGGCAACAGAACCACTCTTTCAGTTCAGTTCATGGGACCAGTCAGTTAAATCTGTTTTCTATCCTTAAGTGGGAATGGTATATATTCAAATTCAGCCAAAGAAAAAAGATTTATTTGGCTCTGTCCTTAAACAAAATTTTTTTCTTTTCTTTTCTTTTGTTTTCTTTTCTCCTCTCCTCTCCTTTCTTTCCTTTCCTTCTTCCTTTCTTTATTTATTTTTGTGGTTCAAAATACAAAACTGAAAGGAATGACAGTGACAAGGTAATGCCATGAGTCCTGATGTACTAGGATATGGTTATAAATCCAATAAAACCAGCATTTAGTTATTTAACCTCTGTAGATCTCAGTTTTCTCACTTATAAATCAGGCTAAGTAACTTCAGCATACATTCCAACTCAAAAATATGCTGTTTTTTAATCAACTCTAAATTATAAAATATCAGAAATGTGACCTCTTGTATAAATTTCTTTGGAATATGTTCTTTCAGCAGAGAAATCTAATGTCATAGAGAAATCTCATTTCTTTCTTAATTTGAAATAGAAAAAGGTTTCCATCATCAGTCTCTCTTATAGCCCTTTCTTTTCAGATAAACAACAGGAATTTTCTTATCTACTCTACTAATAGTCTTATTTGAAAATTAAAAATTGAAGTGTCTAAGTTCTATTTAAGAAAATAACCATAACACAAAATGTTGCATTCTCATGATTATGAGGATTTTTGGTGAGCTAAATCAAGTTAAAATATACAAAATACTGAATTTGATTACACTGCTTGCTATTTATTGGTGATAAAAATTTCAAAAAATAATTTCTCAACGTGTTTTCTAAAATCAAGGGAAATTTTACTTTGAGATAGAAAGAAAATATGTTGATAGAAAAGAGCCTGTGTTTGACTCTTTCCCCACGGTTATTTCCATTTGGCTAATGCATACTTTTAAAAGAAAATTTATTAAAATGATGACAAAACATAATTCTATAGTCGGATATTATGCCAAACATATTTGCATTTCAGCATACACTATGACTAATCCGAGCAAGTGGTAGAAAGTTTTATGCCTGTTGGTAGAAAGCACTTTAAAGTGAAGGAGGCATATACCTACTGAGCAGTGAAACAGAGTTTGCCTTATTCTTTCTTCTTTTAAATGTTAGATATCTGTCATTGTCATGTCACAGTAATAGAAAGTGGATTTTGTTGTTAGCCAATTTAAAAACTTCTGTCACTGCAACTAGATTTTGGCTTCTTAGACCCAAAGGTCTGTATTCCTCATGGCGCCCTGAGTTGATCCTCATTCCATACCTGACTGTTTTGCAGATAAACTTCTGCCCTAAGAATTTGTCACATTACTATTGTGCTTTTAAATAAAGATTTTGATTCAGATAAAGTCAGATATTTAAGAATAAAGTTGCAATCAGATAACTGGCTACTCCATCATTGCTCTGTATAGCAAAACAGAAAATTATCATCTTGATGCTTTTATCTCACTTTGATGAGCATTTATGCTCCCCACTTGTGACTCTCCAGATAACATTAAGAAATACCACATCCCGGCTGGTAGATGTATTTGACAGAAATATTGATGCCTTGACATTGAGAGGGGTGTTAGGTGGGGATAAGGCTCTGGAGGATTAAGTTTTTGAATCAATTATGAAGGTTGGCTGCTATGTGCTGCCCTGTGGTGATAAGGAGAAAACAGCCTTGTTTTCTAATATTCCCACTTACCCTTTGCGGCTTAGCGCATGGCACCGTGTCTACACCGCCTTTTCTCAGCTGAACATCGTGAGACACAGTTCCTTCCCCTTCTGTGCATTTCTGTAACATCACTTCCCTACCTAGGGCATTCGATTTCTCATTTTCTATTGTAACCTGTCGTCTACTTGTCTTTCTCCCTCATTTTAGGTCAGTGCTTTAAGGATAAAGATTATGTCGTATTCATCTCGGTTTCCAGAATGCCCAGAACAAAGTTGGGCACACAGCAGCTGCCTCATAAATGCTTAAAGAGTATGTGAGGAACGGGAAACCATGTGGAGATGAAGGCACCAGAGGGAATGTCAAGCCTTGGGAGCTGCTCTTGCCGCTCACCAATCACCAGCTGTGCCCCTGCATCTGGCCCTTGCTGTTTGCAGACACTGTTGCTCAGCTTGCCTGGTCACGTGGGCTCTGCAATAAAGGGAAACACGGCTTTGCTCTTAGCAGACTGTTTGTCCTCATTTCACTTCCTGGACCATTTGCTGGTCTTCTTCCCTTCCTTTACTGTGGATCCCAAGCTTTGGGACTGCAGAGGCAGGCGGCACAGATCCAATCTCCTTCCCTTCTTTCAGATATGCAGCAGATGTTCCTTTGGAAGGCAGTGGCGAAAGAAGCAGATGGAAAATTAAATAGATAGCAAGCTGGAAAATGTCAAAGCCTGGTCCTTTTTATTCTCAACAAATGTGTTGGTTGTGAAGGTACAAAAAGAGATCTTTGCATTGCTAACTCCCCAGAAGATTGATATGTTGGTGTAAGATGCATGTTCCTTTGAGAGAATGGTGGAAAGAACTTCCAGTGGTAAAAGAAAGCACTAAAAAGCAAATGTGCAGATGAAATTTCTCTTTTTTATTTTTTCTTTTCTCAGTTTAGTCCCTTATGCCTGTTGGAAAGGATGTGACCAAATGAAAGCTAGCAGGGTATTTCTCAGATCTCAACAATGTTTATTCAAGTCATTGATAATGGTCAATTACAATTGACATTTTTGCCTTTGAAAAGCCAAAATGTAAACACTTCAATTTTCACATTTCCTTTTACAGACCTGGAATAGGGCTAGCATTTGTTCAGGTTAAAATCCTAGCATTCAAAACGTAGTACTTTGAAAATGAGGTTTCTTGTGGGGACTGCCTGTGCATCTTAATTGTCAGATCATTTCTCAGAAAGCAAGCTCTGCCCATCTGGTTGATGGAAGAGTGGAGATCTTAGTTATTAACCCACTATGAATCATCTGAGTTAATTAGGAAAATCAGAGCATCAGACTTCCTTGTTTATATTTGCCCTATTTGAAAACTAATCAAGTTGGTGACATCCAGTCTAGTGTCTTCTTGTTTATGAGGTCAGATACAATCATGTTTCGCAGGGGGCACTGCTTCTAAATACCTTCTGATCCACGATCCTGTAGCTCTCGCCAATCTCCAATGAGACATCTGTGCTAGATTCCATAACAGGAAAGAATCACTCTGCAAAGATAAGGCTATCTTTTTATCTTTTTCTATCCTTCCTCAAATTGTTACTTTTTTTAAAGTCTTAACTAACTTGCACACATTACCTATGTCCTACTTCTTTTAAATATTCTTGGGCTTTCTTATTTTAAAAGCACATTTTTTTTGAGCTGGTAGAATATCATATCAAATTTAAGACTTTAAAAAAGAACAAATGAAGAACTGGTCCATAACTGTCTTCAAAATGAACTGAGGTTAATCCCAGATATGTCTTTGGAAATCTTAGATGGCAAAACAAGATATCAGACAGACATAAGTACCCTATGTACACGTATGATTACATGAATGGTATGAATCTACATTGTGCACAATCACAGAAATGAAAAGTTGTACCCCATTTGTGTACAATGAATCAAAATGCAGTCTATAAAAATAAAACAAATAATTTCAGATTACAGATTCCCAAGGATTAAGTGAATTATGGAGTCTCCTAGAGCATGAACAAGCTTATAATTTTGGAATAAAATATTATGAAATAATCAATATTTGAAAATCAGCCAAATATGCCATTGTTTGAAATCAGAAAATACTTCAAAGATAAGTTAAATTATTTAAGACCTTCATATGGACATACTCCATTGTAAAAGGCTCATCCCAAGGTTCTCAAGGATTGATTTTGTGTAGGCCTCCTTCCTCTGGCTCCTTCTCTTGCTCTTTCACACCAGGAGCTTATGACATCCTGGATGTCTTTCTCTAGAGAATGATTCCATTCTCTTGAGATGTAATCCTCTTCAAACAAGTGGATCTTTAGGAAAATGCACTCATGTGTAAGTATGGAGACATCCTTGGAATCAGCCCACACCCGGAGATTAACAGGCAACAGGTGAAGACGCAGGTCACATTCACAGGCACCTAATAACAGTGTGGTTGTGAAGACTTTGGGTCTGAGGATGGTCACACTGAAGTTCTCATCCACACCTGCATTGCTTGACAGCTGTGTGAACTGAGAAATGAATGCCATGCTCCATGTCCTCTGGCAGTGCACTGCATTTTCTAGATTCTCTCCAAACTTCTTTCTCAGCTTCAGAGTTTACTCCTCTTTCAACAATCCTATTTGCTGAACTGTGAATAAGACTAGTTGTCATAAACTTGGTTTGAGGGGCAAATGAAATATGGCATGTGAAGTGCTCAGTGTGGTATCTCCCTCACAGTTGTTGATATAAGTTTATTACTGCTATTAACATAATGGAGAAAGGGTTTTACCAAGTGTAGTGTAGTGGACAGGTCTTCAGTCAGCATTCACAAGACCTGAGTTTGTCTGCTGCAATAAGATGTTACCACGGAACTACTGCTAGATAAATGCATAGTGTTCCACGTAAGAGGCTTTCCACAGAAATTAATTCTCCTGAGTTCTCTCTCACATATATTTTCTACTATACACCTACTAAAAAATGCATTCTAAAAAATGCATCCCTCTTATATAACATACCTGTTACTGTATTGAAACTGTGACCCATGAATTCAGTTTTTGAGGTGTTAATCACATTTAAAATGTTGGGTTCAAAATCAATTAATTAATTTGCAAAATTAATCAAAAGTTTATCAATTCTTGATTTGTTTCTTATCCAGGATAGTATGTGGGATATAATTTACAAACCTAAACCACACTTGTGGCATTTCTCTTTGTCTTCAATGAATGCTGTCCTCTATGTCTTAACAGGGCACTTCATTTCCTGGACTCTTTCCAAAATTCTTTCTCAGTCTCTGATTTTACTCCTCTTTCTTCCTTTCTCTACAGATATTCAGATATATTGGCTAAGATTTCTTCCTCTCTCCTCAAGTCTGTGTGAATCTAGCATTATATCTGGGCCCAATCCCTCATTCCGAATCACAGAAGTATAGAAACCAGTAGACAGTAACAGGAGGATTGGGGAAAATGGGAATATTGGAAGTATAATTTTTGAAAACCCTGAAATCTTCACATAAAAGTAGACAGAACTAGAGAAAAAAGGACAACAACAAAAACTCCAACAGACATCAAGGCCAGTTGAGGTGTATCATCAAACTCAAATTGCAGTATGTAGAGACAAAGTCACTGACTGCCACAAGATGGGTATTGCATGATACCCTGGGATGGGTAGGAAGAAGTGAAGGGAAGCAGTGGGATACGGCAGAGTTCTGAGAACAAGAGAACTTCAAAGTTGCCAACAAATATGCACTAGAATAACAGTGGCTAATTTGAGAACAGCGACTGAAACTGGGAGGTGTTCTAGCTGAAAGTGGGTGAATATAAAAAAGGGAGAACATACAAATCCTAGTAAGGCCAAAGGGGCAGGAGTCATGCAGCCCCTGTGAACTCTTGAAATCAGCCTCCCCAAACTCTGTGCCAGGAGGGACCCACACTGAGGTGAATTGGCTGGGAGCAGAAACAAACTGAGCGGCACAAAGTCACAAAGATAAAGAAAAGCAGACTCAGACAAAAAGTGGGGAGAGGGGCTTGAGGACCCCACCCACCCATGCCTCACAGGGACTCAGTGCCTGAACCCCTGCCCACACTGTGGTTCTCCATCTATCAGCACATTCGGAAGTAGGTGCAGCCATCTGGGATTATCCCTGAAGTGGAAGCTGCCATCTTTAGGTGGGGCAACTCCCATCCTGAGACACCTGCTGGAGTCTGGAAGCTCATTATCAGAAATCTTTCATATATCAGGTTACTAAAGACTGGGAGGTTTGAATAGTATATTACCATTATAGTGTAGATTTTTTTTCTTTTTAAATTTTTACTTTTAATTTTTTTGCTCTATTTTCCTTTTGTTTACCTGTTTCCTCTGAGTCTCTTTCTCCCTTTTCTCATGCTAATAACCAACTTCTTTTAATTCTACTTTCACTCTTCCTATGATCTAGTACCTGTATATACTCTCTTCTTTTCCCACTAACAGTTACATCCCACACCCCTCTCCATCCTGTTTGTCCACCATTACAAATTGTAGACCTCATTGCAAACCTGTTGGTTATACTGTAGATAATAATCAGATTCAAGCTCTCTTTTATTACAAAACTGTTAATGTCTTCATAGGGGCCATCTGGCTTATAATTTCATATTGTTTATATTGAGTGCTGCTAATATTTATCTCCCCCTTAAAGGTGGGGTATTGGAAAACTACAGGGTCACTATAAGCCAAAGGGGGGAAACAGCAATACCTTAAATCCTCATTGCTAGAGAGGAAGATACTGGAACAACATGAAAGAACAGAGGAAGTGTCTCAAACAAACCAAGATGCAATATTAATAGACTCCAATGACAGTGTGGTAGAAGAAATATCAGAAAAGGAGTTCAGAATGTACTTAATTAAAATGATCCTTGAAGCAAAGGATGAAATAAGAGAGCAAGTGCAGGCAATAAATGATCACTCCAATAAACACAAAAGAGCAAATGCAGGAAGCAAAAGATCATTTCAGTAAAGAGATAGAGATTCTGAAAAAAACAAACAGAAATTCTTGAAATGAAGGAAACAATAAACCAAATTAACAACTCAATAGAAAGCATCACCAACAGGGAGGAACTACCTTAAAGGAAAAGCCAATCTAAGGAGAAACCTAGTCAAGTTAAAAACTCAAAATAAGCCAAAATGACCAGGAATATAAATCAGATCTCAATAATAACTCTGAATGTTAATGGCCTAAACTCATTAATCAAAAGACATAGACTGGCCAATTGGATTAAAAAGAAAGACCCAACAATATCCTGCCTTCAAGAGACTCATAGAAAAAGACAGACTAAAGGTGAAAGGATGGGAAAAAATATACCATGCACATAGACTCAGTAAAAAAGCAGGGGTTTCCATCCTCTTATTAGATAACATGGCCTTAAAGCCAAAGTTAGAAGGAATAAAGAAGGACATTTCATTCTGCTTAAGGGAACCATAAATTAGCAAGACATAATGATTGTAAATATTTATGCCCCAAATAATGGTGCATCCATGTATGTTAAACAAATCCTTCTCAATTCCAGAAACCAAATAGACCACAACACAATAATACTAGGTAACTTTAACATACTGCTCTCACCATTGGGTAGATCTTCCAAACAAAAATTGAATAAAGAAACCATATAACTCAATAACACAATCAGTAATTTAGAACTTAACAGACATATATAGAATATTCCATCCATCAACAAGTGAATACACTTTCTTCTCAGCAGCACATGGATCCTTCTCTAAAATAGACCATATGTTATGCCACAAAGCAGCCCTTAGTAAATGCAGAAAAGTAGAGATACTACCTTGCATTCTATCAATGGAATTAATTAGAAATCAATGATAAAATAAAAAAATAGAAACTACTCCAACACCTGGAGACTAAATAGTATGCAATTGAATGATGCATGGATAACAGAACACATCAGGGAGGAGATAAAATAATTCCTAGAGGTAAATGAGAACAATGATACAACATATCAAAATCTCTGGCACACTATGAAAGCAGTACTAAGAGGAAAATTCATTGCATTGAGCGCATTCAGTAAAAGAATAAAAAGTCAACAACTAAATGACCTAACATTATATCTCAAAGCCCTAGGAAAAGAACAGATCAACATCAAAAGTAGAAGATAGGAAATAAAAGAAACAATTCAAAAATTGACAAAACAAAAAGTTGATTCTTTGAAAAAGTAAACAAAATTGATAAACCCTTAGCCACACTAATGAAGAGAAGAGAGAAAACTCAAGTAGCTAAAATCTGTGATGAAAAAGTAAATATCATGACAGACACCACTGAAATACATAACATAATTAGAAGCTACTTTGAAAATAGAAAAATCTCAAAGACATTGACAAATTTCTAGAGACATATGATCCTCCCAAACTGAACTAGGAGGACATACACAATTTAAACAAATCAATTTCAAGTAATGAAATAGAAGAAGCCACCAAAAGCCTACCAACCAAGAAAAGCCAGGGACCACATGGATTCTCAGCCAAGTTCTACAAGATCTTCAAAGAAGAACTAATACCCATACTCCTCAAAGTATTTCATGAAATAGAAAAGGAGGGAACTCTTCCAAACTCATTCTATGAAGCTAGTATTACCCTGATACCAAAACCTGACAAAGATGCCTCAAGGAAAGAAAACTTTAGACTAATGTCCCTGATGAACATAGATGCAAAAATCCTTAACAAAAATCTGGTAAATTGCACACAAAAACATATTAAAAAGATCGTGTACCATGATCAAGTAGGATTCATGGTAGGGATTCAAGGTTAATTCAACATCTAGAAATCAATAAATGTAATTCATCATATCAATAGACTTAAAGTTAAGAATCATATGATTATTTCAATAGATACAGAAAAAACTTTTGATAAAATACAGACCCTTTCATGCTCAAAACACTAGGAAAAATAGGAATAGTAGGAACATACCTCAACATTGTAAAGGCTATCTATGCTAAGCCCACAGTCAACATCATTCTAAATGGAGAAAAACTGAAAGCATTTCCTCTAAAAACTGGAACAAGACAGGGATGCCCTCTTTCATCACTGTTATTCAACATTGTCCTTGAAACACTAGCCAGAGCAATGAGACAGATCAAGAAATTAAAGGAATACGAATAGGAAAAGAAGAACTCAAGCTGTTATTATTTGCTGATGACATGATTCTGTATTTAGAAGATCCAAAAAATTCCACTGGAAAACTTCTAGAACTAATAAATGATTTCAGCAAAGTAGCAGGATATAAAATCAACATGTAAGTCTAATGCATTTCTATTCACAAGTGATGAATCCTCTGAAAGAGAAATTAGAAAAACTACTCCATTCACAATAGCCTCAAAAAAAAAAAAATTGGGAATCAATCTAACAAAAGAGGTGAAAGACCTCTACAATAAGAACTATAGTACACTAAAGAAGAAATTAAAGAAAACCTTAGTAGATAGAAAGATCTGCCATGTTCTTGGATAGGCAGAATTAATATTGTCAAAATGGCCAAAAGTTGCTATACAGATTCAATGGAATTCCAATTTAACTTTCAATGATGTTCCTCATAGAAATAGAGAAAGTAATCATGTAATTCATCTGGAAGAATAAGAGACCTAGAATAACCAAAGCAATCCTGAGCTTTACAATACCAGACCTTAAACTGTACTTAAACTATACCAGAGCAATAGTAACAAAAATGGCATGGTATTGGCACCAAAATAGACAGGCAGACCAATGGTACAGAATAGAAGACACAGAGACAAACCCACAAAATATAGCTACCTCATATTAGACAAAGGAGCCAAAAACATACAATGCTTATTCAACAAATAGTGCTGGGAAAACTGGAAATTCATATGTAATAAAATGAAATTAAATCTATATCTCTCACCCTGCATAAAACTCAACTCAAAGTGGATCAAGGACCTAGGAGTTAGACCAGAGACCCTGAACCATAGAAGAAGTAGAAGAAAGAGTAGGCCTGAATCTTCATCATGTTGGCTTAGGACCAGACTTCCTTAACAAGACTACTAGAGTGCAAGAAATAAAAGCAAAAATCACTAAATGGGATGGATTCAAACTAAAAAGCTTTTTCTCAGCAAAGGAAACAATCAATAATGTGAAGAGAGAGCCTACAGAATGGAAGAAAATCTTTTCCATACACACTTCAGATAGAGCACTAATCTCCAAAATTTGTAAAGAACTCAAAAACCTTTACAACAAAACTACAAAGAATCCAATCAATAAAGGGGTTAAGGCACATCTATGTTCATAGCTGCTCAATTCATAATAGCTAGACTGTGGAACCAACCTAGATGCCCTTCAATTGAAGAATGGATAAAGAAACTGTGGTATATATGCACAATGGAATATTACTCAGCCATAAAGAAGAATAAAACTATGGCATTTGCTGGTAAATGGGTGGAGTTGAAGAATGTCATGCTAAGTGAAATAAGCCAAGCCCAAAAAACCAAAGGCTGAATATTTTCTCTGATCAGTGGATGCTGATACATAACGGGGGAGGGGGTTTATGGGGGGATAAGAAAAGAATGGAGGAAGTATGGATGGTGTAGAGGAAAGTGGGACAGGAGGTGGTGGGGGAAGGAAATATAGTAGACTGAGACAGACAGTATTACCCTATGTATATGTAAGATTATATGAATCGTATGAATCTACACTGTAAAAAAAAGATATACTCCCTGCTGTATAATTATATCAAAATGGGTTCTACTGTCATGTATAATTAAAAAGAAACAATAAAAAAAAGAAAAACATGGGCTAAGGAACTGTGCAGACACTTCACAGAAGAAGATATACAGGTGATCAACAAATATATGAAAAAATGTTCAACATCTCTAGTAATTAGAGAAATGTAAATCAAAATGACCCTAAGATTTCATCTCACCCCAATTAGAATGGCTATTATCAAGAACACAACAATAATGGGTGTTGGCGTGGTTGTAGGGAAAAGGCACACTCATACATTGCTGATAGAGTTGCAAATTGGTGAAGCCACTCTGGAAAGCAGTATGGAGATTCCTCAGGAAACTTGGAATGGACCCATCATTTGACCCAGCTATCCCACTCCTCTGTTTATACCCAAAGGACTTAAAATCAGCATACTACAGTGACACAGCCACATCAATGTTTATAGCAGCTCAATTTATGATAGCTCGATTGTGGAACCAACCTAGATGCCCTTCAACAAATGAATGGATAAAGAAAATGTGGTATATATACACAGTGGAATACTGTTCATCCATAAAGAAGAATAAAATTATGGCATTTGCAGGTAAATGGATGAAGTTGGAGAATATCATGCTAAGTAAAATAAGCCAATCTCAAAATAACAAAGGATGAATGTTTTCTCTGATAAGTGGATGATCATACATAACAGAGGGAGGGGCGGGAGGGCAAGAGAATTGTGTAGAGGGAAATGAGGGGGATAGTGGGAAGGGGGATGAAAGATAGTGGACTGAGACAGACATCATTGCCCTATGTACATGTATGATTACAGGAATGTTGTGAATCTACATTGCGTCCAACCATAGAAATGGAAATTTGTACCCCATTTGTGTACAATGAATCAAAACACAGTCTGTAAAAATAAAATTAAAAAAAGAAGTTGGGGAGAGGAATAGAGCCAGGAAACCTGAGAAGGAAAGCCACCATATTTTTCAGTATTAGGAAACACCCACATAAGAAGTGTTGTGAAGTTAGAAAACCAATTCTGAACACAACCACCTTTGAAAAATAAAGGAAAATAATAATAGCAATAAGAATCATAAAATAAAATGTACAACAGAAAATTACTAAGGTCAAATTCCATACGCTGTTATAATAAGAAAGAGGAAAGTGAGGAACAAGTTACCATCCCTGCTGACAATGACATCGTACTGAAGGTCCACAGATCAGATCAAAGGGGGCCCAAGTAATTATAAATGAAGTAAAAGACCCCAAGAAAAGAGTTCAAGAAATGGAAAAAGCAACATATATCAAAATTAGACAGAAGGTGATAGAATCCAGGAAAGAATTAGAAATAGAAGGTAAAAAAATAATTTCATTCAATTGAAATAAGAAGGAACATAGAAACAAACATAGATAATACCTTAATGAGGTGGGGAAAACTTTAAAACAAAAGGTAATAAAGAAACAAAGGAATCTGAGAAAAGTGACACATATTGAAGATAGTCAAAGCATATCCAACCCATTGATTACAGAATCAGTGAAAAACTCACAAAGGAACAGAACCCTAGAGTCTGTTATTAAAGAATGTTTTCCTGAAACAAAAAGACTTGATATTAAATGTTGAAAGCACACCACCTATGTTGAAATAGAAACTCAGAACAAACACACTAGGACATATTTTAATAAAAAATATTGGACTTTAAACAACAATGTAAAAATTCCTTGTGCACTGAGACATAAAAAGCAAATGATTTTTATGGGGCTAAACATGAAGCAAAACAGCTAGATTCCATGACTTTCCAGAAGCAATACTGTTATGTCAGAAGAAAGCAGAGTTTACACATTTAAGATATTTAAAATAAAATGGATCAGAGGATTTTCATATCAGTAGCCTCTGACCTTTCAGATAAAGGTCCTCTTTCATCCCCACAATTATCAACATGCAGCAGCTCAGGCAGCATTGTTCCCATGAGCCCTCCTCACAAATCCATCAGAAAATGAGCTCCAGGGTATTATAGGCACTCTTGTAACTAGGGAGGCTGAGGCAGGAGGATTGCAAGTTTGAGCCAGTCTCAGCATCTTGGTGAAAACCCTTAGCAATGTTGTGAGACTTCTCTTAAAAAAAAAAATTAATAAGACTGGAAAAGTAGCTCAGGGGTAAATCTCCCCTGGCTTCAATCCCTAGTACAGAAAAATAAACAAAAAGCTTCAGAAAACCAAAGTGACCAGAGAGACTGCAACATTAAGATTGATAACCTAGGCTATAAGTACAGGCAAACCTTCTGCAGAGGCCTAGAGAGCACATATGCTAGACTTTGTGAACAAAGGCCACACCTCCTGCTATTGGAGTATGAAAGGAGCCATAGATTATTCATAAACGAAAGAGTGTGCTGTGCTCATAGACCATATAAAAGACATGGCTAGAATTTGGCCAACGGCTAGAGTTCGCTGGCCCTTGAGCCAGGCCTTGAGCATCAAAGACTGCCAACATCAGAGACAACTGATACTGTGTGATTCCTGATGAGAAAACACACTTCCACATGCAGTCTATGAAATAACCCTCTGGACTCAGCTTGGAATTTGTGGCAAGAACAAATTCAGAAGACCATGCTGAATTGTGCCATGAAGAGACAGTTAGCAAGGTCGAAACTGTGAGCACTTTTGTGGGTTCTGCCATAGATAAATTGCTTAAATAAATAAATAAAGTGAACCGTGGCACTAACCTGAAGATTAAAAGAGTTGTAACAGATAAAAAAATAAGTACAACTCTAATTCGAGGAATAGACATCTGTGTGATAAAACCATAATGAAATGCAAGGAAGTGATTATTTCAAGGATCAGTTTGGTGGCTATCTTCAGGAGAAGGGTTACAACTGAACCAGACCACACTGAAGGACTTCTGCAGTCACTGGTTGTTTTGGTTTCTTGACACAGTGGTAGTTTAAAGAGTATTTGCCTAATAATCATTAGGTTTTACCTTTGGTTTGTGTGCCTTTCCTCATTTTTGTCTTATTTTACATTATGAATGTTAATATATGTGCAGGAATCAGTCTGGTAGAAATAGACTATCTTCTATGTTTGAGAAGCTGTGGGTGTAGTTAGATATGGGCACTAAAATACAGGACTCTTTGACAGGCAGTAGGATAAGAAAATCTGCAAACACTTCCAAATTAGTAATTTTCATCATTTTTCATGTACTATTTCTTCAAGTGCTCCCCTGTATTCCTCTGGAGTGTAACGCAGAACTGAACGTTACATTTTTCTTTCTAAGAGCACAGAACTATATTCACACATAAATTGGACTCTATTTATGTTTGTTGATGTTGGTAATAAAATATTACCAAAGTTTCTTCCCATAAATATGCTGTTTCCCACCTATTGCTCACACATTTTTCCTTGAGTATTATCTTTAAGGTTGTGGAATGGATATAAGACAGAGTTGAAGCAAATGATACCCCAAGGGTAACAGTCCCTTATAATTGGGACTCCCTCTTAAACAGTAAATGTGTCAGATGGAAAGTTCTATTTTAACCACATTTCTATATTATGTTGAGTCAATATGACCACATTACTGAATTTGTGTGGGATAAACACATTTTTTTAATATCATATCAATCAATGCTTTCAAAGACAAATAATCCTTCCCTTTGATCTAAACAAATTCTGTCAAAAAATAATTGAGTACTAAAATATTATGAGCATTCTCAAATATCATAGTGAATGGGAAATAATAGAAACTTAATAAATATATGAGCACTAACACCTTTAGGGATTTAATTTGCCCTCATGGCCCATTTATGAATATAATGCCCATGGAGTCAAGTAACATTTTATTCAGGAAAGAAAAGCCCTGGGAATAGATAACTTTCTTAGAATAATAAATAGCCAAGAGTTTTTATAAGCAAGAAAATATTGATATAAAACAATATTAGGTGCACTATTATTTTGGTATTTTGTACACCACTTGTATATAGTCCATTGAACTGGAAAACAAAATTCAGTATTAGAAAGTCAGGGTATCAAAATTTCACAGGCAATCAGCAAGAGGGAACCACTGCATATAAAATAAAATCCTCATTTTCAAAATGAGGTACAGACAGATACTTGCTTAGGATACTTAAGAAGAGCACTTGCTCAGGACCAGTCTAGATAAGTATACAGGTCTCCTTTCTCTGTTGTCTAAAGGTGTTTAAAACACGAAAATAAAATCTTCTTGATCCTTCCTATGTCGACTTTAAACATCTCTGGAGGAATAGCAGGTGCTAGTCCCAAGAGGCTGTAAGGGCCAGGATTATAAAACTGTCCCCTAAGGGCCCCACTGCAAGGGAAGATTTTCAGGGCTGCAAACTAGCAATTAAAAAAGGAAGGGAGACATCATCTAGATTGCATCTGAATTTCTATTTAAGCTGAGAATAGCAAAAAGGCAGCACAATTTCTATAAACCAGTTTTTTTTTTCAACAGGAAGACTTAAATCATATCAGCTTCAAAAGGTTTTCCTCAGAAAAGTTACAACTTAGGCAAAGATTTATCAAAGCCTATTCTGGAAGGAATATCACCAGACTGCCAGTTATTTTCCTATAGATTTACCTTCTTCTTTCATATTTGAGAAAGGCATTCTGTGTTCTGTATGGAATCAAGCACTCTAAAACATTAAGAATGAAAGGTAAACTGCAAATTCTAAAAGAAACAAATGTAAGCTATAACCTTGCTATCCATCGGTCTATTTCTTCATCACTGGAATCAAAACATTCATATATTTAGAATGATTAAAGCACATTTATCTTATTGAAAAAAATCAGGAAACTGATGGAACAAAATTAATTCTCTTATTCTATAAACAACAAAAAGCAAATTTCAAGTAGGCACTTCACGCTCCAGGCTTGGGGTACTATGGAGAGTGAAAAAGACTTATTATAAGACAGTGATGAAACCCTGATAGGGATCTTGATTATTTCTTACAAAGTATTCATTTTAATCAGAAGCTCAGATTTTGCTCCTTTGCCATGGCAACAGATGTAGAATCCTATACCTGGAAGGTTACAGTGATAATCTTCATTTTCTTGGAAGAGACCTGTGGTAATAGTGATTGGATTGGAATGAATTAATTTGAGTATTTCTGAATAATATTTTTTATCTTCCTGGAGGATTAGATTTTATGTGGGGTGATAGGCTTGACCTCTAGTGTGACTGCAGGCAACCCCATCAACAGTCTGTGTTTGTTTCCTCAAATTCATGAATGGAAACACTGAGATCTGTTTTCACCCCAGAACAGGGCAAGTCTGTTTTTACTGGTTCATTTGAAAGCTGGTGGGAAGAAACTGGCCATTTTTTCCTTTTCTTTCTTTGAGGGCAGCAGTTCTCTGGTACCCACTCTATGCTTCCCTTGCTGTTATAGGACCTCAACAAAGACCAGTGCTGGAGGATGAGGAGTTCACAGAATGATGCTGTGTGCATCCTGCCATTTCATGTGACCCTTGAACTTCCATATTTTAATGCATAAGGACCAAAGCCAGCTGTTTGCTCAATAGCAACTTACTTTCTTAATGAAATAAAGAATATAATTATAATAATGAAAATGCAGAAACACTGAGCAGACTCCAAGAGAAAGCCACAGAAAGGTTCAATTCTTCTGTTCAAAGAGGGTGTCTCTACAGCATGGCATTAAACACTGAGGTGTTCCTTGAGGCTCCCCATTGACTATCCAGTATCTATTTAGCAATGCTTCTTAGTTTTCCTTGTGCACCTGACCCTCCAGAGGAAGGAATTTTGGTTTCTTTCTTACACACAGTCCATCTTGAGTCCCAGAACATTTCCAGAACATGCCAGGAACTATCATGCTTAGTCTTATAAAATGTTGGTATCAGGAATAAGAATTCACCTGAATTATAAATTTCCTATAAGAAGGAAAGAGGTGCTGTAAACCTTTATGGAACAAAGCATACAAAACCTCAAATGTGCTGTACATCCAGAGATGAGGCAGGAGGATGGCAAGTTCAAAGCCAGCAACTTAGTGAGGTCCTAAGCAACTCAGTGAGACCCTGACTCTATAAAAATTCAAAAAAGGGCTGGGGATGTGGCTCAGTAGTTAAAGCCCCTGAGTTCAATCCCTGCTACTAAAGAAAACAGTGCTGTACATACATCAGGGTCAAGATTTAAGCATATCACAAATTATGTCAGGGCTATATCTAGGTGATTTGGTTTGTGCAGCACTATCCCTTTCTGTACCCCTCTCTGTGCCAGAGTCTCACCTTCCTCAAGCTTAGATAAACTTGAGTTCCACTCTTTTACTCTTAGCAAGCTTTCAGCTTCTTTTTCTGCTATGGTTTGAATATACTCCCCTGAAAGTTCATGTATTAGAAACTGTTCCCCAAATCATACATTAATGGTATTTGCAGGTAGAAGGTAATTAGGATTACATGAGTTTATGAAGGTGGGGTCCACATAGTGGTACTGCTGGCTTTATAAGTTACCAAAGACAGACCAAAGCTAGCACTTGTGTTCTGTCTTGCTATATGATACCCTCTTTTTTTTTTTTTTTTTTTTTTTGAGTACTAGGGATTGAATCCAGGGCCTTGAACATGCTAAGTAAGGAGTGGGGTGAGCCACACCTCAGTCCTCTTTTTATTTTGAGACAGTCTCACTAGGATGCTCAGGCAGGTCTCAAACTTGTGATCCTATTGCCTTTGACACCTGTCTAGGATTACTGGCATGCACCACCACACCTGGTCTTGCATCAGATTATAAAGCAGCAACAGTGCCCTCACCAGATGCAGAGCATGTTCTTAGCATCATGTTCTTGGACTTCCTACCCTCTGCAACCATGAGCCAAATAAACTCCAATTCTTCATTAATTATGCAGAGATAGGTATTTTGCTATAGCAACAAACACTTATTGCATAAGCATCAATTATAAGATACTACAATTATTTATTTTTCAAAAACAAGAATTTTAGTTCTGTTCCTTAACAAGGATATTTTCTTTTTAAAAAAGTATAAATACTGAACCTCAAAAGACTGCAAACCCTTTAAAAGTAAGAGAACTACATCTTTAAAGGTGAATTTCCCAGGGCTGGGGATATAGCTCAGTTGGTAGAGTGCTTGCCTCGCAAGCATAAGGCCCTGGGTTCAATTCCAGCACAGAAAACAAAAACAAAAACAAAAAAACCCAAAAGGTGAATTTCCCAGGATTCTTGAATTTTTCCCATGTTCCTCAAATCACATTCTGATATGTTAGAGGGGCTTGTGCTAGAAATGGAGGTGCCTTGACTTCCTTAACAAGACCCCTTAAGTTCAAGAAATAAAACCAAGAACCAGTAAGTAGGATGCCATCATATTAAAAAGCTTCCACATAGAAAAGGAAATAATTTGAGCGTGAAGAGAGAGCCTACAGAATGGGAGATCTTTGCCAGTTACTCCTCCAACAGGGAACTAATATCCAGAACATATAAAGAACTCAAAGAGTTTAACACCAAAAAAAAAAAATAAATAAAATAAAATAAAAAAAAATAAATAAAGTAATCTAATCAATAAATAGGCAAAAGAGCTAAACAGACATTTCTCAAAGGAAGAAATACAAATGCTCAACAAATATATGAAAAAATATTCAACATCTCTATCAATTGGGGAAATGCAAATCAAAACTATACTAAGATTTTATCTCACTCCAGTCAGAATGGCAATTATCATGAATACAAATAATAAATGTTGGCAAGGATTGGGGGAAAGGGTACACTATACATTGTTGGTGGAACTGCAAATTTATATGGCCACTCTGAAAAGCAGCATGGAGCTTTCTCAAAAGACTAGGAATGGAACCACCATATGATCCGACTATCCCCTCATTGGTATTTATCCAAAAGAACTAAGATCAGCATATTATAGTGATACAGTCACATCAATGTTTATGTAGCAGAATTCACAATAGCCAAATTATGGAACCAGTCTAGGTACCGGTCAATAGATGAATTGATTAAGAAAATGTGGTGTATATATATGATGGAGTTTTACTCAGCTATAAAGAAGAACAAAATTATGGCATCTGCTGGTAAATGGACGGAACTGGAGTGCATCATATTAAGTGAAATAAGCCAGATTCAGATAATCAAGAGTCAGATGTTTTCTCTCATATGCATAAGTTAGAGCAAAGTAAGGGAAAATGTGGGGGAGGGTTGGATCTCATAAAGATAAAGGGACAATCAGTGGAGTAGAAGGAGGAGATTGAGAGATAGGGAGGAGGGACTGGAATGGGGAGGAGCTGTAGAATTAATTTAACAAATCACACTATGTGCATATATAAACCTACCATAGGAGATCTCACCTGGGAGGCAAGATGGCAGATTAGAGAGAGGCAACATTTCTCCTAGCTCAGCTACCCAGAACTCAATACTGCTTCTCTTCAAGACTGACTTTCTCAGGGTAAAAACCTTGAGACTAGCGGGGCAGTCTGCCCTAGTCAAACCAGAGACTGCTTGACCCATTAAACAGATCTTAAAAAAACACCTCGCCCTGAGTTTATTAATCATCCTGGGAGAGCCCATCCCTCTCTCCTCATTTCTAGCCTTTTTCTTTTTCTTTTTTTGAAGGTGCCATTTTTCCATGCTCTGTATTTTGAGGGTTAGGATTTTGATTGGCATATTTTGATTTTGTTTTGTATCATCTTTGCCACTACTCTTATCTCCCTTGTCTTCCTCTCTCTTTGGTTGCTGAAACCCAAATTCCATCCTCTCTCTTCTATTTTACATTCTTCTATTTTTTCTTTCCCTTTCACATTAACAACATGTCCTAAGTTGCCACAGCATCTGCACTACTCACCCTTTGAAATTGCAAACACTTTTCTACCCCCCAATCTCTTCTTTTTTACTCATATTCAACCCATACTTAACACCTCTTAATACTAATTGATGTGCAGAATGTCTGCTCCTACCACCAATGTCACAGCAATAATAAATATGGCAGAAGTCATAGACAACACCTATTGTTTGATTTTTAAGTCAGATATAATGCATGATTATTTAATGTTTTTACTGGTAGAAATTTCTGATCCTACTATTTCTAGACATTATACCAATTAACACTAGATGTCAAAATAGGAATTAAGGGCATAGTGTGCTATATTTTTTGCATAGAGTGTTGTTATCATTGGGCTCTCCTCCCCACCCACCCACCAATCTGTGAGGAACTAGTAACATAGGGGGACACTATAAACTCATTAGGTAGACACTCTAAAGAATCAGATCCACAGATAGATGGATAGACACACAAACAATATGAAAGAGCAAGGGAACAAACAACACAAAATGCCTCAGCAATGGACTCCATTGACACCACAGTGGAGGAAACATCAGAAATGGAATTCAGAAAGTTCATGGTTAAACTGATCTACAAGGTAAAAGATGACATAAGAAATAAAGTCAGAGATAAAATACAAGATGTGAAAGATCATTTAATAAGGAGATAGAGATCCTGAAGAAGAATCAGTCAGAAATCCTCAAAAGGAAGGAATCAATAAACCAAATTAAAAATTCATTGGAAATCATCACCAGCACACTAGACCATTTGGAAGACAGTTTCAGGCAACGAAGACAAAATATATAATCCTGAAAATAAAGTTGACCATGAAGAAAAGATGTTAAGAGACCCTGAAAAAACTTCTAAGAAATATGGATAACATGAAAAGATGAAACTTAAGATTTATTGGGATAGATGAAGGCTCAGAGATTTGGAGATACAAACCAAAGGAATGCACAGTTTTTTCCATAAAATAATATCAGAAAATTTCCCAAACCTAAAGAATTAAATGGAAAATCAAATACATGAGGCTTACAGGACCCCAAATATACAGAATTACACAAGACCCACACCAAGGCACATTATTATGAAAATGCCTAACATACAGAAGAATAGAATGAAAAAAAAGTGACAGGTCACCTTTAAAGGGAAATCAATCTGGATCTAAGTTGATTTCTCAATCCAGACTCTCAAATCTAGTTGGTCTTGGAATAATATATACCAGGCTTTGAAAGAAAATGGATGCCAACCAAGAACATTATGCCCAGCAAAATTAAGCTTCAGAATAGATAATGAAATAAAAACCTTCCATGATAAACAAAAGTTAAAAAATTCACATCTAGAAAACCTACACTGTAAATTATACTCAATAAACTATTTCATGAAGAAGAAATGAAAAATAAAACTGAAGTCAGAAATGGGAGGAACCTAGAAGAATAATCAATCAAAGGAAAAACTAATTCAAATTAAAAACAAGAAATAAATCAAAATGACAGGAAATAAAAATCATATCTCAATAATAACATTGAATGTAAATGGCTTAAACTCATCAATCAAAAGACATAGACTGGCAGATTGGATTAAAAAACAAGACCCAACAATATGCTGTCTCCAAGAGATTCATCTCATATGCAGAGACATCCACAGACTGAAGGTAAGAGGATGGGAAAAAAATATCATTCACATGAATCTTGTAAATAAGCAGGGATTTTTATTCTCATATCAGATAAAGTGGATTTCATGCCAAAATTAATCAGAAGGGACCAAGAAGGTCATGTCATACCACGTAAGGGAATTATACATCAACAAGATATAACAATCATCAATATTTATGCTCCAAGCAATGGAGCACTGACATACATCAACCAAACCCTTCTCAATTTCAAGAATCGAACAGATCACAACGCAATAATACTGAATGATTTTAACATGTCTCTCTAAACATTGGATAGATTCTCCAAACAAAAGCTAAATAAAGAAGATACAGAACTAAAAATACAATTAATAATTTAGATCTAACAGATATATATAGAATATTTCATCCATCAATGACTGAATTTACTTTCTTCTCAGCAGCACATGAATCCTTATCTAAAATAGACAACATCTTAGGTAACAAAGCAACTATTAGCAAATAAAAAAAATACAGATAAGACCTTGCATTCTATCAGATCATAATGGAATGAAATTAGAAATAAGCTATAAATAAAAACCAGAACCTATTCTAACACGTGGACACTAAATAATATGCTATTAAATGACCAATGGATAGTAGAAGAAATCAGAGATAAAAAAAAACTTAGAGGTAAATGAGAATAGCAATACAAATTATCGAAATGATAATGCCTATGAAGGTACTTATAAGAAAAAAGTTTATTGCATTGAGCACATTCTTTAAAAGAATAGAAAGTCACCAAATAAATAACCTAACATTACATCTCAAAGTCCTAGAAAAAGAAGGGCAAATCAATATCAAAAGCAGTAGAAGACAGGAAATAATTAAAATCAGTGTCAAATTAATGAAATTGTAACAACCCCCCCAAAAAAACTTCAAAAAAATTGATGAAACAAAAGTTGGTTCTTTGAAATAAATAAATAAAACTGATAAACCCTTAGCCAAGCTAACAAAGAAAAAGAGAAAATTCAAATCACTAAAAGTCAGGATGAAAAAAGAAATATCACAATGGACACTGTTGAAATACTGCTAATAATAAGAGTCTACTTTGAAAATCTATTCTCCAATAAAATAGAAAATCATGAAGACATCAATGAATTTCTAGAGACATCTGACCTGCCAAGATTGAATCAGGAGAACATAGAAAACTTAAACAAAGCAATTTCAAGCAATAAAACTGAAGACACTATCAAAAGCCTACCAAGAAAGAAAAATCCAAAACCAGATGGATTTTCAGCTGAGTTCTACCAGATCTTCAAAGAAGAACTTACACCAACACTCCTCAAATTATTCCATGAAATAAAAGAGGAGGGAACCCTCCCAAACTCATTCTATGAAGATAATATCACCCTGATACCAAAACTAGACAAAGACACATCAAGGAAAAAAACTGCAGACCAATATGCCTGATGAACACAGATGCAAGAGTTCTTAATAAAATACTGACAAATCACATACAAAAACATATTTAAAAGATAGTGCACCACAATCAAGTGGGGTTCATTCCAGGGATGCAAGATTGGTTCAATAGATGGAAATCAGTAAATGTAATTCATCACATCATTAGACATAATGACAAGAGCCACATGATTATCTCAATAGATGGAGAAAAAGCATTTGACAAAATTCAGCATCAATTTATTCTCAAAACATAGAAAAACTAGGGAAAGTAGGAGCATACCCCAACATTGTAAAAGTTATATATGCTAAACCCAAGGCCAGCATCCTTCTAAATGGAGAAAAATTGAAAGTATTCCCTCTAAAAACTGGATCAAGACAAGGATGCTCTCTTTCACCATTCAATATTGTCCTTGAAACTCTAGCCAGTGCAATTAGACAAAAGAAAGAAGTTAAAGGGTTATGAATGGGAAAAGAAGAGCTCAAACTATCCCTATTTGATAATGACATGATTCTATGTCTAGAAGACCCCAAAAACTCCACCAGAAAGCTTCTAGAACTCTTAAATGAATTCAGTAAAGTAGTAGGATAAATAAATCAGTTGCATTCCTATATACTAATGACAACTCAGCTGAAAGAGCAATAAAAAAAAACTATTCCATTCACAATAATCTAAAACAAAAAATAAAATACTTGGGAATCAATATAACAAAAGGGGTATAAGACTGCTACAGTGAAAACTACAAAACACTAAAGAAATTGAAGAAGACCTTAGAAAATGGAAAGATCTCCCATGTTCTTGGATAGGCAGAATTAATGTTATCAAAATGAATGTACTCATAAAAGTGCTATGCAGATGTAATGCAATTCCTATTAAAATTCCAATGATGTTCTTCATAGAAAAAGAAAAAGCAGACATAAATCTTTTGGAAAAATATAGCCAAAGCAATAGCCAAAGCAATTCTTAGCCAGAAAAGTGAAGCAGGAGGCATCACAATACCAGACATTAAATTATACTACAGAGCTATAGTAAAAAAAAAGAAACAAAAACAAAAACTAAACAAAACAACCCCCCCCAAAACAAAAACAGTACGGTATTGGTACCAAAAACAGACATGAAGAACAATGGAAAAGAACAGAAGACACATAGACAAACCCACATAAATACTATTATCTCATACTAAACAAAGGCACCATAAACATACATTGGAGAAAAGATAGCCTCTTTAACAAAGTTTCCCAGTTTGTGCTGGGAAACCTGGAAATACTTATGTAGCAAAATGAAATTAAATCCCTATTTCTCACCCTGCACAAAACTCAAAGTGGATCAAGGACCTAGGCATTAAACTAGAGACCCTATGATTACTAGAAGAAAATGTAGGCCCAACTCTCCATCATGTCAGCTTAGGAACTGACTTGCTCAACAGGATTCCTAAAGCACAAGAAGTAAAATCAAGAATCAATGAATGGTTTGGTATCAAACTATAAAGTTCCTTCACGGCAAAGGAAACAATGAAGAGCATAAAGAGAGCCTACAGAATGAAAGAAATTCTTTGCCACCTGCACCCCAGAGCATTAATCTCCAGGATATACAAAGAACTCAAAACACTTTAAACACACACACACACACACACACACACACACACACACACAATCAATCAATAAATGGATAAAGGAACTGAACAGGCATTTCACAGAAGAAAAAAGATTGGTCAACAAATACATGAAAAAAATGTTCAACATCTCTAGTAATTAGAGAAAAGCAAATTAAAAACACACTGAGATTCAATTTCATGCCAATCAGAATGGCAATTATCAAGAATACAAATAACAATAAATGTTGGTGAGGATGTGGGGGAAAAACTATACTCATATATTGCTGGTGGGAGTGCAAATTGGTGTAATCACTCTTGAAAGCAGCAAGGAGATTCCTCAAAAAATAGGAATGGAACCACCTTTTGACCTAGCTATTCCACTCCTCAGTTTATATCCAAAGGAGTTAAAATCAACATACTACAGTGATGTAGGCATATCAATATTTACAGCAACTCAATTCACAATAGCTGGGCTATGAAACCAACCTAGATGCTGTTCAACAGATGAATGGATAAACAAAGTGTGGTATATATACACAATGGAATATTATTCAGTCATAAGGAAGAATGAAATTATGGCATTTGCTGGTAAATGGATGGAACTGGATATTATCATGCTGAGTGAAATTAGCCAGTTCCCAAAAAACAAAGGCCAAATGTTCTCTCTGATACACGTGGATGTTAATCCACAACAAGGGTGGGTAGGTAGGGGAAGAATAGAAGTTCACTGGATAAACAGGAGTGAAGGGGAGGAAGGGAAATGGGAGTAGGAATAGGAAAGATAGTAGAATGAATAGGACATAACTTTATGTACAAAGCAGTGCTCAAAACTAAATAAATGAGTGAAAAAATCAGTAGAGTGCAGAAAGGAGACTAGGGGACAGAAAGCAGGGAACAGGCACTGAAATGGAGAAAATAAAATTCCATCCACATATGATTTTGTCCAAATGAACCCAATTATTATGTACAAATATAGTGCTCCAATAAAATATAATACTCAAAAAAAAAAAAAAAAGAAGAAGAAGAAGGAGGGGAGGCGCCTCAAGAAAGGAGCTGCCATGAGAATGTACTTAGCAGGCCACACTAAGCTGCCACACTACTCTAGCTGCCACACCTTTGTATCCTCTGCCTGTTCATGCTAAAACCACATTCTCTTCAGGCAACTCCCCTCCAGGGACTGGGCATGGAGGTTCTGGACCTAGGACATTTCTGCCCACGGTGGGATTTCTTTTAAAGGCTGTTTTTGCTCTGAGGTGCTCTCCTGACCAAGCCAAGTCTTTCTCTAAGGCTCTTCCTGCCCCATTTTCATTTCTTCATTCTCAGGTAGTTGACCTTCATGGCAGGCCGAAGGTTCTGGCTACTTCTCTTCCCTTGTACCCCCACATGCATTTCTCCCAACAAGTCTCTTGCACTTTTAATTCCAGCTTGGCCTCTGCTTTCCAGAAGGTTCGAGCAGACACAATACTCCAATATTTGCTGTGTCAGATGAAGGAATCTCCATTGGGATGAGACTAATGAAATTCTGAAGGTGAAGAGAGAAATGTAAGGAAATGTGATTGAGCACCTACTATGTACCAGGTGCTTAACTGTGAGTGACTCAGTGCAGTTGGGCTAAAAGATTGAGATTATGTATTTTCCAAGGATGACATGTATTAAATACTCAATAAAGAGCATCTATTTCTATTAATAAGAATTACATTGCATTATGGACAGGTAGACATGAGAGATGGAATAGGCAGAGAGCCAGGCAAGAGAAGAGATTAGTTTTGGACCAGGGAGCATGGTCCAAGCAGCAAATTTGGCCAAGAAGAATGCCCTGGGAACTTCTACTTCTTTTGAAGTTTTAGGCTTTTGGAGTCCTTCCCTCTTTGGTGGCCTCAGATATTGTATTTGTTCATTTTTTAGGCTCTGTGGCTTCACAGGTCTCTGAGTGGTTAATATAATGTCTGGTCTCAGGAAATAGGGGAACACTAATATTGCTCAACAAGGTGTTCTACTCCAAGTCTAAAAACAAGGTTGTATTTTTCACTTAGATTTGGGTCCCTGAGTGATGATGGTTTAAGAGGGAAGGTTAGAGCTGCTAGGGCTGTCGGGGAGACCTTGACTTCCTTCTGATCTAAACTTACTCTCATAGAGGACAACTGGACTTACAGCTTTTCCATCTGCTCAAAATGCAGCCAAATAATACGGGTTTTTATGAACTGTAATTGGATTAAAGAGACTTTTTACATGTAGGACACAATTTTGAAGCCATATTGTTTGCTTCCTCAGATGATACAGGATGTAACTAGGACAATGCAGAAAATTACAGAGGATAAAAAGCTTAAAAAGAGGTAACAAGTAATGAATCTCATCTCGTAGCAATAGTAAATATAAAAAGAAATTATTTTCCAAACCAGTTGATTATTCCCAAAGTCATCTCAACCATCTGTTAGCAGTGACATATGGGAAGCAGCTCCTGACATGTCTTAATAAATTAAGCCTACAAATGAAAACATTCCTAATTCATTGTGTGCCACAACATTTCCCACCAACACAATTAGTTATCCTGCAAGAGTGTCATTTTTGAAAGGTCAATAAATTCATCCACATTTTCCCCAGAGCTCCAGGGGTTAGTTTTCACTTGTCTATGCATGATACAATTCTACTGCTCTTTAAATTCAACAAACTTATCAAATAATTAGCAGTTTGTTTTGTTTTTTAAATATAAGATAGCATTGCATTTTAGCATTGCTGAGGCATACAATCTGATGGTCTGAAAAAGTAATTAGAAGATCTATTACCATACCCTGTACAACAAGAGAGCCATCATAATTAAATCTTTATTAAAACCATTGGGGCCAGATGTTCAGAACTTTTTGCCAAAAGTTCAGAACTTTTCAGAATCAAGACAGGTAATAACCAGCATATGCCATATATCATACCCACAGTAGGAGCTGGACCATATTTTTTTGCAGCAAAATCCTGAAAATTAAAATACCAAATGGATTTTGGTGTTAAGCTTACCAAACAGCAGAAGCAACAATAACAGCATCAAAACTAAAAAATTCTGTTTTCAGAAGTTTAGGATTTTGGAATTTCAGATAAGGAGTAGGGGAACTGAAGTGAATTTGCATCCTAACTACTCCTTAAAGAATTCTTGCAAGGATTATGGGAATGGTAGAGAGAGCTGCCAACATTTTAGCATGCAATAGGGCATTTTTGCTGCTGCTTTCTACCTGTTAATTCTTTAAGATGCATCCATAAAATGTCTCTTAGGCTACATAAAATACAGACTACATAACACATTGTCTAAAACAAGTCAGTTGGGAGAATTATCCTCCTACAATGATCAGCTCATTGGGCTTTAATTGTGCCTCTGATTTGCATGAGAAAATATAAAATAGAACAGAGAATAAGAAGTAAAGGAGGAAACCAGTTCCTTCCAATTCCTGCCACAGGTTGATTCTACATAGTACTGTGGCTACAGCTGATTCCATAGAGTACTCCTCTCTGCAAAGAAGCTGAACATCCAACTACTTTGCATTAAACCTTATGGGGTAGGGAAGAGAGTTCACACAACTTCCTAGTCTATTTCTCAAATTGATACTCACTTGTTCTATCCACTGAAGAAAAATCTGCAGTAAAATGAGAAAGACAGTAGAGTTGCTGCTAATAACAATATTTTTATTATCATATCATTTTTAGAGGATCGTTGCTAATGTTGGATGCCTACTGTGTTCCTTGTGAGTCAGTTAAATTGGGTTGTGGGAACACCTGCTCTCCACATGCACAACTCTTGTTTGTTTATTGCTTTTGAAAATGTATCTGTGCTTCCTTGGTGCAAAGACAACCTTTTCTGATTTATCTTTGGGATTCAGAGGCATCAGATTTTGTTCCGAGAGCTATTTATAACTCTGGTAGCTAGGTCCCACATACCGCCTTTGTGCTTCCAAGGGAGTTGTAGGAGTATATATTCTGTCACTGCAGATGATCTGTTTTGATCACATTAATAGGAAGATGGCTGACTAGCAGTTGTGCTTCCTTTTCAGTTGTTCCCCTATATTTTATGAATTAATTTCTGTTGAGTTTTGATAATTCTTTTATTGATAGACATTTGCACCTCCACACTATCATATGTGTCTCTGCTTATCAGGGGCAGCTCGGTCAGTCACTCAGGGAAATGCATAACTCTCTATGCATTCACCAGACCGAACTTTTCCAGAAACAAGTCCATGTGCTTCAACTACTGACTTAGTTTTCCTAAGTCAGCTTCAATATGGATTGGAGCAATGAAAGGAAGTTCCATGAAGCACTCTGCTTTAGAATTCACTTTTTAAAAGAAATTTAATGGTCAACTTCTGGCTTAAATTTTTTTTCTGGAAGATAAACATTCCAAATTCTTATTTAGATTATTAGGTACTTGCTCTTTTGAGTTTTCTCCTTTATTTTGTAGAAAAATGTTTGGATGGTTGTTCTAAGAAATAATCCATCCTATTTGTATAAAGCACCAAGTCACATGCTCGAATATAGTTTCCAAAAACAAGTCTGAAACTTGGGAATGAACTTGCAAGTAACAAGTTTTAACTGGTCTAGTTTGGCTTCCTTTTATGGTCCCTCTGCAGCGCTAGACCTCCTACATATCTTTTCTCAGTTTATACTCCCAATATCTTTGAGAAGGAAACATAATTATTCATATCTAACAAAGGAAGAAACAGAGGCTAAGATGTTAGCAGGCATACACTACCCAATAGCAGAACTAGGAACAAAACCAAATTTTGCTGAATATGAGATTGTTCTTTTCAGAAACATCACTGCATTTATTCCATGTATTCTGATTTGCATTGTTTTGGGGGGTCATTTTCTATATTGGATTGGATAGTAATGACCCGTGCAGAACTCAAAGGCAGAACTGACAAGGAAATAAAATAGGTTTCACTCTTTTTTAATATCATGTATTCTTTATATACTAAGAGAGAGTTAAGTTCTGCTTAGCATCATCATTATTAAAAATATTTATCTGTGGAAAAATGTAACTTAATAATATACAAATAAATACACTATCAGTCTATTTTTTATGATATTCATGCTATATATGTCTCTTTTTCCTCCTTGCTCTTTAGATTATCAGCATAAAAATGAGGCTTCTGTTTCTGAGAAATTCTAAAAATATTACTCACCTGCGCCTACCATGTTCTGCCACATTATAATCTTGGTTACAGCTCTCAAAATGTCAGAACAGAAGATCCTGAACTGAAGATGTGTCATAGTCAAAATCATCTTAAAGGCAAATTCAGCACAATGGACTAAGGAAAAAATTCCAACTGTGAGAAAACTTGATGCTGACCTACAATTTTTAAAAATAGCATCCTTTACAAAAACACCAAATTGTATGAGCACTGTGATTAAAACTGCTAAACTTTTCTCTTATCCTGACCTCTGCAGCTGGGCACAAGATACACTTGGACCCTTGCAAGTGTCCCTCACTGCCGCTAGCACCAGTAGAATCCAGGTGGGCAGGAGATGAACAATTTTCACTCCATGAGGTAATGAATTCAGAAGGAGTATTCTTTTTGCTCTGGGAAAACAATCAATTCAAAAACTGAAACAGTCTTGGATGGAAATTCTGTGAATCTGCTCCCTCTTCACCTTCTCCCTGGTTTCATGGAATGAACACCCATGTTGGTTCTTTAACCTGTCAAGAGTTGAATTGTGACCACTCAGTGCCTCTTTCCTTCCCGCTGATTCATGTTTGGCAGTGATCTGAAACATACCCTCAGTTCTTCTGGGAACCAATATATATTTTTAAAGTTTTTCCAAGTGCATTCACTAGCACTGGGAGTAGTTGTTGATGATACACTGAGATACAACACTTTGTGTTAGTCAGTTTTCTGTCACTATAACAAATACCTGAGATAATCAACTTATAAAGAGAAAGGCTTATTTTAGCTCATAGTTTTAGAGGTTACAAGTTTTTGATTGGGCAGACGCAATGCTTTTAGGCCCCTACTGAGGGAGCAGCACATTATAGCAGAAGCATGTGACAGAGCAACACCATGGATCTCATGGCTGCGAGGGAAAAGAGAAGAAGAGGAAGTGGGTGGGCTCCTAGTGTCTTCTTCAAAAGCATGCCTCCAATGACCTAAAGACCTCTCACTAGGCCTCACCTCGTAAAGATTCACCTCTTCCAATAATGCCACAGGGTGGAAACAACCTTCAACATGCACTTTTTTGATGGACGTTCTAGATCTATACTGTAGTTTACTTTAAGATGGTTGGTGACATAAATAAAAAGTGAAAGGAGCTGCAGTGGTAATATGCATCAGGTACTTTGATAACAAACATCCTTTCCTTTGAGGATCAAGAAAGTCTTTCCAGGGGAAGTGACATTTAAGTTGAGTCCTGTGGTATCACCAGGAATATTGCAGGACCAGCTGGTTGAAGGGGGAGTGAATAACTGGAGCCCGATTAAGGACCTGGAAAGAGGCAAAGAATGTTATCTACAATGAAGGACCACTATATGGCAAGCTTCAGTTGGGAGAGAAGGACCATGGTGAACTCGAAATTGTAAATGGGCAAGTATGGTCAGACTAAAAACACATGGTTAAGACTGGCAAGAGGCGGGACGAGAGACATGGGCATATAGGCATACTAACATGCGTACCAGATGCAAAAGAAGGGCTCAAATTTTGATGAAGCTTGTGTACTGTGAGCAGTTACTCTGGACTTTCTCCTGAGGGTACCAGGGAGTCATTGCAAAGCTTTAGGCAAATGAGGTTTTGTCTTATTTTAAAAATACATTTTTCATCCTACAGGTTGGAGCATGATCTGTAGACATGTAAATGATCTATAAACATCAAAATAATGAATTAATAGCACCAGGAATCCTAGTGAGTCAGAGTGGTTCTACCTAACATGGTCCAGATAGCAGGTTGGAAGGGAAGAGGTTGGATGGGAGCACCATTTAAAAGATGAAATTATTATGACAGAGTGATTGATTCAACAACAGGGAATAAAGGAAAGTGTAGAAGGAGAGAAGAATCTGAAGAGGACGCAAACATGGAAATGGCCCTTTTATTTGGGTGACAGACATATGAGTCATTTCTTTTCCATTTAAAATATTTCTATATTATTATATTTACAATACTGTACACATTACAAAGAAAATTTGACAGGCATGATATTTAATGATTTTAAAAGATAGACATCACGATAGCCTCAAATGTTTACTATAAATGAATAGTTCTTGTTGCTCATATTTGACTGATCATCATTTCTCTCCCACAATAGAGATAATATGTATGAGTTAACCCCTCATCTGCCCTAATTTCATTTACTAAAATACTCATCAGTTTGAGATATTTGGAGTGACATTAAAAAACTACATGGCCATGTGAGGAGAGAAGAGTGATAAGCTATATATTTTGGTGTTCCTGAGAAAACAAAGGAAAATCTTTATTTAAATATTTTCTGAAAATTTTGCATAATAGCTGCTATGTTTGATGTTGTAAGCCAAAAATTCTTGGCCTTTATCTATTATGTTTGGATCATGTAAAAATATACTTGCACAGAAAAACACTCAGTCCTGGCAACCTTGGCTTTGTGTTTTTCAATTCATTCTGTGACTATTAACAACCCAAAGGAGAATCAGATCCCATAATGGCATTTTTAAAAATGAGAAAAATTCATTCTACTATGTATTTTTCTTTGTAGAAACCAGTAATTTTTGTTGAGAATGGTAAAGTCATAAAAATGCCAAGAATAACATATACATAAACATACATGAAGTATGCATAATAACCTTTCTTTCAAAGAATAAAGATCAACATGGTGACTGGAATAAACTTTCCCTCATTTTAGGGATACCTGTTAGGAAACAAGCACCCATGGAAGAAGTAAAAGTTGTGACCAACTGTCTATTGCTTCTGTTTAAAGCTTTCAATGTCCTGCTGGGTTCAATGATTAATCTCTAAATTTCCAAGAAAAATTGCCTTTCAGCCTAAACATGCTGAAAATGCACATGTCCAAAATTTCTGCCTGCTTTAAAGATGTATTCCACAGATTTCCACAAAAACAATTGAGTTTCTTAATCTTTTGTTTCTATTACTTCTTTTTCTAAAGTGACTTCCTTTCCTACTCTATCCCAGCAATCTTTACCCATAGACCTTCTTTTTGTTCTTTGAAGCTAAGCTGAAATGTTATCTCCTTCATGATACCTTTCCACATTAGCTGGACAAACTGATGCTTTCCTAATTTCTATCCTTACTTCCCACTGAACCATTCCTATCAAATCTAAAGCTAAAGTGTTGCAGGCAGTCTTTCATCACCCATTCTGCCCTATGGTGAGACTCTTGAGGGCCCGGCGTGGCAAAACTGATACTCCTTTTGCTGTGGTTTGGATCTTGAACATCACTCAAGATTCTACGTGTTGAAAGCTTGATTCCCGGCTTGGCACTAATGGGAGATGGTAGAACCTTTAGAAGGTGGGGCTTAGTGAAGGTCTTAGGTGATTGGGATCATGCCCTTGAAGGAGAGACTGGAACCTCAACCTCTCCTCTTCCTTTTTCTCTTTGCTTCCCAGCTACCATGAGGTGAATAGTCCACTCCACTACATGCCTACATGCTCTCTGTCATGATATACTGCCTCACTATAAGTTCAAAAGCAGTAAGTCCAGCTAACCTTGGACTGAAATCTCTAATATTGTGAGACAAAATAAACCGTCCCTCTTTTTAAACAGATTATCTCAGTTAATTTGCTACACCAATGGAAAGCTGACTAATATACCTTTCAATTTCCCAGCATGGTATTTCTGCTGAATCAGTGACTGAACTTAGGCATTCTTCAGGGACATGAATTTTTAGTCATTGAAAACCTGGAACCCTCTTTAAAAGCCAATCTTCAAAATATTTCTTTAAAAACTTTCTAAAAGAATAGATGTCTTTAATATTAACTTAATTCAAACTCAGAAAATGTATTTTTTAACTCATTGTATATGTTTTTTGACTATTGATATCTATCTCATTATACATACATTTGTATATGTGACTTGGGGCATAGTTCTAAAAATGAAAGGTAATTGATATTATCTTTCAGCATTAGTAGAATTTAATTAACATAAGGAATGAATATACATGTCAGAATTTTAAAAATAAAATTTATTTCTTTTAATGGGAGCAGATATTAATGGAGGAAAAAAGATAAAGATTTCTTTCTACCACTTCACCACACACACACACACACACACACACACAGAAGGGAGGGAGTTAAAAGTTGACTACTATGGTGGTTTTAAAGATAGGTGCACAGAAATGGAGTTTAATCCCCTGCTCCCTGGGTATGAGCTGGATCTACTGATGTCCTCCTAATGAAGAGCATATGATAGGAGTGATGGGATGTTACTAACAAGATTATATATGTCCTCTCTAATCTTGGTCACACTTTCTCTGTTTCTCCCTTCTCCTTCTCCTTTATAATCACTTTTCTGGAGAAACATAAATGCCACATCATAGGAGCAACCCTACAGATAGGCCCATGTGGTGAAAACCTGAACCTACTTGGCTAATTCTGCATTTCCCTGGAATGCACTAATGACTAGATGAGTAAGCCTGGAAGCAACTCCTCAAGTCCCTTCTGATAACTTCAGTCCCAACTCACAACTGGACTGTACCCCTGGATAATCTCCATCAGAATCACCCAGGTAAACTACTCCTGCATTCCTGGTTCTCAAAAAACTGCATAAAATAAAAATGTTGGTTGTTTGAAGCTGATAAATTTTGGGAAAATTTGTTATGAAGCAGTAGATAGCTATTACAATGAACAAGGCCTAAGATAGTTTACGTCTACCTAGCCACTATTCTTATTTTCTTTTCAAGAAACCAATTAGAAATCATCATAACTTCAAGCCAAGAAAGGCTAGACAGTAATTCAGAGGACATCAGGTTGAGATTGCTATCTAAATATATGTATGGCTAGATGTGTTACCAAACTTTCTACCTGTTTATATATCCTTTACAGGGATCATCACAAAATCTAATAAAAGATTAAGATAAAATATGTTACCAAAATAAAAGATTTGAGTGTTTTTTTGGTGAGTGGTAATGGTTCACTCACCATTGAGTGAGTGGTATTGATGTCATTATTACATTATTATTATTTTGATTCAACAAGAAAAAGAGATCTTCTGAGTAGAAATCCAGTCTCAAAGAATAATAACATGTAGTCAGCATTCTGATATCCATTTGCACAACTCATGAAATTATCTCCTTCCCATACACTTGGAAACCAGGCTGCTTGGAGGACAATTGGTAGTCCTGAAAAGTGACAAGATCCAAAACAGAAATTCAAATGAAAGTTTATCCAAGTTTAGAGAAACTAAGAGTGCTTTCTGGAAACCCAAGACCTATTCAGTAACCCTGCAGAGCTAACAGAGGTGCATTCCATAAGTCATTACGCAACTGAGAGATCACTGAATGAATCGTTCCAAAGGGAACATATTGCACACCTCTCTGTGGCCACAAGCTCTCCTGTTCTGTAGCCTCACAGAGGGCACCAATAATAAATTTTTGCATGCATTTATTTTCTTTATAAATGTACTATCAAAATCATGACCTTGGCAAAACTAATTAATCCTCAGATAATATTTAGTATTTTTTGCTTATGATGGCAAGCCAGAAAGAGAAAGAACAGTTTCAATAGGATAACTGATGTCTATCAGATCTGAGAAATACAACACAGACCAATATTTAATCTTTCTCTCTCTCTGCACTTTTCTACTTTAGGCAAAAAAAAAAAAAAAAGAAAGAAAGAAAAAGAAAGAGCCATACCAAACTTGATTCTCATGACAGAAGGAATGATATACTGTGTTGTGTACCCTCCTGATAGTTTGTATTAACTTCTCTTTCCCCTTTCTAGCTTTTAAAATACCAAAGATCAGTACTTTAGAAATAGGGCTGGAGTTCATTCAGGCAATGTGGTTCAGAACTATACCCTAGAGCAAAGTAAACCAGTTTTTCTGTTAAAATAAAATAGCATACTTTGTACTCGTCACTTAGTTAAGCAGAAAATGAATTCTCATTTTCTGTTAAGAACATAAGTATTTCAGGTAGCAATTTAAGAAAAATAGAGTAAAAAAGATTTCCATGAAGAAAATAAATAGTTATTCAAAATCATAGGTATGTGATAAAATAAAAATAATTTATTACTATCTTATTCTGATTGGGGTGGGGAGGGAAAAGGAGGGTTGAGGGTATTATCTAAAACCAGAAAGCAATCATGAGAAAGTGATTATTAATAGGGACCCTGTGGCTTTAGGGTATTGCAGACATCCACTTGGAAGCTCTAATTGTCACAGCTCTAGGAACTGGTTGAGTTAGTCATCTCAACTAACAGTTATTTGCAAGATCACTACTTGCTATTTTACGCTCATTCAAGAAAGAGTAACAGGATGACATCCTGCAAACCCCAGTCAGCCTGACCTGATCCACTGTCCACTTCAGGCAGAACTAGCCCTTAGAACTGTCTCTTATTAAATCAAAGAAAAGTTATTACTACAGGCTCTTCTATCCTCTCTTGGTTAAAAAACCTACCCATTCTTTGAGGCTTATGGAAGTTTCACCCCTTACCTGAAGTTTTATCTGACTAATCAGTTAACACTGACCTCTCCCTTTTTTGAGCATCAATTATCATCTGTACCAAGTATTAGCAATTAGTTTAATACACTATTTATCCACTGTTTTATTGTTTTACATCTTTCTTCATTGAATAAAAATATACAAAGAATCAATGTTTTACAAGTTTATATTTGTAGTACTTTGTGACTTACCCTTTTTTTCTTTTTCTTTTTTTTTTTTTTTTTTTTTGCTACTGGGGATGAACCCAGGGCACTTTACTACTGAGCTGTATCCTAGTCTTTTTTATTTTTTATTTTGAGACAGGGTCTTGCTAAGTGGCCAAGGGTCTCACTAAGTTGCCCAGGCTATCCTTGAACTTTCTATCCTCTTGTCTCAGCCTCTGGAGTCACTGGGATAACCAGTGTGCACCACTGTGCCAGGTGTGAATTAACCTTTTTAAAGCTAATTTGGTATTGTAGAAAATGACCTTGTTCCTCTAAGCCATAATATTCTAAATTGTAGAGTCATACTTTATTATGGCCTATGCACTGAAGTAGAACTTGAAACCATATGGACAACAATATAGTATCATTTCAAAGTTCAGATTAGAAAAATGGGAAAGTGCATCAGGAAGCTGAAAGCTGTGTACAGATTGATTGACTGATTTCCCTACAAGACAGATTGAGGTGGGTTGATTCCCGCAGGGGCAATGGATTTCAATGTCAAGCCTAGATTATCAGCCAAGGAAGATAAATGGTATGTCATAGATGTAGCAGCTACTCAAGGTGGTAGCTAACCTGGTTACTAATATATGTAAAAAAATCAATCATTTTCCAATATCCCACCAATATTAAGTTAAGATGAAGAAAGAGATAATTCATAAGACCAACCAAGATATAAAACATTTATGGATTGATTTAAGAAATGTTTTGAAACTGTACCAAGTATCATACAAATTTTAATGAGACATAAAAGAAAGCTTGAATAAATGCAGAAATACACATGTACCTGGATGGGAAGGAATACTAGCATAAAGATGAAAATTCTCTCAAAATTACTTGATAAATTTAATGAAAATCAAATAAAAATTCCAATGAAAATTTTTCTTAGAGAAAGGAAAAAATAATTACTAAACTTGTGTAAAAATGGCAAAACAAAATGAAAATATTTTTGGAAAATAAGAGTCATCAGGAAAAACTTGTACCTTCACATTTTCAAACATATGTAAGTATTCAAAAATTAAAATAATGTGTTACTGATACTGGAAACAAAGTCACTATTGTGGAACAGACTAGTAAACCTTGACACAAAACTAGTATAAGTATTAAGCAAATAGTAAATGTGGCATTGTAAGTGAGTGGATGAAGAATGGATTGTTCAAGAAATAGTAGTGGAATAATTAACTATTTGGAAAACAAATCAATGGGACTCCTATATGGATGCTTTTGGATCCCTTATAAATCTATCTAGAGCTCAGAAGGACACTGATATTTTTGCTTATTGCTCTTGAGTATATTAGCATTTCTTTTTATGATGTAGTTCACACTTCTAATACACAGAAAGCTAGATATTCCTTCTTTGACATGGCATGTAACTTCTCTTATTTTTTTAAATTAAAGTTCATCTATTCATCAGATGACAACAAATTATGTATAAACAATGTATGACACTCCCTTCCTAGAACTTTGCTTATGTACTTTATCTTTTCTATTAGCATTTAATTATTATGTTAGCATTTAATTATCATCTATTTCTGTCCATAATTCCTTTCATACATTTTTCACATGTTATACTGAGTTTTGGAAACTTACTTATTTGTCTAAAACAAACCTTAAAACAATTTAATAAAGAAACTGTAAATCTCTGTGCCTCTGTTCATCCACAGCTAAACTTGGGAGAATTCAATTATTTCAAAAATCAAAGTTATCTAATACTAGAATTGTTTGTGTGTGTCATGATTCAACTTGGAATTGCATGTGTATAATATGCTCAATGTGGAATCACACATATCTGAAATAAGAAATGTTAGAATCAGAATTACTTGATTTCAATGTCACTATCTTTTTTTTTTACGTTTTCACTAATTTATTTTTTATTTTTTACAGACTTCATTTTGATTCATTGTACACATATGGGGTACACATTTTCAATTCTGTGGTTATACATGATGTACGTTCATATCATTATTGTTAATCATACATGTACATAAGGTTATGATGTCTCTCTCATTCCACCATTTTTCATGCCCCCACCCCCTCCCTCTCTCATTTCCCTCTACACAATCTAAAGTTCCTCCCTAGGTCACTCACCCCCCCATTCCCCCAACCAGATTTTATATTGTCATCCACTTATCAGGGAAAACATTCGGCCTTTGTTTTTTTGGGATTGGCTTGTTTCACTTAGCATGATAATCTCCAATTCCATCCATTTATCTGCAAATGCCATAATATTATTCTTCTTTATGACTAAGTAGTATTCCATTGTGTGTGTGTGTATATATATATATATATATATATATATATATATATATATATGTATATATCTACCACAGCTTTCTTTATGATCTCAATAAGTCAACTAACCACTTTGTGAATCAGTTTCCTCATTTTGAAATAGAATATTACCATTTGTCTAATATTCTCTAGGAAGTTATAAAGAGTAAATAAAACAATGTATATTAGAGCTCTTTGAAAACGAGACACCGTTTAAGCACTAGTTGGCATTTTCTGTTATTGCTCATTCCCTCTTTGTTCATAGACACTCAAGCCCTAAGCTCGTAAGAAGGAAGAGTCACTAGGCTTTGTCTGGTACCTTGACTCAGGAAAGAAACATATCAGCTGCCAGGAGTTTGGTGGGGCTCCAGCAGTAGCCACGAAGGACAAATAACATGGTTGCCAGGTGAGTGCCAACTCATCCTGAGCATAACCAGATTTTGCTATGAGCCTCTGTTCTCTATCCCTCAACCACAGCCCCCTAACCTACACCTTGCTGATCTTCTCATGAGCCTTGCAAACCCAATCAGTAGTTGCAAGGTGACCTCTCCTTGCCTTTCAGTTACCCCCAAAGTCATGCTCATGTGCATTAGAAGGGCTTTGCCCACTCCTTGCCCAGTCAGATGTGGTAGGTTCCTCTGCCCAGAATTCATTACTCTCTGCAGGCACTGAAGAGTCCTTCAGGAGTGCAGGAGTCTCCTCTGAGAGGACAATATCCTTGTGATTTAATTCAGCAGCCTTTCCTGAGGCCTGGCATTCCCCTTTGCTAGGCGCTGGGAAAAAGCCTGGCCAGAATTACAAGCATTCTAAGGCTTAGACCCAACTCAGGGCTTCTCTCCAATTGGGCCAAATATGCAGCCTTAAGACCCTTCCTTCCTGTTTCCCATGCCTTTCTACCTCCTCCCTCAGCACCCTTACATCAAAGAGAGATTGTTCCAGGGAACAAAAGAGATCTCAAATAAGGTTTTTAGAAAATGTGTTTTTATGGCTGCTCTAAAGTTCAAGAATTATTTTCCCTTTTATTTTTGATGAAAACTTATATTGAAACTAAAGATTATAATGAAACTATAACAAAGAATGAAAATACCTGTCGTCTGCCAGGCATGGTGGCACACTCCTGTAATCCCAGCAGCTCGGGGGGCTGAGGCAGGAGGATCGCTAGTTCAAAGCTAGCCTCAGCAACTTAGCGAGGACCTAAGCAACTCAGTGAGACCCTCTCTCTAAATAAAATACTAAAAAGGGCTGGGGATGTGGCTCAGTGGCTCAGTGCCCCTGAGTTCAATCCCTAGTACCCGCCCCCCCAAAAAAACAAACAACAACAACAACAACAACAACAAAACCCCAAACCTGTCTTCTATAAGCCTAAGAGGGCATTTCTCTCTTTCACACATGATGCCATTTCAGCTCTGAATTTTGCCTGAAAGAAAGGACATTTTCCATGGTAAATCCTACATAAACTTGTAGCAATTAATGATACTTTCCCTGTACAGAAGTACTGAGACCTACCAGTATTTCTTCTTTCTTATAGTAAAAGTCATAAAATAACCACTTGTCACCTTTACATAGTGAAAGGCATATGTGACCCAGGGAGGCCTGGATGCCAAACACAAGGAGACAATGGTGAAGGAGGGACGGGAGGTTGAGGTGAAGAACTAGAGGTGCCAGCCCAAGAAATCACATGGATCCCAGAGACTGAGAATGATGACAGAGGTCCAGCTGTACTAGAGCTCTGGTCTTTCCTTTCCTTTCCTTACTATCATTAAAGATGGATTATAAGATATGCTTGTTTGAAAAACAACTTTTAGATAAAAACTACACACACACATTTTAATTTTGGAAATTTTCAAGGCTATACTCAGTCAAGTGACTACTGAAACCTAAATAATTATTTAAAGAACACCATTCTTCACACGAGTTACAATGCTCTCCTGTTACTTTTTACCAATTAATAGAAAAATTCCATTTATGTGTACATGGCACAGCACATAATGAACTTTATCTTTAGCACCAGAATTCTACCTTTGTTTTGAGTTACAATCACCTCACATACTGTAAGTTCATTTATCACCTCTGTAGAAAGAAGAAAAACTGACAGACCTAATGTGTGTGTGTGTGTGTGTGTGTGTGTGTGTGTGTGTGTGTGAAAATCTGAAGTTAGACTGAAGGGTCTGGGTTTAGCTACCTTCGGGGCTTTTAAATGATCATTTGGAATTTAATCTATGAAGTTTGTTCCAAAAAAGTAAGCAAAGTAAAATAATCAAGGCAGCCCTTGAGGATGTGTTGAAAGTCTTGGATTCAGGAGGAGGAGAAGGGAAATGATGACAGGTTGTATCTGTCCTGAGTCACCTCCTGGGGTTTTGGCTGAGCAGTTGGAACCCTTTTAATCTGTTCTCTGACACAGCAAACAGATGTACTGTCAGTCAAGAGAGACCACGAATGGCTTGTATTTCATTTTTCATAAAAGCCTGGAAGTCAGTCCTTCCTACTGAGACAGGACTTTTCATCTGGGTAAAAATATACTGAGATTTTCGAAAAGAATCTCTCACTCAGAGGCTTCATTGTCTGGACTGCAGGAGAAGGCCGCAGAGCACCAGCAGCGGGAAAAATGTCACAGCTCCTGCATGTGGCTCATCTTTGACCATCACACTGAGGGGCCCTTTCTAATCTTATTTGCTACCATTTCTTCTTTTTCCTTTTTTTTGGTAAAAAATCAAAGACACATGTTTTCTTTGTTTAAGCATAATTAAGCAGTAAGGCGATATGAATCAAATGCCTTTCTAGGCATCAATACCACCCCCCAAAAAATTTTTGTAGCTTAAGAGACCCAAATTACAGGTTGACCTCAATTTAAATTCCACCAAGACTCACTGTATTCATGCAAGGAAAATAACATGATTTCAGTGCACATGATTTCTCACATTATGTGAGAAAATAAAGATCACATATTTGCTCTTCCTTCATATAAAAAGAAATCTTAAAGTTTAACTAAAGGGGAGATTTTTCTTGAAGGAGAAAAAGTATTTAGCTTTGGGAGTTGCATGAATATTCAGTGACTAAATTTATTTAAATTATCAATAAATTTTTGAATACATTTTAATTGAAAGGTGTTGTGATAGGCTGAAGGTAAATGTTCAGCAAGAAGTGAAGCTGTTCTACTTTCTCCCTACAAAAAAACCAAAACAAACAAACAAACAAACAAACAAAAACTGTGTAGTTACTCATTCTGATAATTACCAGAAAAAAAACAAATGAGATATTGCTAGAGAGGTGAGCTTTGTAGGTAGGGTGGGCAGAGAAGACCTTTCTGAGGTCATGGTATTCAAGATGAGACTTAAAGAATGGGGAGAAGAAAGCCAGCCATACCCAAAAGAGGTTTTCTTAAAAGACCATTCCTGGAGGGAAATTCCAAAGAGATGAAGTTGTTATGCAATTTCCAAATTCTTTTTTTCTTTCTTTTTTGGTAAGGGGGATTGAATTCAGGAGCACCTGGCCACTGACCCACATCCCCGGCCCTATTATGTACTTTATTTAGAGACAGGGTCTCACTGACTTGCTTAGCGCCTCACTTTTGCTGAGGCTGACTTTGAACTCTTGATCCTCCTGCCTCAGCCTCCCATGTCACTAGGATTACAAATGTGAGCCACTGTGCCTGTCACAATTTCCAAATCCTTTAAGAAGTCAAAAGAAAATGAATTCTGATTCCATTTTTGTACCTTTTATTCTTCCTTTCTGCAGTTTGGTGTTTGGGTACAGGGCATCCTAGGCTCAGGCCTTGATTTTCTGTTTTGCTTTGTATTTTGGGAGATGTTCTAAACTTTATTTTCTAAAAATTCAAGTATTTATTTCTGCCCTCTCATTTCTTTTCCCAACAGCTCCTTCTTACTCTGTTTGTTATCTTATCTTCACTAATACAATAGTTCCTCTTATTTCTCCAAGGAAGGTTAGGTAATACAATATTAAGGATAATATTTTTTGAAGTTTTCATCTTTCCACATAATCCCCTATGTCAACTCTTTCCTCTCTGCTTCCCTTCATTTCGTCTTTCTTTCTTTGTTCGTTTGTTCATGTTGATCTCTACCCTTCCTGTCCCGACCATGTGAATTTAATGGTAGGTGGGTTAGGAACTGGTTGATCAGTACTAGAGGAGGAGAGGGAGATCTGGCCAGGCTCTCATCATAGGAGAATCTGTAGATTTTTTTTCCTTTTGTGTTGTTAGGATTTCTGAGAGAAGAGCCTTCCAGTCTGCCTGCAGGATGTACTGCCAAAGCTCTGGGAGTTTAGTAAAAGAAGGGAACTGGAGAACTTTTCATTTACTGCATAAACTTTCACTGAATCCCTCCACAGTGTCCGATACCGACCAGAACAGAGACCTCCTTTACCCTTTTCAGAAACAAATCTGTTTTCAACCTGGGTTGACAAAAAGGCCATTGATCAGCTGGGTGATGTAGAAGTGGGGATCTGGGGATCTAATTGCTTCTTACCCAGGCTCCAGCAGGTCACTCCACTCTAGCCTGTACCCTCCTCTTCTGGTGGCAACTAGTGCCACTGAATCCTGAGCCTTCCCCTGAGCTAAGCTGGTGACTTTGGGTTTCCCACTGCAGGAAAAGTAGTTCAATATCTCAAGTGTTCTTTCAGCTATCACTTGTACATCAGCTTTCCAGTTCCTAAATTTTGTTACTATACCCTTTCCCATTTAAAGACTCTCATTCCAGTCTTTTTCATGAGGTTTCAGAAACAAGCAGAATTCGATGGATGTATAAATCTGTTGTCTTAATCCAGAAATTCCATACGTGCTTTAAAAATATTTATATTTGTCATGTATTTTATTTGCTAAAATGTTACTTGATTCACTGACAATAGGAATTTTATTGTTCATTTCTCTTAATCTCTACATAGTCATCAACACTATTGACCACTCTCTACTTCTTGAAATATTCCCTTCTTCAACTTCTGGACACTACTCCTTTCCTTTCCTAAATCCTTCTGCCCAATTCTGACTCTCTTTCTAGACCGTTCTTCTCCTCCCACCATCAAAATCTCAAATTTCTTACGTGTTATATTCTCTCCTCACTGTACTTTTTATTTTCTCTCTTGATAATATCATTCAAGTCTTTCACCCAAGTACCAGTGATTCATAAACTTTTATCTCCAAGTCTAGACCTCACCTATGAGATCTAGATTTCTGTAGCCACCTATAGCCACAGGTTTACTTGACTCTCCTCGGATGTCTCTCAGGGAGTTTAGATTCAATATGTCTAAGAGAACTAATGATCTTACCTCCTCAAACCTGGCCCACTCTCAGTAGTCTCAGGGCAGAGTCATGGCTCTGGTACACAGGCTAAAAACTAGGATCCCTCCTAGACACGTTTTTCTCATCCCCCAGCTTCAGTCCTCTTCCAAGTTCTGTTTTGTTAAATATATGTGCAGTTTTCTCTCTGTTCCCCATATCTTCTTCCAGAATCTCCAAATGCCAACATTTTTCACTTGGACTCGTGAACTAACCTCCTTACTCATCTTATTGATTCCTCCAATATTCTTACCCCAATCCCAAACTAATTCTTCTATGGTCTTTCTGAAAGACTGCATGCATTTTCACATATCTGCTTAAAACATTCACTATTTTTGTTTTGTTTTGCGTTTTGCATCTGGGATACAGGCTTAACTCCTTAGCTTTGTTGACATAATGTAAGACGTGTCCCCTTTCCGCTCCAGTTTCATCTCACATGGGGCCATCCTTTGGTTTTCTTTAAATCAGTCTTTTGTTCATTTTCATTTTCTTGAGTCCCCTGCTGGTACAGAGCTTCTGCACATGCTATTCCATGTCTCGTTCTCCTTTGCCTAGCTACAATATTTCCTTTATCTCTACATCCACAGGTGTGACGCTTTCAACGTGATATAGGTGTCCCATCTTGTGCTCCTCTCTGCCACATTATAACGTAATTATTTATTTACACATGTGTGTTCCCACCAGACTGAGAGCTGCCTGAACAACTCTTTGTATCTGTATCCTCAGTACAAAGCAGACTCTTACACAGAGTTTGTGTTTATAATTATGCCATAGTAAATAAAATAGAATCCTTTAATATCAAGAAAAGAAAGTTGCCAGTGATAAACAAGAAATCTATACTTTCATGACACATTAAAAAATTGGTATGATTTTTCAAGAAGAATATTTTTCAAAGAAAAGATTTTTATAGAAAATAAACAAATAAACACCAGCATTTCCTTACTTTCTTTGTTTTTCCCATTGCCTTCAGGATGGAGAGGTTCAGGTCTTCCAGCGCTGCTAGCACGTTCTCATACTCGCCCAAGTGCTGAGAAAAATATTCTGAAAAGGGAAAATATTGAAATACATACATGTTTGAGTTCAGGTGATCATAAAACAGAAAAATCAATGGATGATTTTCTTCATAAACAAGTAAAACAAAATATAGGCTATCAAGGAAAACTGGAAGGTTTTCAAACAAGACTAAGGGACTGAGATACGGGATTCATTTTAAAAAAAGAAAAAGACAAAGACAACTGATGGTTACCATTATCTGTGTAGCAGTGTTTTTTCCTATAAAAAATAGGAAAAAAATGAATCTGGATTTACTGACAGGGCTGTTTCAATAAAAAAAATTGTTCTCAACAGTATATTATTGTAGATCTCACTGGATAGTAATTTGAGAATAAAGTTAAGCTATGTCTTATTATTTCTTCTGGGAAACCTTCAAGGAAGCTAAACTCTCTTCAAGGTTAAGAATCAGTGATTCCACAAAACCCAGGGGACGCTGCCTCTGGCACCATCATGGAACTGCTCCTGGCACCCTGTGATTTTTTTTTTTCCAAAATCTTTTTCAAAGAGTAGAAGTCATGTTTATGACATTTTTCAGTTACTAGGAATAAGCAGTGTATTGGATATTATGATGAAAATAAAAAGTATGGAACACAGACTAAATATAGTGACGATAAATGCAGAACCCCATATTTACTTTTGGAAATATGCACACTTCTAAAACAAGAGATCTAAATCTAACAGAAATCCACATGTTGAAAAAACACTGACATTCTAGCTACTCGAAAAACAATAATGCTCATTGACTTATCATTGGATGGAAGTGTAGTTTATTATTGTTTCTCTGAGTTTATTTATTCATTTATTATTTCAGTAGTGGGAATTGAACCCAGAAGCATTTAACCACTGAGTCACATCCCCAGAACTTTTTATTTTTTATTTTGAGACAGGGTTTCACTAAGTTGCTGAGGACCTCACTAAGTTGCTGAGGCTGACTTTGAACTTGAGATCATTCTGCCTGAGCCTTCTGAACCGCTGGGATTATAGGCATGCACCACTGTGCCTGGCTGTATTGTCTCCCTCTAATGTGCCATAAGTATTTATGAAATTAAATTGAAAGGATAAAAAAGAAACATATAAGCCACCTGAGATAATGGGGATACATTTCAGTATATTTGAGGGAAACTGCCTTGATTAATCTATTTAATACTCCAAGTGGAATTATTTGTTGACACTGATATTAATAATAAATAGTGCCTTTGACACATTTCCTAGTCAATGTGAAGACTTCCCTGAGAAGAATGAAAACAGGGGTAAACAATGATTAAGATTTTCAAAATATAGTCTGTGCACACATAGGTTAAAAGCAAATGGTAGATGTTTGCCAAAAGCAAAATGCATTCTTGATTACAAAATCCTTAAAAACCATATTGGTGCATCTCTTAAAAAGTGGTTTTTAAGAAGGAAAGAGTTAGATGCAAAATAAGAAAATACTCCTCAAATGTTGACTTCAAACAGCATTTTAATTCCTGGTTATGGTGTTGACTTTCTGATAGGGTGACCGAGACGTCTAACCTTGTCTGTGCAATTATTTGTGATAAATGGAGTCCCAGTGGACAACTCTCTGAGGAATCAGCATGAGGTTAATGTGGTTGCAGAATATTCATAAGTTGGAAAAATAATAAATATCAGAATAGAGTCTATAATAAGTTGAAGGAAGCAAAAAGTGCAAAGAAAAATACAAAAGGGCAACCTAATGTTTTTATTTTAATACATACACAATCTCAAAGAGAATTATATAGGGGTTTTAAATGCAAGTAGCAGAAACATACAAAGTGGAAAGGAGAATTTGATGGCAAAGAAATCTGATAAAAATAAAACAAGAGGTAATGCTACCTTTTAAAATAAATATTTCTTCCAGACACTGACAAGCTATTTGGCCTAGGTTGAGGTCAGCTAAGGTTTCTGCAGAGAATTTAAGTTGTCTTTCTACTTGGAAATCATGCTTATGTCAGCACATGCAGACACATGCTGATAGAGCACATGAGAAAAACAATGACTCGTGGCTTTGAAGGGAACTCATCTGGACTTCATCTACTTGCTCATCTCAGTTCTTCAAGTAATTAGGGAGAAAACAGCAATTCTCAAGCAATATACTAGGAAGCAAAGAACATAATTCTGAGAAGGGAGAGAACTACAGTATCCAAGTCCTAGATTGCAGTGTTAACTAGAAATCTAAGGGTCAGAGTTATTTTGAGGGGCTGCAGTTTAGTGAGACTCTATCTCTTTGATAGCTTCCTCACAGAGGGACATGTGCCAAAATGAATGGCATTGCAATGACTCTAAGAAGGAAGTTAGATGATAGAGCCAGAGACCTCTAACAGTTACAAGGAGATAAATCCCTTCCACTTTATTATAGTTAGTGTTCATTTACTCATTTCAATACATAGAGAATTCAGTGTTTCTTATGTGCTAGGGGCTGTAGTAGGAGTTTGAATATGAAGATGAACAGGCAGAGTCTCTACCTTTGAGGAGACTACAGACAGGTATGGAAGGTGAACATTACTACAACTGAAATATACATGATCGTTGTTCAGGGCAATGATTCCAGAGTCTAGGTATAAGATATAATCCAACAGAAGGCAAAGAATGCCTGAGTCTACCTGGGTAAGTGGGAGAGGATGACACAGAGTGATCAACAATGACTCAATAATAGCTACATAGGAACTAACCAGATGACCAACCAGAGGGGAGGCAAGGAAGTAGGTGATATATTGTCATGTTGGTTGGAATCTGTGTAATACAGCATTACAAGGACAATGAAAGGCAGGACTGGGGGGGATTTGAGGATGGGAGATAGCAAGATACTAAAAACCAGTGATGAGAGAGGAAGCCAGATGTGCTGGGAACATTCCTTACCAGGTGCTCTAACTTTATCTGCAGGTCTAGGTCAGTGTTTTTAACCATCTGCATCAGAATCATCTAGTGCCTTTACTGTTGGAAGTGTGGTCTGTAGACTAGCAGTTTCATGTTAAAACTTACTGGAACATAACATCTCAGGTCCACTCCTGGATCATAATATGCTTTTCAAAAAATTTATTTATTTATTTGAGATGGCATCTCACTATGTTTTCTAGGCTTGTCTCAAACTCCTGGGCTCAAGCGATCCTCCTGTCTCATCTCCCAAGTAGCTGGGTGGGACTGTTGGAGTGCTGGCTCACCACTGCTCCAGGCTACAATCTGCATTTTAATAAGTAATTTATAGTACATTTAAGTTTGAGAAGCACTGTTCTAGGATATTTGTTGGGAATTAAGATCATTTATAATGTCTCATCTACTAAATCAGAATCTTGGTGTTAAGGTTCAGGAATCATCATTTTTACAGGTTTCTAGGAGATGATGATATGTAGATTAAATTTGAGACCATTACGGGCAATGGAAGCCATGGAATAATTTTGAAAACAACAGTGATTGTCTTTTCAGAAAGATCACCCTGGATACAATGTGGATGATTTGGGAAATGTTGGTGATACCATCAAGAGAGACAAGAGCAGCAATGATTACCAGGTCATCATAGGATAAGGACCATGGTCATGCTGTGAGGTAAAAGGAGAATAGTGGTTGAGAACTTCAGCAGTCTCTCTGTACACCCTAAAATGTAGCAAACAGGGAGAGGAGGTCAGAGATGGCTTCGGAATGCAGAACTTGGACTAATGGTTTATTCCTGTTATTGTGCCTTTGGTTTTTCATGGCAGTGTGGGCAGGCAAATGTGTTTTGTCCTTAAGTCATGGCATTAGAGAGAAATAAAGATTTGGAACAAATATTGGTTCTTTTTACCTGTTGCCTTTGGGTAACAATCACTTTCTGGCAAAAAAAAAAAAAAAGACCTACTTTTATTGAAAACTGCATGTGGGTTCCCATTATGGACCTGGGCTTAACAGAGTTATATTGCACTTATGGAAATGCACGAGAACCAGTCCTTATCAGTTTAAGTGAAAAAAAACTTTGGAAAGTAAAGAGAGTCTGGACACTGGGTGTAATGAAAGAGTAGAGTACAATTTATAAACAGATGTATTAAACAACTTATCTGTCAGAAAGCAAATTATCTTCTCATGCATATTCAATGAGACATCTTCTCTAACTAAATGCTAATGAGAGGTTAGTTTCTCCCTTCCCTACTGCACTTAATCAGTGGTGTTGTGTCATCAAATGACAGGTTTTATTTATTTATTTTTTGTTTTTATTCTGCACCTCGATCCTCCAAATTGTTGAGTTTTCAGGTTTGGTCTGAGAACTACAAATCAGAACCAAAGGACCCAGAGCTGCCACAAAGGCTGCACTGGCAACTGGGCTTACAAAGCATTTTCAAGAATTTAAATGAATCCCACAGTGCCTTGTTGGAACATCTGAAGTAGTAGACTAGAGAGAAAATAACTGAGTGGGCTGGGGATACAGCTCAGTTGGTAGAGTGCTTGCCTCACATGCACAAGGCCCTGGGTTCAATCCCCAGTATTACACACACACACACACGCACACACACACATACACACACACAAAAGGAGAAAATAACTGAGATGATAGGGAGTTAAAACCCCATTGATCTGAAAAAGGCATTTGTCAGCAATCCAGAATATGGGTCATTTTGAGAAGGTGCAGATTGGTGTCACTCAATGTGCTTTATGATTCAATCACCTAGTGGCACCTGCCAGGTAGACACCAACTCTAACAGATTGGAAGAGGACAGACAATCTTCTGATTTCCCAGCACTCAGCCTCACTGGCACAGGTCTCTCAGCATAGCCCAGGCTCTGGCAAAGCAAGCTGGTGCAGTTCTGCAGTATGATCAGGGGTTCCCAGAACTGTGGTGTGCCAAGGGGTGTCCAGTACATCACTACTAAAAAGAATACTGCCCATGAAGCTAGTCAGCTTTTACTCTGGGAGTTTCCTATACCTTTAGTTTTTATAATCTTATTTATAGACTTTACCTATCTTTCAAAATAGTTTCATATTTGGTAGGTAACAACCAATTAAATGAAAAATCACATTATTAAATACATTCTACCTTGGCCACAAAGCTTTCTTGCAGATGATTTCAGATTGAGCACCCTAGCTATGTGAACATTCTTTGCAAGTATTCTTCACTCACCTATAAATATCTCAAAAGTATTAGCTACCAAGTTCAAGATTTGCAGAAGGACTCAGTCAAAATGCAAAGGGTTATGAAAATAGTCATCAACTGGGTAGGACTGGGAAAGTAATGATCATGCCCTCAATTGTTCAGATCGTAGCTAAAAATTGAATGGATATAAAACCAAAGCCTCAGTGATAGAATTCAGACATAATTGTCTAAGTAAAAGCCAGTTGCTTATTGACTGATAGTGGTAAGAGATGGCCAGAAGCTGCATTCAGGAAGGACTTTGTAATTATATGTGAAAAGTGAATAATCTTCACACTCCTATGGACTGAGGGTGGGTGTGCATGTTGGAAAAAATTTAATTAGGAAATTACATTTTGAGGAATCCAACATACACCAGAACTACTTGAACAAGAGTGCAAAGGTAATACATATGGAACTATTTACTTCAATGCTGTTGTTCCAGTGAAGAGTTAGAAGCAATGCGAAAATTCATTAAAAAGGAATTTAATCCATTAAAAGGGGTAAAAAATTACGGTAAATGGGATTCTATGTACATTTTTTAATAAAATGAAGTAGAACAGTATGCAATTATATCCATTATAGAATGTGATTTTGCTGCTGAAACACAATAATATATACACACATATCAGTGTCAATATATGCATAAAACATTTGGAAGAATGTGTTTAAAGCAGAACAGATCAGAATGGGGGAAGAGAGAATGATATTTTAATTTGTGCATCTACATGATTCTGTATTGTTAAAAATTTTAAAAGAGTAATTAAACATTATTTTCATAATTAAAATCACAAAGATTTTTTTAAAAAACAGTATTTTAATAGATTTTTATTTCTGGGCCCATAATTGAGTAAGCTGATGAATTAATCAAAAGCCACAAATTGAAAGTCTTAGATACCTGGAAGTTTTAATTGGCTTCTAGAAGAAAGTACATGAATCTCCTTTCTGTGCCAATCAAGCACTCCCCCTCCCACGCACATGAGGGAACTTGTGCAGGGTGTGAATCTACATATTTCACTTGCTAGCACTGAAGCATTTGGCTTTGATTAGAATCCAACTTAAATATTTACGTTAGATTCACAAAATAATGAGAAATGAATCTACACTCTGGAAATTAAAATGCATATTCTTGAACAGAGAGGGGGAGGATTATAACATGATTGGGAATACAATCACTGGATTTTAAAAATATAGAGCAACTGTATTGAATTAAAGCCTCATCAACTAGTTTCCTAACTAGAACTAAGGGGGAAAAATCATAGTCTTCTTCTATAAATACAGGGTAGCTTCCTAATCAAGTTCTTTATTATGGAAAAAGAAAATTCCAAAACTTTTGTAGATTATTAAGTGAAGATACACTACCATACTTCAAAGTTTGTAGTATTTTTAAGGGAAGATAGTGTTTAATAGACAGGCAAGATAGCAAAGAAAGAAGAGATACTTAATGTCTTTATCTTAAAATTCCCTCTAACAATCTGTTTTCTCATCAACTGGGTTAACCAGAAAAAGTTAAATGGAAAATAAAATGAATTATGTGAATGATATGAGGAAGTAATTACTTTGACATATTTAGATATTTGCAGGACAAATGTGTCCCCAAACCTTTGTGTAATTATCAAGATAATTTTCTCAATTCTCCACTTTACTTCCCTGGTGGGGGTCTTTTACACATGGATGAGAGTGAACCGTGACTTGACCTTTATGGTGATTGCTGTTCAACGTGAAACTGGTGGCATGGCCCACAGGGCCCTTCTGCCCCCTTGGCACAGTATTGCCATGCGTGAAGGGGGCCACTGTCCTACCACATGTGAACACTTGGCAGGATTTTCCATGCTGGTGTTTTGTAAGTAACTAGAGCAAGAACTGCTTAGATACCAAAGTGCCTCGCATCTGTATAACCCTATCTTGTTTTTTCATATGGATTCCTCTACCTGAACCCGGGGTGGACACTATGTGCTTCCTATAAGGAGCACAGGTTTTTTATGACTATTGGAAAATATGAAAAGTTCTCATTGGGTGATAAGAGTCTTATTTTGTTCAGTTATGGTCCCAAAATCCTGAATTCCAACACTTCATCCCAGAATAACATCTCTTGGCTTTGCTCAACTACTTTGTTAAAATGGAAGAAAACCACTTTTGAATTATAGAATAGCCTTTTTGAAGGTTTTTATGAACTCTAAAATTGTGAGAATTTTAAGACTTCGGAAGTCTTGTGATTTCAATTAGTAGTTCCAGAGAAATTCATTTCTAACCACCAGAAAGTCCCAGGCTGCCTAGACAAGAAGACCAAACATGGACAAAGGTATTATCTTATCCATTTATCTTAAAGTGTAAAGCTTCAGACCTTCCAGTATTTAGAGATAAGGCTGTTTCAAATTGAACACTCTTGTAATGCTCCATAATTGTTCTGCAACAAAGAATAAATTTGAGATATATTTACTCTTGCACATTTCTAATCTTCAACTTTTGTTCCCAACTACAAAGATGAAGAAAATAAATGAAGAGGCCATTAAACCAGGCATTTGTGAAGATTCGTCTCTCCCATTTGAGTCACTTGTTTTCTAAATGACATTTAAAATTCTAGAACAGTTTAGGCAGGTTTGGGACAAAGTTATTTTTACCTTTCAAGGAGACAGCTTTGCAAAACAGTAACAAAAGGTTCTGCACATTGTATTGTGAAGAGAATAATGAAGTTGTATTAAACACCAATTTAAAAATATATTCTAACTAGTGGAGACTTCGCTCTTGTGAAACTAATGCACCGATTACAATCACAATTCTCCTTCCATGAACAAATTAATGAAGCCTGACTCTCTGCAGTGAAACACACACTTGAGAGAAACTCATGGATACACAAAAATCACTTGAGATTTTTGATTTATCTTTTACATTGTAGAAGATTCCTATCTATAACATTAATTCCAAGGTATATAGAAATATATTGGACAATTTTTTTCCCTTCTATAACAAGTAATGGGTTTAATTGGTCTAAAAGAAACTTACCACATAGTTCCTCTGTGTCAAGATTGCTGAAAAGATGAAAAGAAAAAAGGTGTTATTACTTTGGTAATATTTTTCTTACAAGTTTTCTTTTTTGTGTGATACTGGGGATTGAATCCAGGGCCTTGCTCATGATAGAAAGTGTCTATCCAATACCACCAAGCTATCCCTCAGCCTTCCATTTAATTTTTTAACAGTTAAGTAACAATCATTCTCAAATCTATATTATTACATTAATAAATAGCATGTATTTAGGACAATGCTCTTTAAGATTTTACATTGTTTATATATAATCCATAGTTTGTTAACAATGACTGTATCAGATTCTATCTTTGAAAAAAATAATTCCTGGAATTTATGTTTCTCTCTGTATCATTCTGGCCAGATAATGCATAATGGTGAAGAATTTAAGCTTTGGGGCCTGGATACCTGAGTTCCAATCCTACATCTACAATTTATCTTCTCTGTGACTCTGAGTACTTTACATCTCTGTGTCACAGCCTTTCTGCCTCAAGATGGGGCTAATAATATTTCCTAGGTTTTAAGCAAATTAATACATAATAAATCATTTGAGATTCACTGGCACAAAGTGAGCATTTGATAAATAGTAGCTATCATGATTCCTTACCTGTGAGAACTGCTAGAATGTCCATACCTAAATACAGTCTCTGAGATAAATTTGATTCAATAGTGTTTCAAGTGATTTCTAACACATAGAAAAGAGTTACGTCTCAATATTTAGTTGTGAATATTAGGAACTCTTATGAAGATAAATGTAAAATGCTCAGATGAAATGCTAGCATATATAAAACATTATTATCAGTAAGAATCATGCCATTGACCTGGAAATGTATGGTATAGGAATGTAAAGATGGTTCAATATCAGGCAATGAGTCAATATAACAGACTACACCAAAAGTCCAAAAAGGATTAAAAAATCATCATATTAATAAGTGCTAAATGAGAATTTAATAATATAATAGTAATTCATAATTTTAAAAATGTTTGAATGGAATACAAACAGGAATAAACCTCTTGAACATGCTGAAGTCTATTGAAAATCAAATACAAAATCAGTTGAAATTCTTCGACTTTAGACAGCTATCACATGTCAAAGTTCAATGTAAATAACCATAATCCAGTTCTCCTTTCAATAGCAGTAATGGTTGCTGTAGAGTGGGACAGTGGGATGAATATTCCAAACTGGTACTTTAACCAGTTCCACCAATCATTTTGCTACATAATTTTAAACTCAAGATATCATTCTATGGCACTGAATATTTAATCTTGGATAAATATCTCCATACTTCAGTGATTTTTTTTATAAAGTAGCATTTGTCACCAAATGGAATATGTAAAGCCTGCAATTATTTTGATGTGGGTTCCTAGACATTCATTCATGTACTCCACAAACATTTATTCCACAAACATTTATGTGCTAGAAACTGATCCAACTGCCATCAATGTATGAGATTGCAGTAGATACCAAAACTATCAGATTGCTAGACTCAGACAATAAATAACTAATTAAATTATAATGAAATAGTTGATATGGAGGAAATGGGGAACTGGCAAGAGTGTTAGTAATATTTCACAGAGGATAATACATCTGAGCTAAATCTCAAAGGTTTCATATGAATAGAAAAGGCAGGTAAAAAGAACTTTCTGCTTAGAATACACAATTTGCAATAAATATTAAAAGTGTGCAGAATATGTCTTTCAATTTCAAAATACTGAGTAGTTCTTTTGACTGAAATGTAGGTCGTTAATGAGGAAAGTGGGACTAAACAATAAAAGGCCTGATGCAATAATTTAAGAAGTTCTTACCTTTCTATCAACTTGCAATCAAAGAAGAATTTTAAGAAGGTGAGTAACATGGTAGGATTTACTCTTTGAAAAGGTCACTGACAGGTGAGCTGAGATTGGACAGAAGGAGTATGAAAAGGAGGCCAGGAGTCCAGTCTGGGCTAGTTGTTGAGTAGGGCATACAACCCAAGGGGTGTGCAAGGCCATCCCTGGGGGTGGGGTGGGGAAGAAGAGATATTTGAATTTCTATTTGTATTTATATTTAATCTTAAACTTTTTCATTCATTTTTTGTGTCATTAAAAATGTAAAAATAGCTGCACACAGTGGTGCACGCCTGTAATCTCAGCACTTGGGAGGCTGAGGCAGGAGGATCGTGAGTTCATAGCCAGCCTCAGAAACTTTGCGAGGCCCTAAGCAACTCAGTGAGATCCTGTCTCTAAGTAAAAAAATACAAAATAGGGCTGGGGATGTGGCTCACTGGTGGAGTGCCCCTGGGTTCAATCCCCAGTACCAAAAAAAAAAAAAAAAAAAAAAAAAAAAAAAATATTAGTACAGAGATGCATTTATATAATTATTTAAAAAATCAGTATATCTATATTTGAATTATAAGCTAAAAACAGTACCTAATTAACAGAGCCTGGGAGGGAGGCAAAGAAAAGATGTGAAGGATTTTGAGGTAAAACTAACAAAACTTGAAAATTCATTGGCAGGATTAGATAGCTTAGATATTTTTAATAGCTTCACTGCAAATCTTTTGGTCATTAAAATACATGTTTTGTAATCTTAGTGTTTTTATAGAACTTCAGACTTGAGAAAGACATTAAAGGTCACTTTGTTTTTCTGTTTTCCTCAGAATGGGCTCAAAGGTTCATAATGCGAATTATTTTGAATTTACGAAAGAATGAAGAGCCCCAGTCCATTAATGAAAATCAAATTACTTGGATTATAGCATAAAACAGCAGTTCAGAATAATGTGCAAGACAGTAGCTCTGCTTGCTTTTCAAGATGACTATGTCTGTCAAATGCTAGTTTGTGGTCTCAAACGCGCCTTCATTTAGCTGTTTCTGTACTATGTTGTTAGTAGGAGGTAGTACCTACTCCTCCTACTAAAAGGAGCCTACTTTTTACAGTAGGCTCACATGGGTGAATTCTAGTAGAATTGATTTGGGGTGAATTCTAGTGGAATTGATTTCATAATGAGATTTATCTCTTTCCTATGATAACATGGAATTTCCAAGGAATAGTAAGCCACAGACATACTTACAGCATATCTGATGGACTGCAGTATTTTATTGCTTCTTCTCATGTTTACAGCAAAACCCCTATGCTATTTTAATAATTCCATTGAATGAATGGAGAGAAAGTGTGCTAAATGGAAAGAATAAGTGCTAGCTTTATAGAGTCACCATGTTCTTACTGAAACAGAACCAAAGGGATGATACTCTGGGAATGAATTCTCTGCTAGATACCAGAGAGGGGTAAAGAGCAAAGATATTCATTGCAGCCTGATTGGCAGTAGTGGGGGGAAAAAAAGGAAAGAAAAAGAAAAGAAAAGCATACTAAATGTTCATTAGATCAGTAACTACGTAAACTGTATATCATTATAGAATCATTAAAATGTATCCAAAAAGTTGCCTGTATCTTGGAGAAATGCTTTTGCTAAAAATTATATAAATTTCAAACCAGAAATAAATGCTATATATGAGGATAAAAAATGCATTTTTAAAGGCCTGGAAGAAAATAAGTAATAATATCAACAGTGAATCATTTTGCTTCTGGATGTGGGACTTTGACTGGGTTTGTTTTTCTATTCTTTATAATTTCCTAAATTGTTTTCTTTATTATTAGAAGACTTCATTCATAATGGGAAAATTAAATAACTTTGTGATTAAAAATGGAAAAAAAATCAGAAAAAGTAAGAGGTGTTAAGGATAATAGGTAAGGTTCATAGTGATTGTGTTCAGATTACTTAATTTCTGATGAATCTATCTAATATAAATTGCATTCAATCTATCAGTTGAACCTGGTGCTCAAGTTTACAAAAAGCATCATTTTGACATTCTGAGTATACCTTTGCACAACACACACAATTCACCACCATTCATTTACAACACTTAGGGATGGTAGAAATTATTTTGACTTTAGTCCCCTGTGTTGGACACTCTAAATTGTGAAGAAACCAAATTCCTATCTTAAGAACTGTGTTTGCTACTCAGAAAAATAGAGGATACTGGAGATAGGCAATCTGATTTCTGTTGGGAATTCAGAATACCTGCTCTCAATTTTAGGGTCACTACCTCAAAACAATTTCATACTGCGGCCAACTTTTTTTAGTTATCTTTCTGACATATTTCCCTATAGACTTAGCTGGCTTTACCCTTCCAACTTATTATAAATAAGAAAAAAGGATTGTGACTTTCTTACTCCAAACCCACCATTTTATACTCCTCCTTTGCTGCTTTTGATGATATTCATTTCTTTTTTAGTTTCCCCTTTTCAAAACTGAGATTTCCATACGCTGTGGATCTTTGCTGAAAATCTTTAAATTCTGAGTCCTAGCTCCTGTCATACTGAGCTCCCTGTGTGTCACTTGGCAGTCTGAAAATTACCAGTGCAAGAGGATTTCTTGTTTTCAGTTGGCAAAGCAGTTTGCTAAGCACTGCTAGACTCAGTAATAGCCTGAAGGAGTTAATTTTGGTTTACAAAGATATTTACTTCTCAACAGTATTTGAGGCAAGAAGAATCTGACTCAGTGAGCAACATGCTTAGATATTCTGATGAAGTACTGTAGTGCTGCTCAAATTGGTTTATTGGCAAACTAGCAGACAGGTTAAGTAACAAATATGCTCAGCCATCATTGTGTTCCTCATTTTACAAAGTCATATTATGATCTCTCAATTCACTAAGGATGATCTGAGAGCGTGTGCGTGTGCACACACACACACATACACACACACATATTAATCATCAGGGTAAAAGTGTTGAGGTAATTCCAGCTTTCCAAACAAAATAGTAATGAAAATCAACAGAAGCAATGTTGGGAGATTAGAAGATACTTGACCTTGCAAATATTTTTTGACTGGCATTTAACTCTATGAATTTTATTTCCAGTTGATCACACAGGAATTTGGTTAACAGCAGAAGGATAAGGTGGATTGTGGGAAAGTCTAGGACATGGGATTAAATGTGCCTCTCTTGCAATAGATAGATGCTGCAGATAGCATCTAAACTGAGTTGAGCTCTATGAGCTGGAAGACTTTAACCTAACAGAATGTGGTGACATAACAGATAAGGACCAAAGGGATTTGAGGAGCAGATGTGATTCACATATCCCAACAGGCAGGAGCCAAATGTTTTAGTTACTAGAAACCTGAACTTACAGCAGAATAGTAAGGTACAGCATGAACACAGGCCTTGTGTCTGGAGGGATGGGGATACTACATGGGTTATCAGATAGGGGCTGGACTGTGCAGTGATCCAAGAAAACCAGAGCCAGGGCAGAAGTTGAGATTAATTTTTATAACGAAGACAAGTCCTCGGTTCCAGATACAAGATGATATATAAGGCCAGGATGTTGACATAGTGTGACTTGATATTGGGTCTCAGTATACAAGTAACACCTGGTGACAGTTTTTTGAATACCTTCTGTGAAGACCACAATCATTCTTAGAATGCAGAATGGGTGAGAGACTATAATCCATAGGTCAAGTGACCTAAGTGTATGGAGATGAGGGCTATAGAGACTTGCATCAGACAGCATTGGGTAGCCAGTTAGTTTAAAGTGTGAACTATGTGTACAATGATCATACACACTTTGCATTTGGGTCTCCTCTATGAGAGGTGTCTTTGGAGTTCAGTCTATAGGAGGTACTATAAGCCAGTACTAACCCTGAAGCCAGTTAAGGTCAGGCTATTTTTTCGCACATAAACAGAGTCTCATATATGACAGACAAAATGGAATTAGAAACATATTTGTCTTAAGCTAAAGGTAATTCATTTTCTCATCCAGGATATATTAATCAAACATTTTCTATACACATTGTAGTGGGTTGACTGATGTTCCCCCATAAAGACTTGTTCAATCCTAAACCTGGTACCTGCGAATATGATCTTATTAGATAATAAGGTCTTTATCAATATAAAGTTAAGATAAGGTCTTAAGATAAAGTCTCCTTATAAGACAAAGGAGAGACTTAGATACAGAGACACAGAGAGAGAAGGTCATGTGAAGAGGGAGTAGAGATTGGAATTATGTAGCCACATGCCAAGGAACACCAAGGATTGCTAGTAGCCCCCAGCAGCTGGAAGAGGCGTTGGAAGATTCTGCCTTGGAGACTTTTGGGGAGCATGGTTCTGCCAAAACTTTTTGTTAGACTTCCAGCCTTCAGAACTGTGAGAGAATAAATTCTTGTTGTTCTGACACATCCAGTTAGTGGTACTTTGTCACAGCAACCTTGGGAAAGTAGGAAAAGCATGGTCCTATGTGCTGTGTAGTTCAAGCAGCGATACTTAGGGAGTGGCATCACTTTTCGGCTGTGCGTCACTTTGCTGTCCTTTCAGCACTCTGTGAACTAAAGAACGAGTTCAAAAGTTGTAAGTTACTATGCTGCATTAGATCAACTGACATTTGGTAATTCAAAAATGAAAACTTTGCTATATCCTGGAGGGTCCATTATGGGGAAAAAGAAAAACAAATAAAAATTCATAGTTAAATACAGCTAACATGCATGGACAACTTGGCATATGCCAGATATGGTGTTGAGAATCTTCCTCGATATGCCTCACTTTCTGCAAGGACTCTAAGATTTAGATATCATTAATCCTATTGTACAAGGTGAGGGGACTAGGCCTCAGGTCTAAAATAAATTGTCTGAGGTCACCCATCTAATGAGTAGTGGGGACAAGATGCTAAACCAAGTATGTCTAACTTAAGAATTCTCTTATCTACTCATAAAGAACTTGGACTCAATGATAGATATTTGGAGTCAGCAGCACACTGGGGTCCTTAAGCCACATGAATAGTTAAGCTACATAAATTGATTCAAGTGAGGACCACAAGGAGGTCATGGAAGAACTACCATCAGACTCTTTATGCCAAATCTCCATCTTATCTAATTGCCAAGATGAAGATCATGAAGTTACTCTGTCCCCACAGACTACAAGTTATACCAGGGCAGGGAGTAGGTCCCATTCACTGGATATAAAAGTACTGAACAGAGCAACTGGAACCAAGCAGAAACCTGGCTGATGCTTTTTGAATTGAATCAATCATTCAGATACCAGTGGAAGAAGAGGGACAGCAAAAGAACTTTAATAGGATGGTCAGAGGGTAACCCAGAGAGACTGGAGTCTCAAAAGTCAAGAAGAGTGTTCTAAGACTTCCAAGTATTGAAGAAAATGCATGGTAAGGACTGGAGAAGAACTGCAATTCACATTTAGTACCTTTGGCAATTTTTGATACAATGGTTTCAATCCTTTCCTGAAATGTAGAGACTTGGAAATGCAGGCAGAGCATAACAATGACTCTGGGAAATGAGGCATGAAAGCAAGAAATGAGGCATGACTAGGGAGACAGAAGGAGACAGGTTCAAATGAAGGGAGAAAGTCAGTTATATTTACAGGCCTGAACCAAGAGGCTCAGAGAAGAGAGGGTAACTGATGGAGAGAGGCCACAGCAAAGAGACGGGACACCATTGTCAGACTTCGCCTCTTAACACTATCTCTCCACATTGTGTCTCCATGCAAAATAGCATCTCTTAGCAATGAAACATAATCTTCAAAAAATCTCTGCTGCACCATAAGTGGAGGCTTAAAGCTATTATAATCATACACTCTGTGTTAATAGCAGTGAGCTCAATAATTATATACACAATAATATATCCTGTAACTCCTCCATTTGGCTCTTTGGAGATCTTAATTACATTCAACAGAGGACAAAACCTGTTTATATAAAAGGTCAGTCTCCAAGTGACTGTAGAATATTTGACCTTGTTTTCTCTTAAATCAAGCATGACGCCTAACATAAGCATGTGCTTTCATGGAAAATTTTTCTAAGGTCTCATGTTAAAGTCCCTCTGCATCTTTTCCCTTAGGGCTTATCTTCAAAATGGCGTCAGTTACGAATTGATGATTGTTTTAGTCAACTTTTTCGATGTTGTAACTAAAGGACCCGACCAGAACAACCGTAAAGGAGAAAAAGTTTATTTGAGGGCTTACAGTTTCAGAGGTCTTAGTTCATAGACGGCTGGCTCCATTCCTCAGCGTTGGAGGTGAGGCTGAACATCATGGCAGGAGAGAGTGGTGGAGGAAAGCAGCTCTCATCATCATGATCAGGAAGCAGAGAGGGACTCCACACTCCAGATACAAAATATATACCCCAAAGCCACACCCCAATTCCCACCTCCTCCAGCTACACCCTATCACATCAATTAATCCCATCAGGGATTGATTCACTGATTGGGTTAAGAGTCTTACAACCCAATCATTTCTCCTCTGAACCTTCCTGCATTGTCTCACATGTGAGCTTTTGGGGGACACCTCACATCCAAACCATGACAATAATACTCTTTTTACCTTTAGTCCTGTCTTTTCACTCCAACTTCTGTCTTTTTTTTTTTTTTTTTTTTTTAACTTGGACATTCTGCCATTAGTTATACCAGTGCCTCTCAAACTTTGTTTACATAGAGCAATGTGGAGGGCTTGTTAAAATACAGGTTCCTGGGCCCCACACCCAGAGATTCGCCACTGTGAAATTTCCCTCAAGCTTCCAATGCTGCTGCTTCTGGTGATTCCAGGACAACAACTTGAATGGCAGTGATTGTCACCTCGATAGTATATCGGAGTTCAGCATCTTTCTTCTTGGTCCAGTTTGATTGACAGTTTCTATAATCTCAGCATCATGAAACACTAGTAGCACCTATGAGACCACACTTCCTCTGCCTCACTTGCACTAACTCACTCATGGCATATAAAGAGAATCTTCCCTTATTACTTCAAGTGTTTATAAATAGATGACTCAAGAGCCTACCTTGAGAAGATTCAGATAAAACAGTCAAGATGCTATTTTATCCAAGGCTCTGGTTTTGAACAGATTTCTAAATATGAAGTTAAAAATTTCATCTTGAATGTTATGTTCGTTATAAAAGTTCAGCATGGCACCAGTATAACAGGTCTAACATTTAAGGGTATTCTTTTGTAACGGTATGTCATATTCAGAAAACAAAAGCAAGCAGTTTGAATTTACAGTTATATATTAAGGTAATTCTGGAGAGAGGGCAGGGAGAAAAAATAATAAAAATATGCCAGACACTGTTTTCATTAAAATGTGCTGTATATTTGCTGATGCATAAAACAACTGACAAGCGGTTGCTGTAGCTTAGCATTATATTCTTAACTCAGAATTTGAGCTCTAGTTGGCTATTTGATATCTGTTGCCTTTCAGAACTGAAAAAGCCCATCCAGGGGTTGAAGCTGTCAGAGGACAATATGACTCTCCATGCAGCCTGCACTTCTTTTTTGTCTTCTCTCCTTGCTTCTCTGTTGCTCAACACCTCCAACCTCAACCAAATCAGAGCTTCCGGGAGTTCCACTCCTTTTATCTTTTTTCTGATTGACTTTCTCCTTATTTCTTCCACCTCATGCCTCTTCTCACACTTTACACTAGGTAAAGCTTTCCCTCAGCCTCCACATGGTAGTGGAACTGAACAGAACAATTCTGAGAGAAAAAAAACATGAGAGAGGATAAGAGAAGGATGAATGAATAAGAATGATGGCCCCAAATCGGTAGAATCCCTGTGACAAGCTTCATACCAGGAGTCTTCAGTTGCACAAGGCAGTGCCATTTCTCCCTCCCTCTCTCCCAACTCTACTTCCTCCCTGTATTTCTCTCATCTCTCTTGCTTAAGATGGTCTGAGTTGGGTTTCTGTCTCACGTGGCTGAAAGAAGTCTGACTTAAACAGAGAATTCATAACCAATGAAAGCAATACCAAAGGACTACTTAATCTTCCCTTCACATGGGACACATGTGCTTTTGCTCAGCTCAGCTGCATCTATTACTGGGTATTTTCATTTGTTCCCCTCTCTCTCTCTCCCTTTTCTGCTCTCTCACATCTTTCCTTCCTCTCTCCTTTTCTGCACCCAAGAATTGTTTATCTAGCTCTTCCTCCTGACACTCTTCTGGAATCTCACAAATCTCCAGAGCAGAACTTTGCAAACTCTGGTGAAGGAAGAGAGTTTTGCATGTCCAATTCCCACCAGACTGATATTCTTATAAGATACTATCAAAATGAATGTCCTAGATCCATGTGCTTGGATATCACAGCCATGTCAAATTGCTGTCATGGTCTCTCAGCATTCTCAGGTTTTCTGCTTATCTCCATGTAGATAAGTAAGTTTGTGGACTTGCACCAGCCTGCGGCCCACACTTTGAGTAGCACTCATGTAGGTAGCAGCTACAGTTCAAGTCGGTTTTAGTACTTTTATTTTGAATTTCAGAATTTATTTCTAAGAAATGTGCTTTGCACTGGTACAATGTGGAATAAAAATTTGGTTCTACTTCTGGTTCTTCCATGAATAAAATAAATCTCCATTGTCTAATCTCCTAAATAACTAGATATTTGGAAAATCCAACTCTAACTAAAAAACAAAGAGTCTATGACTCTAGGTCTTAAAGGTTTAGCAAATAATGTAAAGAAAGTATTAAGCATATTAATAGTCTATCTCATTATCTATTATTTAATGGAATTTTTATATAAAATGTCTTGGCATCATATGAAATTGTTCCACTAATACATGGTTCCACAAATGGGTGGGTAATAATTCAGTCTTAGAATTTTACAATTAGTTTTGTAAATATAAAAAAAAAGCATCAGAAAATTGTCCCAATTTAGAAACCTTAATATTACTAAAAGTGTTCAAATTTTCTTAAAAATGAAAAGAATTCAGAGAAATAAAAAGATGGAGAATAGGAAAAATGATGGGTTTGGAGTCTCTTTATAGCTTTCTTTTTATGTGATAAAAATTGTTATGCATAATTCTGAATCTTGCATGCCTCATAAAATGCTTGATCTTTTTTTCTATTAATAGTTCTAAAATCCAATCTTGTGGACTTATTTCAAACATCAGCTGCCCTTTGAGAATTCAATCTTTGTCATCAGACAGAATAAGAAAGGCAAGTAGAAACATTCTAGAAAATTATTCAATACAGTTCAGAAAGACAGTATTGGGAGAGAAAAAACAAATTCCTCCTTTTCCTTCTCTCTTTGAAAATCAGTATCACAGCTTTACCAAAATCCATTCAAGGATTTGAGATGGGCATGAGTGGATAGAAACTTCTAGAATTTACATATGTTAATGTTATTGGAAAAGGAAAATATTACAAAACATAAATACTAATTTAGGTTAAAAATAGAAAATGTTAACTAGAAGTGAATAGGAGGGAATTTTGTGAAAACAAGATACCTCATTTTCAGATGCTCTGTATTTTGTATGTGAATTGAAGGAAGGGGTTAAGGAAAATACTTTACAAAAACATTGTGAACTTTGCATATACTTTATATCTCTAATGTTCAATAGAACTCTTTCCATTTTACGTTAATTTTTCCATTTAAGTATAGATAGTGATCTTATATTTTACAAATTTAGTCTCAATGAAAAACCATATAAATTCAAACATAAGTAAATACACACATCTGCATACCCCTCTTCAGGACCAGTAAGTGGAAACTGACTCATTGGTTTGACTCATAAAATACCTCAGATTATTAAAAAATTTAAAACTAATTTTACAAGTTTATTTCAAACATCACTGTTGCCATTGAGAATTCTGTATTTGTCATCATATAGCATTTGTTAGAACAGGTAGTAAATGTACATGGAGTCAGGTGCAGTGGTGACCCAGGAGGCTGAGGCAGGAGAATTGCTAAGTTCAAGGCCAGTCTCAGCAACTTAGTAAAACCCTATCTCAAAAATGAAAAAAAAAATTTAATTTAAAAGGACTAGGAATAGTGGTAAAGCACTTTTGGGTTCAATCCTCAGCACCGAAAATAAACAAACAAACCAGTATAACTATTCAAAAGGCACCTCCAGTGAAGTCTGTCTCCCTCTTACTTTCTCTACCCCAATGTGGTAGCTCTTATTCCAAGGGACACTTAGCTAATTATGCCTTATCAGACTAAAGGATTTCTTAGTCCTTTGTCATGTGATGGTCTTTCCTTCACCCTTAACCATATGGAATCAGCTACCTGTAATCAGGAGGGGGTGACATGGCAAGGTGTGTGCCATTCTGTTCCTAAGTGATAATTTATACAAATGACAAAGGAAAGAAAGGAAAGGCCTGAGATGCTCTTAAGTCTTTATATCTTGTCCTATGTCAGGGAAATTTTTTATTCCTGTTTCTTTTCAAGAAGCTCCAACAGATCAGGGAAAGATGGAATTGCATGTTATCTCTGCCAGTCACACTGGGTTACCATGGAGGAGGGAAGTTCCTGTTTTCAGTGTGTGCTCCTGGATGAACCTGCCCATGGCAGTGCCTTCTAAGAGGGGCTAGCGGGACATTGTGGGGAGTGTCCTCAATTCTCCTTGGATGTGGAGAATCCACATCCACAGTTACAATGAAAACTTCGTATCACAAAAATCTGAGGATCCAGTGAGGTGACATCTGACTAATACTGAATGTGAGTTTATAGAAATTAAAGGGATTTATACAACCATTTTCTGATCAACCATTGGCATCTTCTTTGCTAAAATTCTCACCTACAGTCTTAAAAAGAAACCCATTAATTAGTGTATAACCTGGAAGGAAGAAAAAAATTCATTCCCAACATTTAATAAAAAGCCTTCCCAAGGATCCCAAGGGCTAGAATTCTCTCACACTACCCTGAAATCAGAGGGCATCTTTCTAGCTCCATAGTAACTTCTGCTACTCTGTGGACCAGGAAAAGCCCCTTCTTTCCCTCCTTAATCCTATTGCTGTCTTTCTCCCTCCCTCCCTTCCTCTCATCATCATACGGAGCCCTCTCCATGGCTGTGTATGTTCCACCTTCTTCATGATGGTGTTCCTGTCCACTCTCTCCCAGTTTGACTCTCACTGTTCCGGACCCTAGCTGTGATTCTTAGCCTTTTCTGCATCAGGGACCCTATTGAGATTCTGATGAAAGCTGCGGATCATCTCCTCATTTATTTATCCATTTATTGAACCAATAATTATGCGCAAATCTAGTATGGTAGTTTGAGGGCCTCTTAGTCTTGAAACCCTAAGTTCTACATGTTTTGCTCCAGATCAATCAGCTTGGTACTGCCTTGTATTGTTATTTAGCTGATGAAGGTAATCTATGTATTTGTTTATCTCCAGGCTAGATCAATGAATTCTTAAACACATGGATAATAAATTTCTCAACTTACTGACATTATTCTTCATGTTTCAAATATACCCCTTAAATATGGTGTCTCCCAGGAGTTTGGAATGTGTCAGGAATGGCAATAGGTCATGCAGCAATTCTCAACATGGGCTGCCCAAGAATCACATAGAAAAATTTAATAGGCCCTTATGCCAGGCCTCATCCACAGAATTTTCACTTACTTGGTCCTGGGTACAGCATTGGCCTATACATATATATTTAAGCATTGACCTATATATGTATTTTTTAACTATATATATTATATATATATAAAATATATATATATATATATATATATTTAAGTTCCCATGTGATTTTCATACATAGGTAATGTTGGGAACCACTGTGGGGTGGTTAATAGTGAAATCTTCCGAGTCAGACTTAAGGAGTCTGACTCTTGGCTCTTCTTGACATGGTTTTAGTCAAGTAAATTAATTGCTGGGAGGGTTGGTTTCCCTGTCTTTTTATTGAAAATAATGGTCATTTTAATCTTGCCAGTTGTTGAGAAGATTTAAAGAAGATAAATCTTGCCAGGCAAAGAGTAAGTGCTTGATAAGTATTAGCTGCTACTTTAAATAACAAACATCAACCTGAACAGACAGTCTAATACACACCTCACAATCCAGGCCTCAGCACCGTGCCCTCTCAGAGACAACACATGAAACTCCCATGTAATTATGGGTCACCTCCTACTGATGGATATTATTTCCAGGGAACTTCCTCCATGCTTTTGGACTATAGCCCAACTACATCAGATGATCCTGTTTCAATAGAAACAGCAGAGAAATCCCCAGCAAGAATAATGCGTGGAGGAAACTTGGACAAGGGTAACACAATAGAAAAGGTCTCTGAGTTCGTATCCCTGACCTGATAGTCCCACCTACTTGGCCAGGTGTACTGCAGGGCACACAGCATTCAACCTTCACAACACTCTCACAGTTTTTGTTTAAGAGTTCTTCTGTGGGAGTTTTAGGGGAGAAGATTTTCTTGGGGATATTTTTGTACAATAATATTCCATGTATAATTATGTTTTTCTAAGTTTTAAATAGTATTATCTTCATTTCAGGATTACCGCAAATCTGAAAATGAAAAGAAATGATGCACTGAATATACGCTTTAACATTAAAAAAAACTGCAAACTGTTTCAATTGGATAGATAATATTTATTTCTTTGGGAAATGAATATTATAGAATTCATTTCTTTGGGAAATGAATATTATAGAATGAATATTTCATTCTATAAAGAAGAAAATGAAAAGATGAACCTAAGTATGAATTTTCATCTCATGTCCCCACCTCCCAAAAGGCCAAAAAACCAAATACTCTAAGAAGTATCAGAAAGTTGCTATTAATAAAAGAACATGGATTAGGGAAATGGCTCAATCATTCTCAATCTTAGTTTGCTCAGCCAAGTTTAGGGTGGGTGGGAAAACAAAGTCCTCAAAACATGGTACTTTGTTCCTTCTAATGTTTCACTATTTCTGATACAACTAATGTGTGGACAATATGTTATAATGGGAAAATACAAACGCTGAAGCCATAAAATCCCAGTATCATCCCTGATCCATCCTTTACAAGGTAGGCAACCTTGGGTAAGTTACTGAGCTTTACAGCATCTTGACAGGTGGTGGTAAATTCAAAGGAGGTAATAGCACAATATGTTTAGAATAGTGTTTTGCACAAACTACCATTGACAGATGGTAGTTTACACCCTTCCTGAGGAATGTTTGTGAAAAATGAAGCCAAGTATTTCCCCAAAGTGAATGATTGTGAGGGTATGAGGGAGAGACTTTGACAGATGCATTTATCCAAACATGACACACATCCTCAAAATAAATCTTTTTTTTTTTTTTTTTTTTTGTTTTGGTGCTGGGGATTAAACCCAGGGGCACTCCACCACTGAGCCACATCCCCAGCCCTATTTTGTATTTTATTAGAGACAGGGTCTCACTGAGTTGCTTAGGGCCTCACTGAGTTGCTTAGGGCCTCGCTAAGTTGCTGAGGCTGGCTTTGAACTCGTGATCCCCCTGCCTCAGCTTCCCAAGTGCTGGGATTACAGGCGTGCGCCACCACGCCCGGCTCAAAATAAATCTTAAAACAACTATGAAAGCAGATTAATTCATCTGAGTTCATTTTAGTGAAGGGGACACCGAATCAAAGAAACAAACCCAAAATATGATCAGCAGGGAGAAAGGAATGCATAGGCAGAGCACAGAGGATTATCAGGGCAGTGAAACTACTCTGTGACATGATGATGGATATGGGTAATTATAAATTTTTCCACATCCAAAGAATGTACAACACCAAGAATAATGCCCAATGTAATGGGGGAGGCTATACCTGTGTGGAGAAAGGAGGTACATTATAAATTTCTGTACCCTCTGCTCAATTTTCCCACAAACCTAAAATGCTCTAAAATTAAGGTCTATTAAAAATGATAATAAAAGAACACCCCCCCTTTTCAATACTTGCATAATACTCCTGACAAAAAAGGTATGGGAGTTTTTCTCACATTAAATAATTTTGCAACTCTCTGGACAAAACTGGGTGTTGTGCAATTCATCTATCGTCCTAATTACCAGGAGTTAGCGCCACAGGTTAAGGGCTCAGTCTCACAAGATTGATCCCTATGTCAGTCAATTGCAAGTGGTGGGTTCCAAAGTTTTCCCAGAACTTCTGTCCACCTTGCTACAAATCAGAGGTTCCCACAATTTTCTTCAGATTTGATAATTTGCTAGAACAACTCAGAAAACAGGAAACATTAACGGTTGATTATAAAGAATACAACTCAGGAACAGTAAAATGCAAAAGAGGACTAGGACAAAGTACAGGGACACAGAGCTTCCACACCCTGTCTGGATGCACCTCATTTCCAGAAGCCCAGAAGCCTCATGTGTTTGCCAACCTTGGAAACTCTCATAACCCTGTCATTTAGGGTTTGTATGGAAGCTTCATTTCATAGGCACGATTAAATTGTTGACCACTGGTGATCAAGTCAACCTCCAGTCCCTCTTCCCTCCTTGGAGGCCAAGGGGGCCAAAAGTTATAAACCTCTGGCCATGGAGTGATTCCTCTGGTAACCTGTCCTCATTCTCTGAGAGTTACTTCATTAGCACAAATCCAGGGTGGAAAGGGGCTTACTGTGAAATACAAAAGGTTTTCCCCTCATCCCTGCCACTCAGGAACTTCTGAGAGTTTTAGGAGCACTGTGCCAGGTACCAGAAAGGATGAATAAATATACACGCACATATACATATATATATACATTATATATATACTTATAAATGCATATACATGTGCATCTAAAAGTACATGTATATATCTGTAACACGTATATATTTTTATATATGACAGGGAATCATGATTTTGATAGAAACAAGGAGAGTTGACTCCCACTAATAGGATATAGGCAAAGTATCAAGACCCTAGTTTTCCTGTTTCTTTTTTTCGTTTGTTTGTTTTGCAGTGCTGGGGATTGAACCCAGGGCCTTGTGCTTGCCAAGGAAAGCACTCTACCAACTGAGCTATATCCCCAGCCCTAGTTTTCCTATTTCTTAATCCAGCTGTCCAATAAAGCACACTCTATTTTTTAAGTAGTGTTTCTGTGTCACATATCATATATTTATTATCTGTCTGTATTTATGACAAATGATTATTATGTAACTCATCTTCCTCTTCTCTCAGAGGTTTCCTATCTGTTCCAGACTGCTGGATTCCCCAGACCCTTCTGACATTACACCAGATCTCTTCAAGCCTAAATCTTCTTTCCATTCTTCATTAATTTTACACATGCAAGTGGGAAAATGAGCTGCTTTAAGCAAGCGGCCATTGTTTGTCAGTTATTGAAATGAATATTGAAGGATGTTATTATCCATAAAATAATTTTTTCTTCCAGAGCAACTACATCAATCATACTGAATTATTTTTGCATTGAAAAACATGAGCCATAAAAGCAAAAAAGTACTTTTTTCCTATCCCCATCATATGTGCTTTATCCCTCTGATTGCTCTTTTCCACATCTGTTTTTTATCTTCCTCTCTGTTCCTTGTGGATGGCTAGAAGTTTAAATGATTTGAAGTTAATTGGAAACTATTCTGTTTGATGGATTATATTAAATTATTCTTTCCTCTTATAATTTTTGGCATGTTAAATTACTGCCAGACCATAATCCCTTCTCTTTCTGATCTGGAGAATTCAAGTGCAAAAGCAAATAATTTTATTATAAAGATGGAAATCATAACTAAACACAATGATTAACTGTAGCTATTTTGTTAATAGTTTCATTTAAAAAAATCAATACTGGAAATTTTTTAAATTAAAAAAACTATTTTTAAAAATCTTATGCCATAACAATATCAAATCTGAAAAATAACAATCCAAATTATTCTGTTATTTTAAACTCTAGGTCTATCTTATTTTAGACAGTTTAGCATATAGCAATCACTCAGTAACAACTGAAGAATAAATGAGCAGAAAATAGCAAAAAGTGAAAAAAATCCTGATTATTTGAGCAATGCAATCTCATTACTGAATGTGCTCAAAACTAAATTCCTGTCTTAAATCTTTTGCTGAAAGACTGAACTCTAAACACTTTTTGAGGCTTGTAGAATTATCACAGTTCCATCTAAATGGAGATCAAGTGAAGTTCATAGATTAAATCTATTATGACATAATTACTGCAGTTTCCATTTTGATGACAATAACATGTCTGTTATTTTCTATTTCTTTCTGAAGTATCAAGAGCAAGTTTAAGCACGCTCTCGGTGAAATAATTGCTGCTGCAATTTCAATGTTAAATCAAAAGCTATTTTCTTAGAATTACAAGCCAAGGCAAACATTAGATATCAGTGGTCAAAATATGGGCAGCCATGCTGATGACACATAAGCCCAAAAAATGCCCACTGAAATGCAAGTTGGCAACCTGGGTGGCGTCATTGCAGTTCTGGAAGGTTATCTTACATAACTCACTTGAAAATCCAGCACCACCTCAGATATGTGCAGTGTCACATTAAGGCTGGCATGAAGATAATTAGGGATCATTCTGTGGTAATTAAGGATATGCCACTTTTGTTCACTTAGCCCAGCTTGCTCTCTGCTTCACAGAATTTATGATGTACCAGGTGGCACTTCACTCTAGAAAGCCCTGTAGTCTCGCAGCCACTCAACAGAAGATGTACGCATTGCTCTGCTGGCTTTCAAAAATCACTCAGGGAAAATCTACTTTAAAAAGTAAGAACACAGATGTCACTCAAAGAAGAAAAACCATCCTGCTGTTTGGAGAGAAAAAAAAAAAAACATTGCTCACTTCAGAAGATGTTGTTGAGCACTTTTACCAGACTAGTGAGCTTTGATTTTAAAGATTAAAAAAATGCCAGTATCAATTAAAAAAAAAATTAGAAATCAAATTAAATGAATGCAGTTATTCCACATTTGCTTGGTGATAACTGGTTTCTTGTTGACAAATATTTACAACTTGCATAGCTTTCACTTGGAGATATAGTGTTGCATCATGCACTTTAAAAATAAATCTTTTCAATTACTGGAACTTCTTGCCTTATTGTACAAAGCATTGTCATCAATGGAAGAAGAACCAATGCCTACTTTCAAAAGGCTTCATTTATTTATTTTTGGAAGACCAAAGGTAAACACCTACAAAAATGAAAATGTACTTATGAAGTAGCATACTGAGAAGTTCTAATTAACAAAAGTCAAAAAATGTATACATGCCATAGTTATGCTTGACAGGTATTAAAAAAACATGAACCAAAGTCTCTCTATCTGCTTTTACCCTCATGACACCTGCCGTTTTTTCCCTGTACTGATGAGGCTATCATTGTCTTGGAGGATCAATGACAAGGCAGAGAGAAAGAGAGGGGTGTAACCAGCCAAATTGGTTCACAGTGCTCAGCTATGTGGTTTTTCAGGTTGTCTCTGTGAAGGTGTTTTGGATGAGCCTAACATTTAAGTCAGTAGACTTAATGCAAAATGCCCTCCTCAATGTGCCTGTGCCTCATCCATTTAGTTAAAGGCTGAGCCATGGCCCAAATGTGAAGATATAGAAGAACACAAATCAGTAACAGCCATGCCTTTCCATCCCCCAACTAAAGATTCCCAAGAGTAGAACAGGGAGACAGGAAAAGTGATGAGAGCTTAGATTCAGGTACCTCCCTGAGAAGGTTATGCCACACTGTCTTCCCCTAAGGTAAAGTCTGTGTTGGTGTGGGGAGAACCCTAGAGTTTGGACAGAGACTACAGGGGCAATCTGGCAATGGGGACAACTGTGACCCATTTCCATAAAAAGCTGTGCTCTCCTCAGTTGACCTGGTGGGGGAGCAGTAGACACATCTGCATGATATGTCTGAGCAGAAGGACTTAAGACAATTTGGCAGAATCACCTGAACCAAAGACTGATTTGGGAAGACTACAGGAACTCTCAGGGTATGAGAGTAGTGTAGACATGGCACAGAGGACTGGCGGACTTGGAAAAGGTTAGAGATAAAGAACAAAGGAGGATAATGGGAGTTTGAATATTAATAGCTTGAACTAGAGAAAGTTGTGGTGGGGATGAAGACACAACTGAGGATGCACCGTAAAGAACTGAGCACAGAGAGGAGGAGATGCCCCTCCTGTCTCATGATTTTGTACTAAGCGATACCCCAGACTCTACACAGCTCACAAGCATGGAGGACAGTGACTCTGAATTGATCGATAATGATTTCCACTCTCTGGTAGAATGAAGACTCAAAATAGAAATTAAAAAGTTAGAAGAAAAAAAGGGTTATATTTCCCTTTCCTACCCACTTGAGTTTCATGGGTGTTGCACCATAAGTAAAGAGTTGCTATGGAACAGAGGGCAGAAGAAGGGAGAGATTCAGGACACAGGGGATGAGTTCAGGCTCAGTCAGTCATAATTTTGGGAAGTCAATCAATCTCTTCGAGCTCAGTTCACCAAAAGTAAAATGCCAAATGTCAGAGTGAGACCAGAAGGTTCCTGACTGAGTGAGGTTTTTCTTTCTCTTGATGTACATTGACAGGAGTATAATAACATAAAAGGAGAGATTCATCTTAGAAGGAAGTACTGATGTTGTCCAGAAATGATGCTAGATTTGGCATTTGCATATCTTCTGTCCCACAGCCAATGCTCAATAAATATCTTTTAAGTGAAATGAAGCAAATCCCAGAGTTCATTGTAGAAATTATCCTTGGAGTCTTATCACCTAGTTATATCTCACTGTGGTTGGTCAGCCTGTAATAGCCGAGTCTCTCTAACAATAGACAACGAGGCCTACGACAGTCATCTAATGCATTTCTTTGTTACCCACTAAGCAACAGTAAAGACCTTCCATTTATGATCCTGTAAATCATAGCTTTTACAGAACTTAAAGGGAAAGAATAGGAGGAGGAAGCATACAAAGATACTTCTCTCTTTTCTTTGTAGGAAATGTTTACCCACAACCCTCTTGGATATGAAAGGGAAAAGAGAGCATACTCATCCCCCTATTCAAATGAGGGAATGATGCTGATAAGGGCAATACCAGTAGGACAAACTTTACCTGTTTCCATCTGTCCCTGTCTGGCACATTCTACGTGGCTTTTCTAGCACTGACAGTCACTGCCCATGATGATTTGCGTGACCCATAGCAACTCTGGTGAAACTCAAGGTATATACCATAAAAATCAATATGCCATGTTGTGACACATGTCCAGAGAAACAACAGAGGGAAAAAAAATCCTCTGGCCATCAAATGGCAGCATTGTCTTGTCACTCCATGGTGTTACAGAAAATGCCCTGCATAGGAAAAGCCTCTAGGTGTGGTTGAAAAGCTGTAATGGGCCACAGTGCAAGGCTAGACAGCTCAAGACTCACTTGAAGAGCAAAGAGCTCTAGGAGACAAGCTGTTCCAGCCCACATAAAACAAACAGTGAGCAGCAACCAATAAGCCCACCTACACAGCCAGGCCCTGGCGAGCCTGCTGAGGATCTTCCCCTGCAATTTCTACAATATGAGATGCAGCTTATCCAGCCCTCCTCCTACCTAGCACTTGTCTTTAAGGAATGAGGGACAAAGGAAAGTTTCAAAAAGAAGCAACTGCAATACCACTTCTATTTGTTGGGCATATGGATTTTATGGGATACAACTTGGAGTCTGAAGACAAAAAATGATCTTTGAAGTTGGAGGTGGATGGACCTCTTAGGTGGCTCCCTGTGGTCAACTTGTGGCACTTCCCTGTATAACTTTGGAGAACTGCATGAGCTCCTAACTAGTAAGCCCTGCAAACTACTGCTCAGGTCTAAGTTGTTTTCTGTCTTCTCTGTCAGAATTCAGATTGTTTTCCTTTAGATCTCAGAGCTGTTACCTTCCCATTACCCATCAAAAGAGCTTTTTCCTCACAAGATTGAAACCCAGTACACTCAGTTCCTCCTTTCTTTGATGTCCTTGAAAATCAGGCTTAAAAAGGTAGGAAGACACAGAGGGAGGCAGAGTCCCAAACATGAATGGCAGTGCCTACCTCCCTTTCTTAGACAACACCCAAGAGCCCCAGTGGTCTCCAACACTCTCCCATCACTACTGGAGTGGAGGTCCTTTCGATCCCATCTGTCTTTCTACTGTGCTAATCTCTGTTTTCACAGAAAGCCCATTTTACATGATACCATTGCATCCTGAGGACAGCATGAGGAAAAGATAGTTGCTGTCAACTGGAGTTCACATTCTAAAGCTCTTCAGAAAGGGAGAGAATAATTAAATTATATTTTTATGGACATCTAATGAAACCCACCATTCTATATAACTTATATGTACCAATAAAATTCTTAAGAAAGGAAAGTGGAAGATTAATCCTGAAAAACTCTGCTCAAGACAGGTCATTTCCACACAGTTTTCCAGTCAATTCCTTCAACTACTTGGTTGCCTTTTTATATAAGCTTATCATTGCCTTTTTGTGATGCCTTGATAACACCTCTCGAACACTTTCTATTGATTGAGGATATCTACATGAATACCAGCAACTTCCCCCAAAGAGAGCTAGTATGCAGGGACTAAGAGAATGATGTGACTTCACAGTCACTGCCATTTCCCCCCTGTCCTGAATCCTGGAGGCAGCAATGAGTAATGAATTTGTGTGTCATGTGGTACTCTATTCACCAGTTCTACTAACCCTAGTCAAACAAACTTTGCATATTTATGTAGCACCTTCCTTGGCTGGTAGACTAAATTGCTTAACATTTGTTCATAAGCTTTCACAATTTTCCTTCCAGAACATATTATTAGCTCTACTTAATATTCGAAGATAGTAAAGCATTGAAAATTTGCTTGGCGGAGGCCTTTGGAAACAGAATGTGCACTGCTCTGCCAGCCGGCAAGGCAGTGCACAAAGACTGATCTCACCGGAGGCTGCCCGGAGTACAGAGGTTGGGAAACAAACTGCCCAGTCTTAACGCTTACACTCTGTATGATGTTGGGAAAGTGCTCAACCTCGCTGTGATTGCTTCCTCCTGCACAAAATGGGGCCAATCACAAATCTGTTGTAAAGATCAAATAAGTTAATGAATGGTAAGTGCTTAGATCTGGCACATGGTAAACGGTACATAAATGTTAATCATTACTATTGCTCTCTACAGCACAGGTAATTATCATCCACAAGCTTTCTGGATCAGAAAGATTTAAACTGACTCAAGAAGACTAGAGATTCTTCAAAATGATGGTCTAGGCAGCATTTTTCAAGCACAGCTTCAGCAGCCTCTTAACCAGTCTTCTTATCTCCAAAGTTGTCATCTCCTATCAATTCTCTTCACTTTTTAGGGAGCTCCATCTTTCTAAAACATAAACCTAGTCCAGTCACATCTATGTTTAAGAGCCTTCAATGACTCTGCACTGACCTAAAGGTACAAATCCGAATACCCACTGGTTCTCAAGGTCTTTAAAGGCAGGACCCTGCTTGTCCTTCCCTCCTTGAATATGACAGGCATGCTCAGTGTCCCCAATCTCCTCCCACACACCATATTCTCTCACCTAAAGGTTCCCCCACATGCCCTTCTTTTTGGTTGACAACTCCTCTCATCTTCCCCCCCACCCATATCCTCCTTGAAAATACTCATGACCCAGTTTTAAAGTTACTTCTTCTAAGAGGTCTTGCCTAATTCTTCAGACTAGCTACATGTACCACCTTCCTATAAAGCATACATTTCTGTGGCCTAATTAATCAAGTTACTACTTACCTACTTCCTGAAATTATAAATTTCTTGTTCATCAGTATATCCCCAGTACTTGGCTCAATAATATCTGGTACACAGTAAACACTGAGTACACTTTGTTGAAAGAATAGCAAGTCCAGTTAGTATGAACAAGAAAGAATTGACCTCATAGGATGAATTAGACAGGGATTGACTTCAAATTAAACTGAGTTCAAATTAAACATCCTCCTCTTTCCCTAAACCCTGGATCCTCTCCCTAGAATTCCCAAGAAACTTCAGTGAGCTTTTGAAGTAAACTATTTCAGTTAAACTTCCTTTGCTATAACAGGGCTAATAGAAAGTGATTCATAAAAGACTGATGACTTATTCTATTAAGAACTTAAAAGGGAAGATGAGCAGGTTTCTTTGCTATTCTGGAACATAGCATTGAAAATCTGATACACTATATCAACCAATCTTCTTCAAATCCCACCAAAATGAAAATACACAATATCTAAAACATTTTATATTGGGTATCCAGGATTGATGATACCCAGGTTAAAAAACCTTGCACCAAAGATTTAAATAACAAGTCAATGATTTAAATCTCTTGGGTAATCCATGACTATGAAAGGGTATTTGTCACAGGTTTTGAAATTTTAATACTTTAGGTTCACCCCAAAGAATAATCCAATACAACAATGAAGGCAATAATTTTTTGTAAATTCAACAAAGCTAAATAAAAAACACCCTGATCTTTTTAGTGAATTTTGTCTCTTTCAATATGCTCTATTTTCAAGGCAATCTCATGAGTTTTCTTTAAGCAACCAGGACATAGACACAGCTCCGTGGATAATAAAGAGAAATTTTTTTAAGTCATTGAAGTTGCAGTGTTTATTATGAATGATGTCATTACCTAGGAAATGGCCACCAGAATCATATTCTTTGTGATAAACTTAATAATTCTTTGAAAGTAATAACATAAACATGTTAAATTTCATTTTATCACCAAGAATTAAATCTTATGAAGATCCTGGGTCAAAGACAAGCACAGAGATGGAGCTATTAATATTAATTGATGAAAGTTTCTTCTCATGCTCCTTAATCACAGGACATAGAAACCATTGTTTCCACTTAAAAACAAAAACAAAAAACAGTTCTCCAGGAGACATTTGGAAATCAATTTGTTTTCTACCCATAGGTAGGTTGGCTTCCCTTAAATATGAAGTAATATTTATTCATTTCTGCATAGCACATGGAACATGGTATCCATTGTAGATGATTAATAAATACTGGCCAAATAAATAGGTAATTATTGAATAAATGACTATTTTCTTGGAAGCTGCAAACTCAACTAGAATAATTGTCTTCAAATTAGGCAATCAACAATTTGAATTTTCACTTGGAAACTATTCACAATTCAAAAGGAAAAGAAAAGAAAGGGGAAAATCCAGGAAAAAAGAACCCTGTGCCAGTCTCAAGTCAATATTTATTAATTTCAACCTGACAGCAGGGAGGATGGGATGACGGACAGAAAAATACTTACGAATAGTCAAGACCCTGTAGCCCAACAGAGGTAGATTTCTAATTATTCTGAATCACTGTGTTTAATTTAAATTTGATTAGAAATAGTTTCCAAGAAAAACTTAAAAATAAAATTAAACCACTAAACCCATTAGTGAATGAGACAAGAACCAATAAACATTTAGCTGCTACTTGAGCTCTCAGCTTTCTTCCTATCAGATTTTAACTGCTAAAAGCCCTTGCTATTTAGTCTATTTTTTTCCTCACAGAGAAACGTTTTAAGACTAGAGAAGAGAATATAATATTCTATGTAGTAGGAACTTTTTAAGTAATGGAAACATTTTTACATATAAATGAAGAAACAATGATATTAAGAAAAAGAAAAATTCTTCATTTGCACATAGTCTATGTCTGTTAAAATTTAGAAATAATTCACACTTATATCTAAAATTATATTTCATGGCTTTTAATTCACGGAGTAGAGTACTATTTCAAAAGAGAAATAAACTTTGGCGCTCTTATGTTTAATTCAGAGTCTAACATCCAATTTATCATTTACTCTGCCCCCAACCAAAAACAGTCAATTCTCTTTCTTATATCATAGAATCGGTCCATGGCATTACCCTTTTTATATATTAAACCAAAGTCTCAACTCCAAGTCACCAGCAATATACTTTTGTATGCCTTTCTCATGGCTAATCAATATATCCTGTTTCTATGTCAATCAATCAACTAGCCAAGTACTTAATGAACATACAGCAACTGCTGGAAGTAGTGGAGAACACTGGGTCTTTGCTTCAAGAGAGTTTATAATTAGATTTGGAGATAAGATTAACATGCTAATGAAACAATTAGCAAAAAATAACAATAGACATTACATAATTAAATGGTATCTATGAAGGCATAAATTAGAATAATGGAAACTTAGAGGAAAAAAGATGATCCAGAGTCAGGTGCAGTGATGCATGACTGCAATCCCAGGAACTCAGGAGGCTGAAACAGGAGGATTTTGAGTTCAAAGCTAGCCTCAGCAACTTAGTGAGACCCTGTCTCTAATAAAATATAAAAAAGGGCTGAGGATGTAACTTTGTAGAATCCCTGGGTTCAATTTCTGGTACCAAGAAAAGAAGAAGAAGATGATCCAGGAAAGGAGGGAAGATTAGTGAATACTTCTTAATAATCATCATCATTATTTTTGGCAAGTATTTATATATTACTATTAAATTTTGAAGAGTTATATTGGCTCCCTTTTATAATTCAATGATCAGAAGTGATCAAAGTTCTTTTAGCTAAACAGTGTAGGGATTTAAGTCCAAGTCTGGTTGGTTCTTTCTACATTGCAATGCTGGTTCTTGTGTAGTTGGGTGTATTTTGATGACTGAGAAACAATACTATGCAGAGGGGTCTGTTATTCAAACATAGCATTGGATATGGAGAAGCAGAAATTTATCCCTTCTCACTCAGAAATTTGTTCAGCTCATAATGAGAGTTAGACACTATGTTATAAATCAGTGGAAAGCAAAATATTTGTGACCTCTGCCCTCACAGAGCTTGGATCACAGGAGAACAATAATTAAATAAATACAATAGATATAAAATTGGAACTGATACAGGTGCTGGGTAGAGATGTTCATGTTACAAGGCAAATGCAGACAGAAAATTTAATCTAATAAGGAAAGTCAGGAAGATTTTCATGAGACCCAGAGATGTATATATAATTACATAAACTTAGAACAAATGGACATGGAACTTTTCTTGATGTGGTAAAGATTGTGGGAATGGGATAAGAGAGGACAGTGGAGGAAGGAAAGAAAGCCAAAGTAAAATAGTTCTCCATGATTGACATAGAATGTGTACATTAAAAGTTATGTAATCAAATGCTACTGGAGATTGTCTCAAGGCAGTGGGGTTTCAGGTGTTCTATGTTCTTTCTTATGATTTTCTGTATTGTTTCAATTCATTTTACAAAATCATGTGCTGTTTATGTTATCTTGATCATGAATGTCTTAGTCCTTTACAGCTGCTTCAACCAAATACCTTAGACTGATTAATCCATAAACAACAGAAATGTGTGGCTCAAGGTCTGGAGGCTGGGAGGATCAAGAGCAATGCCTACCAGATACAGTGTCTGGTAAGGGCCTGTTCCTCATGGATGGTGACTTCTATGTGCTTCATTTGGTGGAAGGCATGAATGGGATCCCTTAGGTCTCTTTGATAAGAGCACTAATCACATTCAAGACACAGGATCCCTCATGTCTAATCCCCTCCTAAAGGCCCCCACCATCAGCTTGAGGGTTTGGTTTCAACATATGCATTTGGGAGGACACAAACACAAAGACCAAAGCAGCATGTGGAAATATTTTCCTAAAATAATAGCTCTTGGAAAACCTTTATTACAAAAGTGAGCAAAGTCTTCAGGTTATTTGTAATCTACATTTACTTAAGAATTCTGAAATCTTGGGGAGTCATAGAGAAGAACAATTGTACCTGTTCCATCAAACTGACTACTCTCCAGAGAACGTAGTTATAAAAGATAGAAATCTGGTACTTAGGCAGTGGTGGTGAGGATTTAAAAACAAAGGACAAAATGTGTTGCCGTATTGGATATGGAAAGAAGAAACTGTCCAAGAAGTGAGTATTATGTATTTTAAAGGGATGGGTACTATACTGTTTCTGAATTGATTTCATCCAATTGGTGATATTTATAAGGTTAAGAAAGAACACTGCGTTTATGTGAATAAATAATTCACCTCAAAAAAAATCTTTATTTTGAGCAGTAATTGATTTTACTTTACCATTAGCAATTGTACCATGGCTGATGGGAAGAGAAAGCTAGTTCTATTAAGACTAAAAGAAAATTCAGGTTCTTTATTGGGAGAATAGATGACAAGCAGAAAATAATTCTCTAGATAAGATTAAAAATATATCAAAAAACACTGAACAAGTTTGAAAGCGGAGTCCTTTAATACAAATGGCTAACAGAAACAATAAAACTGTGAGCACTCTGAAGAACAATAGGAAAACTAAGGCACTGAGCAGTGATGGAGAGGAGGGTGGTACAGACACCAAGTCAAAAGCAGAAGATGAATTCCAGGTATAAAGGTAGGAGGGCGGGGGGAGATGTGCAAGGAATGGAAATAACGTCCAAGGTAAGAAGAATAGCATTTCTACATTGCAGCAACGCCCACACTATGAAAACCCTACATACAAGATATAAAAAGAGAGAGATAAAGGCAGCAATTAAAGTAATTACCTCTATACTGTACATCCAAATATATTCTACTGCTGGAAAGAATTAACCACCTTTTCATCAAGAATAAAATATCTAAAAGTGATGTTTAAAACTGGCCTCGGAATATTTTGATTCCTGTTATACAAAATACCTAAAAATATACAATTTTATAGAGGTGGCATAACAATGGAAAGAGCTGAAGTTTTGTTTTCAGGCAGAGCTGGGAAATATCTCAGTCCTTTACACATACTAGCTGAGTAACTTCAGGCAAGTTATTTAACTTTCGATATTAGAGTGATTAACTGTGTATAGGCTGGGACTAATAGCACCTTCTTATTTGGTTTTTGTGAAGATTAAATAAAATGATGCAAGTAAATGCCTGGCACTTCGACATTCAATAAATGCATTTCCCTATTCAGTTAGAAATGGCATATTTCCTTTAGAAATTAAATATTTTTTAGAAATTACACACAAAATTTGGCTCCACAACCATCATTTGTCAGAGAAAATTGGAACCAATTTATTTCTGAAATTATAACTGAGGATAAACCATTTTCATGCCACTTGAAGAAAAAAAACTCTTTAAAGTTCTCTCCTTTGTAAATGTTCCAAACTATGCTAACTTTCTTAATTATAAAATAAAATCATGTTTGTTGATTTCATACTCTTCCTCCAGAGAGGAATCCTCTGCTCCAATCCACACTTGATCTAGGAAGAAATGACAATGGTACCAATGAAGTTCCTTCATGGGAAAGAAGAGAGTAACTTTCTTTCAAAAGTAACTCTCAGAGAATAGGCTTTGTCTTTTTTTTTTTCCTCCACATCTTTGAGATGTAGAGAAAAAGATGCTCCAAGAAAGTAAATGGACTTGGGTAACTACTGAAATGAAAAACACAACTAAAAAATGGGTGAATAATAAGGAAATCTCTGGCCAGGTTAGTTCTAAAGACCAAATGGAATAGATGCCATCAAATCAAATGGCCGTGAAGGGTGAGGGTGGAAGGCACTGGAACCCTGGACAGCTCAGTGATGTCAGTACTCCCAGATTCCCATCCTTTCCATTACAGTAGCTTCAGATTTTCCTGAACTCTCGAGACATCAAACTCCATCAAGCCCCTTGTCCTCTTGGGTAGAAGAAATACTTTTCTCTAAAGTACGGGATAATGAAGAGAAGTCTTTGAGGCTGAGTAAGCCATCCTTTGATCTGTAGGAGACTAAATTTTTGCCTGCCCAGAATCTTTTATTCCCCTTTATTCTGAAATGGCCTCCTGGTTCTATTTCATATTATATTTCCTGAAAACTGATTTATTTGGAGATGTGCATGAGATCAAGGCAAGCTAAGCTGGGTCTATGGGGAAAGAAAGGCAATCTCTCAGAATTCATCAAATCTAGAAGCAACAATATGAACCTTGAGCTTCTCTTAACCATCTTGAACTATCCATGAGAGATCTTCCCAAGAGAACAGCCAGCCAAGAAAAAAGAAATGAGAGATGACAGAGAATGGATTCATAGCACTGCCACTGCCGTTTGAATAACTAGTTCCCACACACCTGAATCCTGTCTCTGGAATTTTCTGTCACGAATCAGACAATAACTTCATTAAGTCAGTGTGACTATTTTTCCATCACTAATGAGCAATAAAGTCCTGCCTTCTACCGTAGCATTTGCCCTGCTGGGCCTTCTGCCTAGTGGGGCCTAGGAGAATCTGAGGAAAAATCTTAAAAGAATGTTATTCCCTTCCTTTGCAGCTTTATGGTCCCTCTGACTCCTTCCATCCCTCATTTCACATACAGAGCATTCTGAAAATCACATTTCAATCTTGAAAACAATAAGTGTCTACTGGTTTTAATCTGCTTATTCCAAAAAGGCTACTTAAAGTCTGGATAGAGATCAGCCCCATGTCCAGTTCCTGCAGCTGAGCTTTGCACATGGATAGAAAGAAATAGTCTGTCTGGAGTCTGTGTGGTCTTCTAGTTCCTCATGGCCAGTCTGGGTCTTGTGTGAACGCCTGTGGGACTCTCTTGCCAGAGTTTCTCAGCCAGGTGTGCACTGTTAAATTCAGGCTGTCTAATCCATTTTGGCTGGATGTACTCAGGACTGGCTGTTCACTTTGCTCTCCTGACATGTAGCCACACCACCTCTCCTCTCTTTTCTGTTGTTCTGTTTGTGCACCTTTTGGTCACACCATACATGCGTAGCTAGCAGCCAGGATTGTGCCTGCTCTATGCTCTAGGCATTTCAGTTTTTAGCCTGCTAAGTCTTCAGATCTGATAGAAGACGTTATAGGCTATGCTAGTAGGGAGAGCTTTCTTGTTCACTATGGGAACTGCAGTCTGCTTTGTAGTTACAATGCCATGCAGGCTGTGTGGGATGCCCTTCAGATTAACCTGCTGCTTATTTCATGAGTACTGACCCTGCTTTCTCTCCCTACTGCTCACAGAATATGTCTACTTCAGCAGCGTGATGAGTAACTCAAGAGAGAAAATGGCTTCGTCAACCAACTCATCAAGCTTTGGGATTTAACTGTCATGAACAAATCAGGATGGGCAATTTTTTATGTTTCAGAAGGAACAGAACTCTGCCATCTGAAACAAATCCTTTGATATAATTACTCTCCAATTACTATGGGACTTAATCTCATTATTGGTGCATGAAAACTGCCCTCAAATATTTGAAACATTTGTCAGAAAACATTTGTATTCCAAATAGCACTAAGGAGTTGAAAGAAGTAGAAATTTAGAGAGAAAATTTTCAGTTTAGTTTAGCAAACAGTTTTTTAAACTTCCAGGGCTAGCTCTTTTTAGTAGGTGGTGCTATTTCCATCACTATGGTGTACTTCCACGATTTAACAAGCACTGGGTTGAAATCCTAGGGCTCAGCACCCAAAAAGTTCTTTTAGTTTGCAATAAAGAACACTTGATCTGAATGCATCCGTCATCTGTCCTAGTCACAGCTCCCCATCTGAGGACCCTGGGACACTTTTTTTTGTATGTTCAGCCTCTGACCCAGGAGCAAAGCTTCCATCTGGTCTACCATTTGTTCTAGCCTGACAATCTGGAACTCCAAAGTACTGTGTACTGGGAGAACTGCTTTTGGTCTCAAGGGGATCTTTCCCTTTCCCCCTTCCCTCTGCTATGATTAACACCACAAGGATTTATGCTAACTGCTTCATGTTTTCCCCTGACTGCCAAATATAGATAAGCTGGCATTTTGATGAGGGAAAGCACTTTTTATGAGTGATGGAAGTTTCCTCTTGACCCTGATGATTTTTCTTCAATTTATTCTTGCTTTCTCACTGGTGTGGAGGCCCCAATTTTTAAGCTACCAAACTGTAGGTGTTGATTTTGCTAGTATTGTTTTATTTTTCAAACATAAATATTAAGGGTTCTAAGTATTTTTTTGAACAGTAATTTATAAAAGTTGAGAAAGACCTGTTTAAAAACCTTTAATGGAGTGGAAAAGCCTAACTGAAATGACTGAGAGATTAACAATTTTTTTTTTAAGAAAAGGAAAGATTAGGCATATTTGTCCAAAAAAAGAAAACAGGTAAGAAGAGACTTAACAAAAATCTCTTAAATTATGTAACTTTAGTTAAGGTGGACATGCCCTCTTTCAGAATATTCTGAAATATGGTGATGATATGCATTTCCTTTAGCATTACAGAAAATTAAAGTTTTCAACAATATTTTTCCCTATTAACAAAAACTTAAAAAGTGACCCTTTTCTTTGCCACACTGCATATCCTAAGCATCATCTATAGAAATAAATTAGTACTTTGTTCCACAATTACTCTACATAAGAAAAATCTCAGGGAAACATTCCAAATGTCCAAAGAGAAAGGAAAAGATCTATCAATTTAAAATAATAATTTCAAAAAGTGGTGGAAATTTGAGCTTCTCATGCCTTCAAATTTCTCCTCCTTTCCCTGGGGTTTTTATTAACTTCTATGGTCTCTGCTCTGAATAAAATCGTCAGACTGAACAGATCAGGAACATAATTTCTGGGAAAATATTCACCATATTAGGTTTCTAATACAGCATTGTTATGGTTTGGGTGTGAGGTGTCCTCCAAAAGCTCACATGTGAGACAATGTGATAGGGTTCAGAGGGGAAAGGACTGGGCTGTGAGAGCCTTAACCCAATCAGTAAATTAATCACCTGATGGGATTGAGTGGTAATTGAAGGCAGGTGGGGTATGACTGCAGGAGGTGGGGCATTGAGGGCATGCCTTTGGGGTATGTATTTTGTATCTGGTGAGCAAAAGATCTCAGGATCTTTGTATCTCAGGATACATTTGTATCCTTTGTATCTCAGGAGCCTCTCTCTGCTTCCTAATCATCATGTGAGCTGCTTCCCTCTGCCATATTCCCCCACCATGATGTCCTGCCTCACCTTAAGCTCAAAAGAATGGAGCCAATCATCTATACACTGAGACCTCTGAAACCTTGAGCCCCCCAATAAAGTTTTCTTCCTCTACAGTTGCTATGGTTGGTTCTTTTAGTCACAGCAGAGAAAAAGCTGACTAAAAAGAAGCATCAAGGAAGCGGGATGGCTTCTGGAATTCGTTTTAGAATGAGATTATCCCAAGTGTTGAGTACAAGCTTGTGCCGGGGCAGGCTGGACAGCTCACTGAGCACTCTCTCAACCTGCACAGACAGTGGTCAGCAGTTTGGTTTTAAAACACACTAAAAACATCCTCTCTGATTCAAACCAGAAATACTTTCAACGTTGGTAATAGTCATGTGCTGAAATCATTGCAGTCTCAGATGTGCAGGTTTTAATGAAGCTGTATGCATTAGGGTTTGTTTTTCTGTTTCTTTTCATTTACTTTTATTCATAAGAGGAGATTTGTTGGAAAAAAGACAAGTGGCTCCAGGGCATAGAAAATTAAAAATGCAATGAAGTCTTCTTAAAATAATTTATCCAATGACAATAGCAATTTTTAGATGAAAGGACAAAGAACTGAATGAATGAAATGAAAGAGAAAAACCATTAGAGTTACATTTGAAAATTAAGACTATGATCTACCTGTGTGTGATGGAGAAGGCAGTATACGTACTTTTTTATTTGTCAAAATTTGCTTTTTAATCACTGTACCACTCTACCCCTAACCAGGAAAGGGGACATAAGTCTGTAATCCCAGTTACCACTCTACCCCTAACCAGGAAAGAAGACATAAGTCTGTAATCCCAGTTCAATCCCCAGTACCAAACAAAAACAAACAAACAAAAAGCTACCTGTAAGAAATGACCTCTGGAAAGGCTTACCTTGTAGTTTTTCCAAAACGTCCTTTTACAAGAAGTCATTTGCTTAATTTTAATATTAAAATAAGTTCATTTTACTGCATTATAGATACTGGCTATAATTACATTTTTTGAACAATATTTGCTCCTCAGGATCAAGAATAATATTTTAAGAATATTCTTCATGAGACAAAAGGGGGGAAATTAAATAGCAAGATATGTTCTCAGCTTTTTCTTTTTTCTTTCCAAATATTTTCAAAGTGGATATGTCACTTTTTATACATGGCAAATATAGTGTTTGTAGCAAAGGGACTTGAATTTCCACAGATGGCAGGAGTGAGCTGAGGTAATACTGTCTTAGAACATACTTTTGTAAGAGTAGCTCAGGAAAACAATGTGTCAAGCAGATAATGAATTAATGGGTTCCAAGTCAAGAGGAGCAGGAACCAGGTAGCCTCGGGGGTTCATCACAAGAGTTCATGGACTCTGACTCGCAGGGTCCAAAGGAACAGGGTGAGACAATGAATCTGGTTGGTTCCATCCAGCCTATGGATAAATTGGCTCCTTTAAGCAAGATGGGCTCCTAATAAATTAGAGTGGTTGGGGATATTACAACATGTTTGGATTTGAGAGCATACTTTTCTTTTTTTGGCACTGAGGATTGAACCTAGGAGCACATTACCACTGAGCTATATGCCCAGTCCTTTTTATTTTTTATTTTGAGACAAAGTATCCCCAAGTGGCTGAGTTTGGCCGCAAACCTGAGATCCTCCTGTATCAGCCTCCTGAGAATTATAGGCATGCACCACCATGTCCGCCAACAAGAGCATACTTACTTAGGTGTGTGGAAAAGGAAAAATAATTAGTATATGTCATAAATCACTAAAATAATTAAAACAGATCATACAAAGATAAAAGTTATCAGTTGCTTAAAATGAAGCTCTGAAATTTCTGTGCCAAAGTTTGAATTAATCTTTTTAAAAAGATCAAAGGCTAGCACTGACACCCTTTTTTTTTTCTATAAAAGGAATTTCATGAATATAATTCAGAAGTGTCCAACTAATAAACTTAAGCTCTAAATTAAATTGAACATCCTTACAACAGAAAGCACACACTGTTGTTACTAATGCGTATGGGAATAACTACTAATAGTTACTATTCCTTGAGACCCCTGTATGTCCTTTTTTAGCCCTTAGTAATCTTAAAGCTATACCAAATTCCAATCTAATAAATATGTAAATAAAATTGCAAAATCAGACCAACAAAATCTATAGAATAATATTCATTAACATTAGGAAATATGTTTTGAAAAATCTTCATGATAGCAAACTCTGAAAATATGACTCTCAACAAATGTTCCAAACCCAAATTGAAATTTCCATAATAAATATAACAAGAAAGAGACAATCAGCATCCATGATGGAGTATTAGCATTCTACCTTCCAATAACTGAACGTAGGGAGCCTCTGCTTGTTTTCTTTTTTTTTTTTTCCCTCACATATTATTTCTTAGAATGGTACAACATGGCTTCCTTTCTTTTATGCATGAAAATTCTCTCTCAGTAGCAATTTAAGGATTCAACTAAAATCATCTGCAGTGTTCCTCCATCTCTCCCACTTTGAGCCTATCCTTCAGTAGAACCATAATGACCTTCAAAGATGTCACTCCCCGACTCAAGTTTTTCAATAGCTTCCCCTGGCCTATAGGATAAAGTTGAAGCACTTTTGAAATCACAAAATGCAAATTTTTTCTTGACCACCCTATTCTTTACTCTCCAAATTTGTCTCTTTCCACTCTTAGCCTTATAGTTGATACTTTAGCAGTAAGAACATATGTGTTATTCCTATTCACCTTATGCTTTTTCCCTCTGATTGGAATATTCTTCTGCCACCCAAGCAATCTTTACTCTTCCACAATGACTCAGCTCTAATGAATGTTCCCTGAGCTCAAAATGGAGCTAAAATGACCTTCCTTGTAATCCCAACACATTCCAGCATACCTCAAATACAGCACTTATGATATTATATTGAAATGATCAGTTGGTGAGCCTATTTCCCATTAAACTATAAGCTGGCTTCCTGTCGTACCACCAATGCCTACTAGAGATTTGATGCACTAGAGTGTTGAGTGGACCGGAACTTCTGATTCAGTTACCCATTAGTACTATTTCTGACAACAAAATACTTAAGCCATTTCCTAGAGAATGGAACACCCTACTGAATTAAAAAACTTGCAAACTGGTTGTTTAACAAATATTCAGCAGCTTGAGTAAAGTGAGTTGAATCTCTTAATTTTTCTAAATAGTTTGCCTCAAGAAAATGTCTGTTCATAGACAGAGCCCAAGAGCATTTTCCTAGCATGCTGGCTCACTGCCTGGAGCCATCTTAACACTGCCTAAAGCGAGACGGTGATTGCTCGAGCAGTAGACGCACTGATGGCTCTCAAGGCAAGACTGAAATGGTGCTTTTTCACATCAGAATTGTATAATCTCAACTGTCACAAATAATGTGATTTGGTTCAATTACCCAAAACAAGCAGTACATTTCTGTTGTTCTGTATCCTGAAGTTCTCATTTTTATATTTTTAAGTACAGTGAGACTATGAATATGACCTTCATAAATGTTATGTGAATGCAAAAAGAAATCTACATAGGTAAAATAAATACAAGATACTGCATGCATCAACTACACAGAGATAATTCTGTGTCCTTCATTACCTACATCTCTTAGGTAACAGTTATTTTAAATCCAGCATTGTTGAATTGCCCAGATATCTGCTACAATTTCCTCCATTTTAATACACTAATATAAAAATGGCCTAAGGACAATTTTTAAACAAAGAAAATTCAGATGAAGACAAAGTAATAAAGCAAAATTCTTCTTGCTTATTAATGATAGCATAAGAATTGCTTATCATGTCTACTTTGTTTTATATTCTACAAAAAAGGACCTATCTAAAACTACTTTAGGAGAGCTCTCTGAAGATCACTGAGTTTTTCAGAAATTTTCATTTTTCAAAGACAGGGTATCTCAGAATTAAACACAGGTAAGCGTTATAAAATGTGCCCTCTACATCTTTTCTCCTTGGTTCCTTCATGAGGAATTCTCTCTACCTTATTTACAGAATCCAGAGATTAGAAAACTCCTTACTTAGTATTATGTGTATCAATGGTATGGAAGAGTTCATGTAATTCTTCTCCACTGAGAACACCATCTGCAAAATATGCTTTGAATTCTTCAAAGGATAATTTTCCATCATCTGAAATGATAAGAACAAACAGAAGAGAAGCAAATCATTTCCATTTTACATTGTTCTAGCTTTGATTTTTAAAACTTGGCACAAATGCTTGTGTATGTTTATTCATGTGGGTAACAAATGTATTCCCCCACCCAAAAAAAAGAATAGAAAAATTCAAGGTGTTCAAAAGAAAAATGAGAACATTTTTGTAGCACATAGCATGCAGATTGTACATTCTAATGAAATATTGCTCCACATGGTTTTGAATACTTTTGATTCATTTATTCCCATGACAAACATTTAGAGTTAACAAAGCATTTACCTGGTCATACAAAAAGGATATCCACACAAAAAAATAAAGAACCTAACACAGAATCAATTATTTGTATGCTTTGCCTTCATGGTACAAAGCATATGCAGGACCTAGTAGACTGCAGGATACATATTAGATGTAAATTAAATGAATATTGATTGAATAAGATACTTGCATGTGGATATGACTGTTATTATTACAATCAACAAACTGTGCCCATTCTCCTATTCTTTAAACTAGTGAGTACTTTGAAAGCAAAGCAAATTTTACTTTTGTGGGTTACAAAAGTGAAATACAATCAGAGAACCTATTAAAGAGATAGGATATGCAAGCATAACTCTAAGTATCTTACACAGTAGAACACAGCAATTGCTCTAAGAGGCACTTTCAGTGTATGGGGGTTTGGGTAATAGATTGTTTTCATTTAGGTGCAGGAGGGGCTTTAGTAGCATGTGCACCTAACTGAACAAAAGCTCTGATAAACAGAAGAAACGCATTAATGATAGGCAAAGTATTTGTAAAGATACAGAAGCAACAAATCTAGAGAAATGAATGAACAGGAAGAGGGAGAAAAGCAGCCCTTCCTCTGTGCAGGAGCTAATTTGTCAGTTTTCTCGGGTAAACTGCAGAATGACTATAAGCGATAGAATAAGCCTTTCTATTTACAATGAGGGAACTAAGGTCTAAGGAGGAAGAAATGTGCCCAGGGCCACAAAACTCCTACATTGTGGTCCCACCAACACTATTCTGAACAAACTAGCATTTGTCTTTGTGTAGGAGAAAGTAAAATTAAAATGATTAGATCTCCAAGATACATTTGGAGCATTTTTTTTTTTTTTCCTTGAAAGCTGGCTCACAGACTGCCTAGAGTAGTGTTAATATGCAGGTTTCTGGGCCCTAGTCGACAGTCATTCTCAGAAAACAGAGATGTGGGCAGACAAGAAATACAAATTTTGAAGATCCTGTGTGAGTCGTTTCTACACTTGAAAGGCAATACTATCGAGGATATAACAGATCTAATCACTGAATTTTTTTTTTGAGGGGGGTGGTCCTTAAAGGCTGAAATATTTTCAAAAATCTTAGTTGCAAAATATAAAGTCTCCTAAGCCTTTTTAAATTGTATTTCATTTTGTTTTTTAACTTAAAAAGCACAATATACCAATTCTCTGGTTAATTCTTGCTAATAGTTAACTGGGAAGACATGGCTATCAAAGTGCTAAAAATCATGAGCTGGATCAGGTACAGAATGAGTTCCTGACCCCAGTGTTTGCCTGGACCAGGCTTGCTCAGCTGTTCAAACACCATAGCAACCCAGTACAAAATGAAATTGAATCCACTTGGGTTATCAATCCTCTAATTTGTGTTTCTCTTTTTACTTATTTTCAGTTCTGGGAATTTAATCTAGAGGTGCTTTATCACTGAACTATATCCCCAGCTGGTTGTTTGGGTGTTTGTTTTGTTTTGTTTTTGAGACAGGGTCTCACTAAATTTCCCAAACTTGCATCAAACTTGCGATCCTCCTGCCTCAGCCTTGTGTTTCTGTTTCTAAATGAGTTATTATAGTTTCATACCTCATATGACTATTTTTAACTTTAGCCCCATGTAACCAGTTTTATATCATAGACTAGACTTAGTGCATCTAGTGGACATCTCCTTACTTTGATGAAAAACATACTGCCAGTCAGACAATTGGGTATAAACTAGGTGTAGGTACACGTCAAAGAAAGGGAAAGATTGTCCTTCTACTATTTTAAAAAAATGAAAGAAAAACAAAAACAGGAATCAATACACTATTTCCAGTTCCACCCCTGTGATGTATATAAATGTAATGCTTGTTGATGTTGGAGTATGTTTTCTTTGGTGAACACGTGATATTCTAAGGTGCCTGCACAAGAATAAAGCAGAACTCTGGTTGCCTGGGCCTTCTGTGGATGAGGCAGGCCTCTATAAGCCTGCTATATAACTAGGATCAGTGAGTGACTCTAAGTAATGCACAGATTATCAAGTGAAAGTACTGAATAGCAAATTCTGTGGTTGAAAAGAAAAAAAAAAGAGAAGAAAAAAAACCTCTTACTGGAAAAAAATATGAAAAGAAAAAGGGAGGCATTGAATTACAGCCCTGCCCAGCTTGTAGGGTAGAAAGTACGTTTTAAAAGCCTGTTTTTACCACATGCAGGACTCCTGAAAGTCTTCCCTTCAGGCTGCCACATTTTAAAACAAGCAATTGCAAAGAGTTACTTTTGGACGGTTGTAGACTAGTACCTAATGGTAAACAAAAGTATTACATTTATTCAACAGAAAGGGAGAGAAAAATTCCTTGTAGTATGAGTCTGTATGAGCCTGTATTAGTAGAACAATTATAATTTTTATTAAAATATTTTATTTCCACTTTAGTTTTCCTGCAGATATTGCTTTTGAAACGGAACAACACAGTGAAACCTCAGTTTATACAAGCGTGGCTCACACAGGAGTTGAGTCTTTTGAGTTCTGATTTCCTGGGGTGAAAAATCTTAACTTATCAATAATGGCACAGGTTTTTCAACTTTTTCTTTTAGAACTGCATGCTTTGTCTGAGCTTGTCCCAACCATAGTTGGCACCTCTCTGTTTTCTTTTTAAATTATTCTGGACTTGTATTCCCAATTCCATTAATTTTCTGAGATGGAGTCATTTGAATGCAGTTGCTAGAACCCAGTCTTAAAGCAAAGCAAATCTTGAGTTTTAAACACGAATTTGCCATTTACTAGTAGAACGTTTTCATCCTTTCCCTTCATCGAATATTTATCAAGATCCTACTACATGCCAAACACTGTTTTGTGCTAAGAATGCAGGTAGACACCCACTTAGAGATCTTATCATTGTGATGGGGAAACAGCAAATGAACATCGGGCTTAGTATGATAAAGGCAATCCCCGTGGCTCTAGGGTAATATAAAAGCATTTAGTAATATCCTCAGATGTCAGGGTATAAAGAAGTTTTCTCAGAAGAAGTGACGTTTCTGTTGAGACACAAATGAAAAATAGAGGTTAGTGAAAGAAGATCTTTAAAGAGAAAGAATATTCCAGGCAGAGGAAATGCAAAAAAAGAAGAAAAAAAAAAAAAAAAAAAAGCAAAGCTAAGAGAAAAGAAAGAATATGGCCTGGAAACTGAAAAGAAAAACCAGACTTAGTTAAAGAGAATGCCTTTGGAAGGAAAGAAAAGTCAGAGAGTTAGATACAGAGGGGCAATATCATAAGAAGCTATCACAATCCCTGTAAAGAGTTTTGAATTAACTCCAAGAGGATTCTGTAGCCTCTGTCTCTTTTTTAGAAAGCTTTGTGGGGTTGTAGTAAGCAAATGGAGGGCAGAGGCATGCCATAAAAAGACCTAATAGGAGAACACTGCAGAAGGCAAGGAAAACATACAGGATGGCAGAAACTTTGGGGAGATGGTGAAAACACAGAGAAGTGATGGAATTTTAATCTGTTTAGGAAATTTCCTAGAGTCACCACAAATTGATGATTAGAGGTAATGGGTCACAGGAGGAATAAATCAAAGGTAATACTTGCTCTCTAAGTGGAGTGACAGATGGATGGTGTTATCCTCATTCATTGAAAGAGAAAACCCTGAGCAAAAAGCATGGGGCAAATTTAAAAATGATCTGGACATGTTGATACTAGAGGGACCTGTGGACTGAGCAGACGGTGAAGGATCACATGGCTCTGGAAAAGCAGAGGGGGAGAAGCAGAGAGGCAGGCTTGGGATTTATCAACACATAATAATTGGGGTCCCAGTAGTGAGTTCTCCTGGGAAAATGTCTGTAGTGGGAAAGACTAGGGCCCAGGACAGACTTTGAAAGTGCCATCTAAATTCTTTTAAGTTTCAGATTTCATAAATGCCAGACTATTATAAGGACTAAGTGAGAGGCTATATAGAAAATACTGAGCACATGACCTAGCACATGGTAAGAGGTCAATGATGGTAGATATGGACTTAAGAATCCAATCTTGATAGGTAAATATCATTTATATGTTTTTGATTCCCAATTCCTACTCCTCCTTGAAAAGTACTTATTGAGTACACACAAAAAATAATATTTCATATGTCCAATGATAGAAATTTTAAATTTATTCTTGTAGATAATTAGGGTTGTACATCCTAAAACTGGTGCTTCTTTTATAAAAGGGCTCTTTAAACATTTATTTCAGGTCTTCAAGCTGCATCCACAAATTTGCCAATACTTAGAGCTCTGATCTCAGTATCGCCCCTCCCCCATGGCACTTTTTATCTAGTTCTTACAAGCGTTTATAATAATTATGTTTTCAAAGCACTTATGTGTTATTTTAACATTTTTAAAGACTTTAAATATTGTGATTTATCAAGATCAAAATACCAAAACATGACTATCTTCAAAAATAATAGCAGGCCCTGGTACAAAATGAACACCTGGAAAGCATTATCAAGTTACATACAAAAATGACAAAGCATTCTTGGCTTGCGTGTGAAGCAGAAATAAAAAATGACAATCTCGTTTCTAAGAAGTTCAGTTGTAAATTCAGAGAAATTGTAATAATATTCACAATTTATTAAACTTCATAGATAAGACATTATCAAATGTTCACATTACCTTGTACAAGCCATTTAATATCATTGTACATCAACCTCTCTAACACTACATCAAAACTCTTTTCTGTTCTGACCCCAGGTTAAATCTAAAGGGATGGAGAATGAGATACCATTCTGAAAGATCATTTTAGAAAAAGTAGACTTCAGAAGATGAAAAATTATCACTGATCAAGGGCACATTACCTAACAGAGTCAATTCTTCCAAAAGACAGCAATCCTAGGCTTGTATATACCTAACAACAGAGTGTCAAAAAACATGAGGCACATCCTGATAGAGTTGAAAAGAGAAATAGACAAATCTATGCTATGCTTGAGTTATTATAATAATCCAATATAATACTATTATAGTATAGAAATGAACTATGAAGCTGTTATAGTTTGGATGTGAGGTGTTCTCCAAAAGTTATAAGGTGAGCAATGCAAGAAGGTTTAGAAGTGAAATGATTGGATTATGAGAGCTTAACCCAATTAGTGAATTAATCCCCTGATAGGGAGTAACTGGATGGTAAGAGAAGGTGGGTAGAGTGTGACTGGAGGAGGTGGGTTCTTAGGGGCTGTGCCTTGGTGAGCTAAGTTTACTCATTCTCTGCTTCCTGATCATCTTGTGAGCCACTTCCCTCTGTCATTATGTTCAGCCTCACCTTGAGCCCTGAGGAATGGACCTGGCTGTGTATGGATTGAGACCTCTGAAATCATGAGCCTCCAAATAAACTCTTCCTCCTCTGCAGAAGAGTTTTGCTTAGGTCTTTTAATCGCAGCAGCAAAAAGCTGACTAAAACAGAAGCTATGGAAAAACATGGATGAATTTCAATGCATATATGATGCTAATGTAAAGAAGCCAGTCTGAAAGGCTACATATTACATAATTCCAATTTTAAGACATTCTGGTAAAGGCAAATTCATAAAGACAGAAGACTAGTGGTTGTCACACAGGTTAAGAAAGGGTTGACTAGAACAAGCATTGAGGAATTTTAGGGTGGGGAAATTATTTTGTATGATGCAGTATGATGGACATGTGACATTTACATTTAGCTTTTAGAACCTTATAGCACAAAGAATATACTGTTCAATTAACTTCAAAGTATAAAAATTCTTGGACAGTCATGTAAGAGTTCAGGGGATCCAAAGATGTAATGCATAAGTAACTCTGGAAATGAGAGGAGTCTATAAGCTAAAGGCAAAGAAATCATAAATAATTTTATGGCTTGCATCTGGAATGTCCTCCCAAAGTTCATATATTGAAAGCATGGTCCCCAATGTATCAAGGTTCAGAAGTGGGACTTTAGGCAATGACCTGATCTTGAGGGCCCTGATCTCATCAGCGGATTAATCCAGTGCATTAGTCCATTGATATAGCTGGCAGGACTACTGGGATGTAGGACCTAGTTGGAGGAAACAGGTCACTGGGAACATGCACCGGAAGACTTTATCATCTCCCAAGCTCCTTCTCCCTCTTTCTCATTCTGTGCTTCATGAGCCAAAATGATTTCCTCCACCATGATATTTCTGTCTTGGAGCCAGCTGACCATGGACTGAATCTTGAATCTGTGAGTCAAAATAAATCTTGCCTCTTTTAAGTTGTTCTTGTGAGGTACTTTGGTCACACTAAAGAAAACCTGACTAACATACGTAGGCTCTGTGCTATCGTTGATAAAGTTGTTTCCCATTGAGGCATGAGTTAATCAATTTGACATTGCTACACATGTAGACTGGAACTGAACAATTATGTATATGAATGGCTGACGTTAGGCTGGATTTTTCAATATTAAAATAACAGCTTACAGAAAATTAAAGGGAGAAGTCTAGAATAATCTATGTGATAATAAACGAGAATCTAAGACACCACAGTGCCTCAAGTTTAACTTAGCATAGGTACATATAAGGACATAAAGAAATATTTGTAAATATGCTCATATGCATGGTTGGTATGTATATATGAGTTTCCTTGCTCCATCAGCTGAAAGGATTAGAAGCCACAATGAAATCTCACAACAGCACAGCTATCACCCAGATCTTAGCTTTTAATAACATTCTACAATGAAAAAGACTAGAGCTTCTTGGGGAAATGGTGGTTTAGCGATGGGAATTACAGAAGATGATCCTGAAGCATCTGATAGTGCCCGAAGGCTCTATCACCCACAATTGAGGGTATGGAAAAGGCATACAGGAGTCAGCTGAAGGTACTTCCCATGACAAGAGTGGGAATAACTTGAATAAAATGGAGTTGCACTGAATTATAATCCAAAGTAGATAATAAATAGCCATGACTCCATAGTGTTATAAATAAATATTGAAAAATGAAATGAGAGAATAGCCAGGTGCACACCTGAAATCTCAGCGGCTCAGGACGCTGAGGCAGGAGGATTTTGAGTTCAAAGTCAGCCTCAGCAATTGAGCGAGACCTTGTCTCTAAATAAAATATTTTTTTTAAAAACAGGGCCTGGGATACAGCCAGTGGTTAAGTGCCCCTGGGTTCAATTCCTGGTACCAATTAAATAAACAAGAGAATAGACAAAAAGTCCCATGCAGGAGAATTCTGAATAATTTATACAGACACTCAGGCTTCAACTTCAAGGAGGCAGAGCCTAACTACCCACTCCTTAGGTGACAGTTGGGCACAGAAACTTTCTTTCAAAGGATGAAGTATAGAAAGCGGGAAGAATAAACTTTACAGCGGAGATCAATGTCAGCAAGAGCAGTCATAAATTAGAGTTAGCATGTGCCCTTAAAATGGTATGACAGCATTTTACTTTTGTGATTTTCTTCCCCGAAACAATTACAGTGTAGTCATGACAAAAACGTTAGACCAATCCCAACTGAGGGACATTGTACTAAGTGCTATTCCCTCAAAACTCAAAATGTCAGGAAAGTCTAAGAAACTATTTCAACCTAAGAAGATATGATTACTAAATGTAATGTGGTACCTTGGATGGAATCCTGGAACAGAAAAGGGGCATTAGGTAAAAACTAATAAGGTATGACCTTTAGTTAAAAATAATGTTTCAACCTTGGTTCCTTAATTATGACAAACGTACCACAGAAATGGAAGATGTTAATAATAAGGGAAACTGAGTGTCGGGTATATGGGAGCTAGCTTCACAATTTTAAAAAACGTGTTGACCTATTATATTGCAGAGGATTTTTACTCTAAATTCTATTGACTACAATTCTCACAATAGTTTCTTGAAATAGTTTTGTCTGCTTAGTTTTTTCAGAAGAAAAACACTGAAATACAAGGTTCAGTGACTAAGATGAGGTCCCTGAAAGTGTATCTCCTGGGATACATTACTAGAAGATCATTAAAGATGCATACAATCAGAAAAATGAGAGATTACACTCCATTTATGTATGATCTTTCGAAATATATAAATGTGTTCTACTGTCATGTACAACTAATTAGAACAAATAGAATAAAAAAGTTTTAGGGCTGGGGATGTAGCTCTGTTGGTAGAGTGCTTGCCTCACAAACACAAGGCCCTGGGTTCAATCTCCAGCACCACAAAAAAAAAAAAAAAAAGAATAAAAAATTTTTAAAAAGATGCTTTTGGTTTAAAATCTCCCAAATGCCATATATCAGATTGAAACCTGAATAATTCAATCAAATGCTTGGCTCCTTACTGACCTGCCACCAAATAATTAGATACTTTGGATATTTTGAACTATTTTCATCACTTGGAATTGACCTAGAATAGATGAAATTATACATATATATACACATATATGCGTATATGTGTGTGTATGTATATATACATATATATATATATATATATATATATATCCTGAGGGAATGAGTATATATTGCTTTTTAATGGTTAGAAAGGATGTACTTTTAAGTTGGTAAAAAAAATATCCATTTAATGTCACTTTCATGTAGAATTAATAACATTTTATGTGAGACTAGAAGAAAAGCAAAAAAATGAAAGAAGAAACCTAAAAAAAACACCCGAGTTCCTCAGGCTTTCGTGGAACAACAGATGAAATATTTGTTGGAGGAGCAATTAGTCATTTGTAGGATGTAGATTCAAAAATAGCAACATAAAGCACGCTCCATTTCTAGGCAAATTTCATTGGTAAGTGAAAATTAAATATTAGGGATAGATAAAAGAGTGCAATCAGTAATTGAATTGCTTTCTCTTTCTCTCCTCCTACCTTCATTCCCAAAGGGTAATCATAGTTTTTAAAACTAGTCTACCCTGGTCAACTATCCGTTCTCCTTTCTTCAAGTAAGAGCTGTGGTTTTTCACTTGAGAAATTATCTGCCTTCTCTCTCAAGTTTTTAAGGTGAAGCTTGATGTATCCCACCACACTCTAGGGTGTGTACATAAGCCAAGCCCAGAAAAATCAGTCCATTCCATTTTTTAGTAATTGTGTCAAGTGTGAGCATTGATTAGTTGATCAATCAGAGAAAACCTTGATTTTTGATAAAATGTTTATCGAAGAGTTCTCTCTTCTGACCTATTGAACAGGTGGCATACATTCCAGGAGTTGTCTTCCTATCCTTGGTAAGTGTACCTGGAAGGAAGACCAAAACCGAAATGGCAGGATAGAGGGCTTGGGTGCAGATTTCTGAACACCTAAATTCAGTTAAGCCAATTCCTGGGTACTTCAATGATAAGAGCCAACAATTTCCCAATTCTAATTTAATTAATCCAAATTAGGTTTTTGTTACTTCCACTGAATTGGTTCTTATAAATCATCTTTCTTTTTTTCTTATTATCCTAATTTTTACTATCTTCAGAGATATAGCAGAGGACAATTGTTCCACAAGCCTTCCTGGACCACTCCCACAAGGAGACCACTTCCTTCTCTGAAATCGTATACATTAGGTATTTACTGCTTGTTTGGCCCAGTGATGCCTGTTGCATCGTCAAGGACATTATAATTCAATTTTCTCTGTGTTTATGACTCATTTTTCAGTAAGATACTAAGCTCCCAGAAGATGCCATTGTCCAACGACCCTTCCTCACCTCAGATCTCTGAGTTTATAGTCAATCACGTTTTCTCCAATCTAAGCGTAAAAACCAAAGGGCAGTTCCTTTCATTTCACAGACACATAATTTGTCCTAGTAACAGAAAACCTCGTATGGGCTTAAAGTTTGCCTTCCATAATTAATTCACAAGTAAAGAAACTGTACCTTTAGGACTCATAGGGAATTAGTGAAGGCAAAAGAAAACTGACATGTTTTGATTGTGATTATTCATAGAATGCTAAACACCATCCTTGGGCTTTGCCTATATTTATCCTGCTTATTCCTCATAATAATCCTGCAATTCAAGTTTTATAATTCCTGCTTAAAAATGAGGTAATTGACTCAGAGAAGTTAAGTAATTTGTCCAACATCACACCCTACAAAATGTACATTAAAGTTTGTGTTTTCTTTTGTCTTTGGTACTCTATTTTTTTTTTTTTTGTGGTGCTGTGAATTGAACCCAGGGCCTTGCACATGCAAGGCAAGTACTCTACCAACTGAGGTATATCCCCAGCCCTCTTTTGTCTTTGAATACCTCCCCCACAACCCCACTACTTGTAATAGTATCTGGACACAAAGATGTATAAAATATTCAACAAATTATTGAATGAATGAAAAAACAGCAAAGTCAATATTAAAGCTTGTTCTTTTTGGTTCCAAATCTCCATTATACCATGCCCCCTTCAAACTGGATCATAGCCAAAACAATTCTATATTTTGTCTTTTGTTTTTAAATTATAATGCATCATTTAGTATGATTCATGTGGTAAGACTGGTATTTCTAGATTTGAACAGCATAATTGCATTACAGAGATGAACTACAGCAAATGGAGCATCCCAGTTAAGAGCTAAGACTTTTGGAGTCAAGGGTTGTATGTTTCCTTTCATATGTGAAAACTAGAGAAGGAAAAGGAAAGAAAGGTGGGGAGGGATATCATGAAAATAGAAGGGAGACCAGTAAAAATGGAAGAAAGGGACATGGGAATGGACAGGGGAGGGAAAGAGGAAATACTCGGGAATGATACTGACCAATTACGTTGCTGTATCATGTGCAGGTAAGAGTATATAATACCAAATTCCCTCATTATGTATAATTATAATGCACCAATTAAAAATATATTAAAAAAAGAGAAGCCATTAAAAAGACTGAGTTAGGACTTTTGGGTTAGCAGGAATTCTGGATACAAATCTTATTTACTCATTCCAAGTCCTTGGAATTATCTCAGATTGCTCACTGATAAAATTGGAATAATGATAGTATTTTCCTTATAAGATTGTTCTAGGGATTAATAAAATGATGCTTAGCATAGCATCTAGAATATGGTAACCCCTGGGTTAACATGGTAAATACTACAGTTATTTACAGTGACTGTTATAATATTAATTTCCTTTGAAGTCTGAAAACCAATTTTCTCATGGCCATAAGACCTAGGCCATACAGGCTCTTAATTTTTTCAGGCTTTTTCTGTCTTCACAATTTAGGTTTTATTTAGAATATTCTGAAAAACGTAGTTAGAAATATTGCTTATAAACAAACAGATCAACAAGTATTTATAAGAAAACTCATTACTAAAAATAATCCTAATATCACAAAATTAAGCTTTTAGTATTAAGAGACTGTCAAAAATATAAAGAAGTTAACAGTCTCACCTACCCAGTTCCCTAAATCAGAAATTAGAAGACTGCTCCCTTACCTCACTGGGCATATGGGTCATTAAAAATCTCATCGCTCTTATTAAACATCTCATTTTGTCAGCAAATCTTTGCTAATTATAAATAAAAAAAACTCCCTTTCACATCACTATCTCTTCTACCCCTGATTAATTGATGCTTCTATATCTTTAATCTGGAGGTTTCTGCAGTATTCCAAGCAGAGGATTATAGAGGCTTTAACTAGGGTTGGAGATTTTGAAGCAGGGAGAAATGATTAGACTTTGAAGATGTTTTGGCAGTGGAGCCAACAGGGCCAGTTACTAGACTGCATGTGGGTATTAGACACAGAGAAGGATTATGGAAGTCTCTGAATCTTTTGGTTGGAGCAACTGCTGAATGGTGGTGCCATGTCCTCCACAAGAGATGCTGCCAGGGAACTGGGGAGCTGGGATTAGGAGTTTAGTTTCAGATAGAAGCATGGTAGGAATTCAGTATATATTCTTACAAATTGAGAAATTTTGTTCAGTAACTAATTCTTCTTCATCTTTTCCAGTTCCATGCCTTTGTTCTTTCCTTTCCATATACCTGTAATTACCTGTCTCCCCACCCAACCCACACTTACTGAAATGAATTGCAACTCAAGAAGAGCTGTCCTCAGTACTCCAGGTTCACTTTCTCCACAGCCCTGCAGCAACTTATTAATGTTTATGAAATACCATAAATCAGGAATTGTAATTACATATGCAAAGATATATAGTCCCTGCTCTCAAAGACCACACAATCTCATAGGGGAATATAGTCACAAACTAGTACAAGGTCATAAGTGTATGACATACAAGATGCTGTAGACAGAAAAATGGTGGGTAATCTGGCAGGAACTAATATTTATTGAGTGTGCATGTGTCACATGTGAGGTCTTTGGGTTATTCCATTTAATAATCACAACAGCACTATGAATTAGGCATAGGGTACAAGAACCCGCCCGTTGTTATAGAGCTTGCATTGTGACAGAATGAATTCACAAATCAGCCTGAATTCTAAGCTATTCCTACCAAACAGAATTCAGAAAAGGTTCCTGGGAGGGAGAAACTTGAGCAGAAACCAGGATCTTGAAGGTCATTCCCAGAAGAGGAACCTGTGCATGTACAGACACAGAGGGAGGGAGGATCTACAGTTTAAGTCCTCAAGAGATAATTGAGGGAGATGAGGCTGGGCAGGCAACACCATATGAAGGATTTTATCTTGTGGACAATGAGTAGCAAGTGAAGAATTCTGAACATAGGAGTGATAGGATCAGATTTACACTAAAGACAGATTATTCCAGTAGATACCATAGCACCCAGTGAAGACTTCCATCACAGTATTTATTATGGTGTATTATTATTATTATTATTATTATTATTATTATTATTATTAGATGGGGATTGAATCCAGGGGTGTTTTACCACTGAGCTAAATTCTTAGACATTTTTTTTTAAGACATGGTCTTGCTAAATTGCTGAGGCTGGCCTCAACCTTTCAATCCTTTTACAAGTAACTGGGATTACACCACCCTTGGTTTGTCTAAGTATTTTCTAATTTATGTATATCTCCCCTCTAAAGTGAGAAGTTGCCAGTGTGGTAGCAAAGTTCAAAGACAACATCAGCAACTTAGAGAGACCCTAAGCAACTTAGCAAGATCCTGTCTCAAAATGAAAAATATAAAAAACTGGGATGTGGTTCAGTGGTAAAGCATCCCTTTGGTTCAATCCCCAAGGCAAGAAAGAAAGAAAGAAAGAAAGAAAGAAAGAAAAGAAAGAAAGAAAGAAAGAAAGAAAGAAAGAAAGAAAGAAAGAAAAGGAATGCTATCAATTCATGGAGAAGGGATGGGAGGAAGGAAGGAAGGAGGGAAAGAAGGAAGAAGGAAGGAAGGAAGGAAGGAAGGAAGGAAGGAAGGAAGGAAGGAATGAATTTAATCTAACTGAACCCTGCTTCATTCTGTGTAGAGAGTGGGGGAAGGACTGACTTTAATTTAGCATTATTTGTTTTACTATTTTAGCGCCTGACGTAGGTATGGCACACAGTAGCAATGCACAGTAATAGTTGAAAAAATGAAAGAAATAAAGGTTGAGGAAGAGACAGAGGGTTAAGACTAGTACTGAAGATCTTAGAACTCCAAATCCTCACTCATACATATAATTTCTATGCATAGTTCTCATTACCTTTAATGAAATTTTCAAAAGTTCTATAAAAAAAATTAAAATATTGCTAACTTTATAGTAATACACTGACCCACTGGTTATTTTGGCATCATGAAGACATGGGAATCTAGTATGGCAATTTTTTATACCAGGTAAGTCGCATATACATGATGTATCACATAATTTCATTTCCCCCATTCCTTTCATTCCTTTTTATAAAAAACATAAATAAAGATGAATTCAGTTTTTTTAGTTTTTAGCATGGAACATAAAACCCAAAACAGTGTTTTGGGCAGAAAACACCAACTCTGAGCAGGCACAGCAAACTAAATTCGGATTACTGGTTTGCAAACAATAGGGGAAGTTAAGTGATCAAGGCAAAGGCAGTAGCTCTGGAGTCTTAGTAAGGTCATTATGGGCAGAACCTCTGGGCACTGTCATGTGAGCAATTCAGCACTAGTAGGAGGGTGAGCAGGGCATTGTGACTGACAGTCCCACAAAGCAAGAATAAGAATATCAGACAGGTCAGGTACCTTCCCAAGAAATTTCTGTGTATTCTCTCATTTAATCTTTCAAAAAAAACCTGTGAAAAAAGCACTATCTTTATCTCCATTTTGCAGATAAGGAAACTAATTTAGGAAGTTACCCAGTTCACACAGGAAGTGAACAGGGATTTGAAACCAGTTAATGTGACTGCAAAGTCAGAAACTTGGCCACCATGCTCCATGTCTCTGGGATCTAGATGGAGTAGAGAGAGAATGACTTAATGCAGGTATTGAAAAAGGAAAGGATTGCTGGCTGCCAATCCACAGATCTCACTGCAGGAAGCACTTAAGAAGCCAGGTTTTAGGGTAAGTACTACACTCTCTATGGTCTAGAATCTGCTATCAGAGCAGGACCTGATTTCTGAGCCTTTCACAGCCCATGGCATCCATACCCTGGACTCAGGAATTTGAATCTAAATTTTCTTTTTGTTTCTGCGACAGCTGATATGCTGGGCTATGTAAAGATTAGAATTTTCACAGTTTTTTGCTTCTGAAAGAAAAGTAACACATTGTGAGTGTGAAACTACTTTACATTTTAGGAAAAAAGATTTTACTATGGAAATATAAAATTTGTTTTCCCTTATTTTGGTTGTTTAAAAAATTTTATTATAGTCAGAATTTGCACTCAGGGGCTTCTGCAGATTTCAGTGCTCGCTGAGAAATTGAGACATTCCTTCCAACAAGATTGTTGCTAGAGCATGAGGTGGGGCTTTTTTGTTTATTTGTTTTTTGTTTGTTTGTTTATCAATCACTCCTAGAAGACTTTGCCTTGACTTTGAAGCTGGTAGATGCATTGAAGAGTCTGCAAATGCCTGAAAATAAACACGAACATGAAATTATCTGAAAGCCCTATTAATCTGTCACAAGTTATCTAATTCTCAGTTTTATTAATTTTCTTTATTTAAGAAATTAGTGAGGAATTATGAAATGAAGACAAGTATTGGGCTAATAATCTGAATTTCCAGGGTACACTCCTCAATCTTTCCATTTTATTTGGGGCCAAAAGCCCTAATTACAAGATAAAAAGGGCTGGGGAGCCTGATGGGGCAAAGGATGAAGCTTGACTATATAGATCACACAAAATGGACAGTCTGATGACCAAGGTACAGGAGACTTAGAATTAGAGACCTCTATGACACTCTGAAAGCTGCTGGGATAACCCAGCCTTTCAGAACATACTCTTACTTACTAAATCTTTGTTTGAGTCTTTACCTAACATCATATTTTCAGATGTGAATAGAATAAACCAAACTTTGGGCAGCCAAATTGAAAGGCTTTTATTATAACCAATATTCATTGATTATAACCCAATGAAGTCTTCTTAAATACACAAACAAAACATCAACTCTTCTTAGGCTAGGAGTTTTTATTGGTAATATTATATTTTGGAGATGTTAATCATTTAATCATAATTCCTTCAGATCACCAAGGAAGCCTTTAGCTTATTAAATCAATAAATCTGCTCTGCGTTGGGGAACCAGAACATCATCTGCAAGATATTTACAAATCCAAGACAATTATACTTATGTATTTATGGACTGAAACATATACATATGTGCATACACAACAAAATGGAAAGATCAACTTGGAGTCAGATAGATCTGGGTTTGCAATCTTGGTTCTGCTGATAACATATATGTGACCACTATGTAATTTCTCTAGTTTATTTGCTCCATTTAAAAATGAGGATGTTAATTAAAAATAGCTACAAATATTGAACGATCACTATGTGTGAAATCATAATGTTTTAGAGGCATAATCTCTATTAATTCTCAAGGTAACTTTATGAAAAAAGTAGTATTATTATCCCTCTTTCACAGATGAGGAAACTGAGGCACAAGGAAGTTCAGTAACTTGTCCAGTGTTATGAAGCTAGACAGTGGCAGAGCTGGGACACTGGGACTTGTTTGACCTCAAATTCTGTGTTCTTCCCACTGCTCTAAACTGTCCATTTTAAAGACTTCCCATATTGATTAAAGAAAATGTGTATCAAGCACCTAAGATTTTTAAGGTCAAATTATTAGTTATGTACTTCTTACTCATAGATTCACAAATATTTATTGATTACTTGTGTGGTGGCAGCATTTTGGACCTGACATCTCCATCTTCACAAGATATTCAGGCTGCTAGATTGGGTTAAAGGCCAGAGAAGAACCGAGCCCCTTAAAGAGATCAGTCATGACACAGAGATCAAAAGCATCACCCATACAGCCCACTTGTCTGCTGATAAGAATGACAGTAGAACCGAGTAAGAGCAAATCAGCAAGAGGCATCTGACGGTGTTATTCACTACTACGAGCCTTTTCATTTTGCCTTTTACTAAGGCTAAAAAAATCTTTTGGCACAGACACAGAAAGAAAAATACCGTATGATCTCACTTATATGTGGAATCTGAAAAAATCTAACTCAAAGAAGTGGAAAGTAGAGAGGTGGATGCCAGGAGCTGGAGTGGGAGCAATGGGGAGATGCTGGTCAAAGGACACAGACGTTAAGTAATAAGATGAACAAGTTCAGGGGATGTGGTGCACAGCATGGGTGGTAATGGATGTGTCAATTAATTTGATCATGCTAATCATCACACAATGCATACTTAGATCATCACGTTGTACACCTTGAATATATACAATCTTAATGTGCTAGCTAAACATTTTAAAATAAAACGTGTATACATTTAAAAAATCTTTCTGCAAATTTAAAAATATACCCATGTGGCATTTCTATTTTCATTCAATCTTTGGGAAGGAAGCTTTTTGAGAAGTTTTGCATTTCTAGGTTTAATTCTGCACTCTTGAGATCAAAGTATCAGCATCTCCCCTAAGCAATCCTATTTTCAGCTCAATCTTTATGTCTAGGATCCTAACCCATGATTTAAAAACAACCAACCCCCACCTCTAAAACAATCCTCTCCAAAATACCATTATTATTGCTTAATCGCTAATCATGTATTTTCCCCTCATTTATCCAGCAGTTTCTCTTTTATGTCAGATAAAGTCCAAATGCTAAATCTTTCCTCTGGCAGGGTAACTATTATACTGTTTATTGCCTCTTATTCCTTTCGTTATTCCATCACTAATTAAGCTGTCCACAAGGGATTCTATCACATGAGGGTCTGACCAAGAGATCAAATCCATGTGGCAGCTGTTTATTCACAAATATAGATTGCAATGAACACATGGAACAGGAAGATGTTTACTCTTTTATCTTTGCATTTACATTAGATCATCTACCCTCCTTTTCTCTTTTTGGTTCTCCTTGTATGGTAAGTAGCCTTATGCTTCTTTTCCACCAAACTCCATTGGCATTAGAAATAACAGAAATGCACAAATAGTCTCAGATAACCAAACCATCGCAGCACAAAAAAAAAGCTCAAACTTTCAATACTAAGCACTTACAGTGTGTCAGGCATTGCTCTGGAGACTTTACATACCTTCTCTCATTACTACTCAAAACAACCCCAAGACACACACCTCGTTACCAGGAGGCATAGCTGTGATTTAAGCATGGCCTGCCTGACTCCCTCTCCCCTGGCTCTACACAAGGAATGAGGAAGAATAAGGTGGAATTAAAAACAGGAAGAGTGGACAGATAGAAGGGGGATGGATAATGGAGCAGAACATTCTCAATCGTTACTAATTTATTAAATGAACATCTATTGTACACCTATTACTGGCTGGGCAGGTCTTTGTCCTGGAGAGGCATATTTGGCTTAGAGAAGGAGAATCTCCAGCAAACAACTGCAGTCCTCCATGAGGAGAGCAATAATCGATACATGCAGAAGTAAAGAGAGAAGAGAGAGCGAGGGTGGCACCTTCCAGAAGGAACTAGGAGTCCTTCCAGACAAGGAGCCTTCTGAGCAGAGGTGTAACCACGTAGAAGCATCCTCGAGCTGAGGGTGGAGTGTTATACCAGGAAAAGGTCAAAGCAGGGCAGCATCACAGAGGTGTGGCAGTTGGTGGGATGCTCCGGGAATAGAGTGCCTTTAGGGGCTGCTGAGCAGAACTCATGGTGAAGATTGTGAGGATAAGAACAGAAGGGGAAGTAAGTTTTGACAGCACATTACCATTGAGCATGAGGAAAGGAAGTAAGGAGAAGAGAAGCATCACATGGGAGAGGAGATGTGAGGAAATATGGGGTAGGGGCTGCCAGTGCAAGGGACCACTCTGCGGAGTATAACACAGGGGGTAATCATAGGCCCATACATCACTTGAATTGGTTTGTCACTTGCTTTTTACTCTCACTATGGATTAGGATAATTTTGTTTTTTATTATGACTATGAATCATGACAATTTCAATGGAAAGAACAGTGACAGGTAGGTACAAAGGTAATAGTGACCCTTAATTAGAGTCTTAGGGTCCAAGGAGATGAAGGTACATCTTGAGAGAACCAAGAGCCTGGGTGGAGAGGTAGATAAGGCACCTGTGAGCTTCCGACAGATGCTGAAGCACAAGACAGGTAGCCTAAAGATGGACCACTGTACTCTAGGTACTGGGACAGGGTGTCAGGCAAAAGGTGGACGGTCAAATGAGAAGACAAGGTGATCATGACATTACCTCTGTTTTAAAGAGTTATCAAAAGCTTCCAATGAAAAAATTAAAAAGTACTTTTGAATCAGTACTATAGTAATTACCACAATATAATGTGAAAAATATTCTGATGGCCAGGCATAGTTAAATGTTATGTGGACTTGAGATTCTACTTCATTGTTTCTTTTTTTTAAATTTGTTTCAATTAGTTATACATAACAGTAGAATGCACTTTGATAATCATATATAATGGGGTATAATTTCTCATTCTTTTGGTTATACATGATGTAGAATCTCACAGTCATATAGTTATATATGCACATAGGGTAATGATGTCTGATTCATTCTACAATCCTTCCTATTCCCACACCCACCTCCCCTCCCTTCAATCCCCTCTGTCTAACCCCAAGTACATCTATTCTTCCCCAGACCCCAGACCCTATTGTGAATTAGCACCCACATATCAGAGAAAACATTCAGCTTTTGGTTTTGGGGGATTGGCTTATTTGCTTAGCATGATATTCTCCAGCTCCATCCATTCACCAGCAAAAGTCATAATTTCATTCTTCTTTAAGGCTGAGTAATATTCCATTGTGTACAGTGTGTAAAATATATATATATTTTTACTCCGTTCATCATTGCTTCTTAGATAAATGTATTTTGTGAAGAAAAATGAGTAATGTCAAGTTTTTCTTGCTCTGGCTGCTTAAGGACAAAGTAGTTATCTACCTCTGTCTTTAAACGGTCAGATCTGGCCTCTGACTATCACTTTCTTCATTGATAAATGGGATTTCAAGAAAAGGAAAGAAGACATTGCATTCCAGATTGTCAAGGAACTCTCATCAATGGCATACCTTCACTATAGTATGTATACTATAACAGCAGAATAAATAGCTCTAATTTGATATTCTATGAAACAAAACTTACATGGAAATAAAGGAATAAACAATATTACTTGTGCCAGTTTATAATTGTTGGACTTTGTACATCTGTCACTAAATTGAGAGATGAATTTTTTTTTCTTTTGCTCTGTCCTCTTTACTTCTCTGTCTCTATAGAGTATCACCCCCAGTGCATATGCTTCACATGGGAGAGTGAATATGGGATGCATGGTATATGGTTTCCAGGCAACCACTTTGGGTGCAGTAGCACCCCTAAGATCACTATGAAGTTAAGTGTGGAAAGCATAGACTTCAGTTTCAAACAGGCTGAGGTTCAAGACTCAGCTTTATATTTTAATAATACTGAGACATAATGCACACGACACAAGCAACCCACTGCTTGGCACACAGGAGACACTCGATGAACAGAAGCTGTTGTTGCTGTAAAATCAGTTTTTTCAAGCATTAAAGGGAAAAGCCAGAGCCCAATTATGACAGGGCTCCTTGCTTCAAAGGCATAAATTCCGCCTCCCTGTCAAATGTAAACTCCTCTGCCAACTTCTCATGAATATTTGGAACCATAAACTTGCCTAAAATTGGGACTAGCACAAGAAACTCACATTTCTATGTCAGTTTCTGGGGATTTTCTCATTCTCTATTATTCTTTATAAGGCAGTCTAAAATATGAGATTAATAAATAGAAACTGTAGTATTTGGGTCTTACCATTTTTGTCTGCTCGCCTCAGTATCTGGAAAGAAAAGAAGAAAAATTTTATCACTTTTTTTGGTAAATATTACAGTGAACATTTTACTCACATATAATTCATATATTATTAAACAAAAAGAAATTCTAATTTTGGAGTAAGTATTTCCCAACTGAGATCTTTATAAAAAACAAAACCTGAAAACAACCCAAATGTCCATAAATAAGTGAATGGATAAACTGTAGTCTGTCCGTACAATGAAATAATAGTAGGCCAAAAAAGAGATACAGATAAATACTTGGATGGATCTCAAAATAATAAGGCTGAGTAGAAAGCCTAGTCACAAAAGAATACCTATTGTACAAATCCATTTATACGAAACTATAAAAAATGCGAACTAGTGACAGAAAGCATATTAAGGTTACTTAAAAATGGCCGGGGTAGGCAGGATGGATCACAAAAAGGCAGGGGGATTTTGGGGGGTGGTGATAAAGATAGTTATCACCTTGATTATGGTAGTGGTTTCACAGATGTCAAAACTTATCAGATTTATACTTTAAATATGTAGGCTTTAATGTAAATCAATCGTATCTCAATAAAACTGGGAATAAACAAAAAAAATAATAAATCATGGGTAAAGAGGAACCCACATGTTTGTACTACATCTTACTTCACTCATATCCATTAATTATATTATCTTGGACTTATTCGAAACTGTTTGTGATGTACAGGAACTGTTTGTCCATCTGGTATTCATTACTCTGGGGTGATGATTTCTGATCTTTCCTCCAACATTGGCCTGCACTATCCAGAACTGGGAAGAGCACTCCGGCCTGGCAAACAGGGATTCACATCCTCTGATCACAATGATGGCTGAGTCATGAGCATTCATGGCCAGTGAATGACAGGCCATGGTTTTGCTTCAGTGGTTACCAGAGAGATGCATTTTCCTTTCTGCTGACTTCGAACTTGGGAAGATAAGGACAAGGAGCTGCTGTAGCCCTTTTGTCATTTTGTGAGCTGTGAGTTGAGTTGTATCTCCTGAAAACAAATATCTAAGTTATAACCCTCAGTACCTGTGACTGTGACCTTGTTCAGACACAGGGCCTTTGTTGATGTAATCAAACCAAGATGAAGAATTATTGGATTGGAGTGTGTCCTAAATCCAATGATTGGTGAACTTATAAGGAGACACATAGGCACAGAGATAGAGGGAAAAGAGGCCATCTGATGGCAGAGATAGATACAGGAGTGGTGCAGCCTCAAGAACCATGAGGAAGTGCTGTTGTTAAGTCACCCTTATGGCAGTTGTTAAAGTACCCTTTGGAAATTAATACAACCTGTAAATTGCAAATAACCAACCCACAAGAGAGCAGTATTCAGGTATGCCGAGAAACTTGTTCCTGATGGCCCTATCTGAGCCCTTTGTCAAGTCCCTTATGAGATGACCTCTGCTTTTCATTATAGGAGCTGGCAAATTACTACATTTTAAAATCTTAAGACACTTTGGGTTTGGGTTGCTTTTATTTGTTGGTTTGGTAGCTGCAATCAAATTAACCCTAACTAATATGTATACTGATAGTCGTCTGTATGACATAATGTAGAGCTACATTGTATACAGTATTGAAGAACATGCCCCTCCACCTAGTGCAAAGACAATCTTTAATCACTTGGAAAGCACCCTTGAGGACCTTTTTTTTCCCCTGAGAAATGTGTAATTATAGGTAAATAATAAAAATGTTTTTTTCTATTTAGATCAGTGCTTCTTGGTAGCCAGCTTAAAACATGAACAGTAATTCTTACCCCAAGTTGTCCGTCTTATTGCCTTCTACACAGGAACATCCTCCTTCTTTCATTCGTTGATTTCAAAGTAGTGAGGTACAGATAAATCTAACCACCACCACAGTGTGCTTAATTATAAAATACTAAAAATACTAAAAATCTCACCCATGAAACTTTCCTAGCAACAAACAGGTGTCACCTTGAAATATGCATAAGACATTGGTCCTTCTTTTTATTAAATTGATTTAATTATTGCAGGAAGACTTCTTATAAGAGCTATGCTTCAAGCAGATTGATACCTTCTTTCTACCCCACAGAGGCTAGTCGGGTTTAGGGGAACTGTTTCTCCATCACGACAAGCTTCTCCCTCTACTCTAAAACTAGAATGACCAGCTGCGTCAAGAGACAGGAAGCATATCCTACCCTTCACTTTTGATATACTCTAAGATTCTATTTCCAGTTCTATTGTGTCCTCAGGAGTTAGAAGAGACTAGAATAGAAATAACCACACACCAGAGAGTTGGTCCAGGACTTCCATCATTTCATTTCATAAAAAACATTCTTAAATCACATTCAGCTTCTTAAAAAAATTAAGACAGCAGCTTGTGTTATTAAGATAGTTCTTGTAATTAAATATGAACAGAACTGTCTCTGCTACGAATTTTGCCTCGGAGTCCACAAACTAATAAAAGCTGCAGTGCAGATGAGAATCAAGTTCATTATGTTATGCTGTCACAGTTATCTGGGTCAGCTAATCTTACGGTTTGCTGTCACTAGAGGCATAGTAAATAAATTTAAATATTATGGTCAGGCTTAAAGTTTAAGTACAAGTAATTCTGTGTTGTTGCAATACTTAAGAATCATCAAATAGACTATTTACCTTCAAAGACATTCTTTGATGGACTTGATTGAAATTCCTTATTTCTCACCTTAAATTATTAAAGGTGGGTGTCAAAATGTAAATATTATCTTGAAGCATAAAAAAATGGACAGAATCACCATTTACTGAATTAACATTTCCTAAGTGCCTCATACTGAGTTAACAGGCTGAAATTGAAAATGAAACGGGCTTGTCCGTTACCTGGTGAACTACCGAGGAAGTGGGATGTAGGCAGGGAGTCAGGACTCATCCAGACCACCCAGTGCCACCCAGGAAGGAAGACCTAGGAGGTGAGTCATGGTATGTGGACCTGAACATCCAGCAGGTAGTTTTGGTTCCAGTCCACTAGTCACCCTGAGATAGGATGCAGGAAAGTGAGTATGGAAGATGGATGGAGAAAGGTAATTAGCACATATGTTTTCGTCTTCTCAATTTTTGCCAAGGGTAGGCCCTGTATTGGAAAAACAAGGCAAACTTCATCATCGCCTAGTCTAATTTTCCTCATCAGTTAGGATAGATGATTGTGACATTAATCACCACTCTACCAACTGGATAATCTCACTTAAATAATCAATGATGCATGTGTGACTAGGTGAGCTGGATATGTGGCTTTATCTGAATTCTAAAAACTCTGCTTGAACAGTCCTCTGTCCATCTCACCTCTCATACAAATGAGAATACACAGGGCTTCAGAAACTGTTGCTACATATTTTTTGCCAAGTTCCTGACCAACCAAGCCCTGGGTCTTGAGTTCAGGATATGCACTGGTGTGCATACTTAGATGGGGAAGCAAGGGAAGGCAAAGAGTGAAGTTACCTCTCTCCTTCACAACCTCCAGCCTCACTCCTGCCTCATCATTGAAGGAAGGAAGGGCACCTTCCCTCCTAATAAGATGTCAAAGGAGAACTATTGAAAGAGGAAAGTGGCAGCAGGTGGGTGGAATTGCAACTAATTTCATTTGGAACTTGTCTTGCTTTGGGGGATGTCTTACTTTTGCACAGCACAGAGTTGATTAATGTAATGATTCAAAAGAAGGTCCACATGCTCCAGAGCCTAGTATTCTAAATTCAAGTTTATTCTGTGTTATTTGGAATGCAATGACCTGGGAAAAGATAGTACACTAAGGGACAAAGAGAACAACTGTCACCCTCCTGGTCCTTCAGTGCTGCTGCACACTAGACCCGGACCAACTCCTCTCCTGTGGCTGGCAGGTGTGCCCCAAGCACGTGCACAGACTTCATATTGCTGCCACACCTTGGTATCAGCACTGGATTTTCTAAGCCCTTCAGAAAATTCAAGGGGATTCATGACAAACTGATACTCAATTGCATGATTTTTTTAGAAAGAAAATCATACAAATTAGATTTACAAAGAAACAGTTCCTTGCATTAATTTAGTTACTGCTTCTTTTGTCTTCAACACGGAACATGAAATGACCATAGTATTTCAAATTTTCATAGCACATTATCTTTTTTTTCTCAGTTATCTAAACTGTGAACTCTTATTCCATATTCACTTTGGGAATATCAGGTGAGTATCAGACTCATTATTATTACCGATTTGGAGATATGAAGCAAGATATGGAGATATGGAAAATGAAGCAAGAATCAAGAGTTGAGCTAGGTATCTTCCTGGTTTCCTCATCAAATGTCCATGTCTGGTTTCCAACCAGCTGGACATGTCTAGTCATGTCACTCACAGTATTCTCAGCAGGAGTTTAAATCACTTATTAAAAGATTGATTATTCCAATAATAATGGAATATAAACATTGGGAATCAGTTTTTCTCTAATTTAGAAATTAGCCTGTGTGATGCAGAAGGCCCCCATGATTTCATTTCTGTTCCCCTTTGGAATAGGAAATATCTATCACTTATTTATGATGATCTGAATAGAATTTAAAAAGCAATCTTTCTTAGCAGCGCTACTAGAATATATTAAATCTAATCAAATAAAATGATATATTTATATTTCACATTTTATTTTGCTAAAAGCAACATGATCCAGAAATGAATAATTCAAAAAATCCCGAAATAACAAATCCTTTTTCATGTCACATATCTCACCAGAGTGTTAGATTTTTCACAAAATAACTCCAAGAAATGTGTAAACAAAATCTTTTCTATTCCAGACAAAATCCAATGGCAGTTATTTTGGGGTAGACTCTAGCATTTTACTGACAAACAAGCATGTCAACACCTCTCGTGTGGATCAGTTTTACATTTTTATTTTTTTAATTCTAGAAATAGATAGAAGAAGGCAAGGATGCCCTATTCGTAGATGACAAATTCCTTCAGGACCTGATGCTGTTTTGTTTATACAACTTAGGAACAATTGTGCATATATAATAATAAATGAGATTTTAATTTTTTTTCTTTTTTTAAATTACAGTTGAACACTTGAGCCGAGATTGGTGTGTATGTGTTTGGGAGGCTGAGTTCCCATTTATACAGTTTCAATTCATTCATCTCCATATTATTACCAGAATTTGTTAGCTGTTTTAAAGAAAAATCACAAGGAAGCATCAGATATCCTTGGGGAGCAGAGTACAGATCAGGTTAGAACAGAGGCCCTACTTGCCCTCCAAATCATGGCCGCTTGGTTGTCAGCCTATAACTGACATGACTTTTAGGGGTCCCAACTTCCTGTTGGCCCTGAGGATTTCCTTCTCAAGTGTGCTACCTTGCTTGACCCTTCTCCCATCTCAGTTCCTCAAGAGCTTTGTGGCCCTGAATAGTAGAACATGAGGGAACAGTATCAGCCAGTGAAACCATTAGCACCAATAACATCATCTGCTTGACTCAAGCCAAGCAGAGATAGATGCTGCAGAACAATAAGGTCCTTAACAATCTGATAGAGCCAACAAGGAGGGGACACTTATGTTTGGGTGGGGAAAAGATGGCTGGCCTGAAGTTCCTGGATCCCCACTTGGAGCTGTGTGGTGACCAGGAGAGAAGGCTGCCCCCACACAGTTGAATCGTCTATCATGTGTATTAAACCACTTTTAATTATTGATAGGAGTTTCTCTACCACATGAAAATATCCTAGTTCATCCATTCAAAATAAAGTTAGGAGGGCTCCTTGCCCTTCCTTCCATTATCTTCATCATCTTGGCCTCACCAGTATGATACTAATAATTTGATTTCCTCATATTTTCATTGTTCTACAAATAAATGCATTTGGCCTCTGGCCCACCTCTGACTCACTTCAATTTTAATAAGAAATGATAACTTGGAAAAGGGTAAGGGAAAGAGCACACCATATTTCTAGATGCCCTTTGCCTATTTTCTATCAAACAAGCAGCAGCTAGAATTGTCCCCACTGAGCCAGACACTACCTGAGGGAATAGCATGAATGTGACAACTGAGGGGCAGGGAGAGTGGGGAGCCCAGCAGACAACTAAAGGATGGAAAGATCAGGAAACCCAAAGGCAGAGAAAAGAGCTGGGCATCAGGGTGAAAAACAGAGAGAAGGGAAACAGCAGGAAAGAAAAGCACAGCAAAACTGAGAAACCAATAAGAACTAAAACTGCTGTAAAGATAGAAATCCACAGCATGGTGACAGAAAAAAATAGCACAAAAAGAAAAGAAGGAATGATCATCATACCAGAGAAATGGAGATAGGAAGTCAATCCCAAGCAAGAGACAGGACCAAAGGAAAAACAAGTCAAAAGCTAGGATTGAAGATAATAATGGTAATCACACCTTGGAGAGGAGCAGGGAAGGGGAATATATCAGGGGAAGGGGGTGGGAATAGAAAGTGGCAGTGGGGGAAAAAAAAAAGAATGATATGACAGAGATCTTGCCCACCGTTGGAAAATGAAAAACAAATGTGTTCAAAGTAATTGTTTTCCAAAAGAGCTGCCAGAAGACCACGGGGCCTCGCAATCTCTAGTGCTTGCCTGGGTTGGTTTAGAGCACGAGCGAGGTTGCCTATCAGCAAATAGGGCACAGTAGAGATGAGATGGGACCCCATATCTGGTAGCTCTTTAAAACGTCCTAGTCACTCCAATGGAGACTGTTATATTTACAGTTCCGCCCCTACAGAAACCCAAGCTGTTGAGAAATCTAACTTTTGGAATTTCGTCAAGGATTGTTAAATCCCAAGCTGCGGGTCTGGGGCAGACCTTTTTACATATTGAATGACAGTCCTTTCTATTGCATTTGCCTTGGGGATTGACTGCGGATGGGGGGATAGGAGGTCATTCTTATCCATGTTCTGGGGGCAAAAAGTTGGTCAACACCTGAGCCCGTCGGTCCCCCGCCATTCCCCGAGCAAGTGGCTTGAGGCTGGGCAAGCGCCCACCTAACTCTTTCCATCTGTACTTACGTCGAGAAAGATCGACATGCCCTTGGACAGCTGCAGGGCAGAGCTGAGCTCTTCCGAGGAGTTGTTGGAGGACGGCGACGTCTCCCGGGAATCCTCCATCCTCGGGAGCCCTGACGCCCGCGGGCAGGACCGGGCTGGGCGGATGCTCGGACTCGGACAAGGGCGCGGCCGCAGCTGCTTCCTCGCCTCCCGGGCTCGGGATCCGAGTGAGTGCTCGCTCGCTCGCGCGCCTCCCTCCGCTCTCCCTGCGCTCCGTCTCCTCCTCCCTCTCTCCGGCCTCCTGGCTCCAAACGCTCACTCTCGCCGCCCCCTTCCCTCGCTGACGGCGCCAGGAACGGACTCCTCCCTGCACTTAGCAACGCGGCTCCACTACCCTGGGGAGGGCTCTGCCCCGCATGGCCGTCAGCTACCTGCCAGAGATAACCCTAAGGCCCCCTGCCCACCGCCGACAGCCTCACATAAAGGGCAGGAAGGATGTGCCCCAATAGAGAGACAGGAGGGGTAGATGGAAGGCGTTTGTCCTGAGCAGCCAAAGCACAAAGTAAGACGCCTGAGAGACTCACTTCACCTTGAAAACCATGAGTCCAGAGAGATTCAAAGATATTGCGCCTACTTTCATTTTTGTCCAAACAGGGTTGTCTGCCTTGCGGTCTCCAAAGGCAGATGGGATCCTGGATACCACAAAGGAAGAATGGCCACTTTCATGTAGAGATCTGCGAATAGCGGTTTTGAATCTACCAGGTCTAAGTTCCCATTTAATTACTTGGTTATCTTGCAATCTAACAAGTTACTAAATCTTTAAGCCTCCATTTTCCTCATCAGTAAAATGGCCACCACGATGGTACTTACCTTAAAGAGCTCTAAGACCTAGATGTGGCAGTGCTATCAGGTCTATAGTGATGCCACCCAGGACACTGGACACCAAATGTAAGGAGATAGTGGTTCTAAGGCCCTGCCCTGTACTGGCATGGTCCTGAGAGTGACTGCCTTCTTAAATTTCACATCCTATCATTCTTATTCACCTCACTCAACCCCAGTCCTGCTATGCTGTTTGGTGTTCACAAATAATGAACTCAGTTGTTCTTAACTCTGGCTGTATGTTGGAATCCCCTTGGGGGTGTGTCAACTTTACAATGTAGTTACAAATTCATTGCCACTCTTCCTATAAAGAAGTGGGTTTCCTTTCTTCTTTGTATGTGAGAGATTGTGCCTCTGAGGTTAGGTGCAAAAAAAGGCCTTACAATTCCTCTTCTTGAGGGGTGCAATATTTGCTTCTGGAGTCCTAAGCGTCCATGTTCAAAGTTTGGCTACATTGAGCCACCACAGCTATGTAAAGAAACATAAATAGACACCTTGGTGACAGATTTGACTGAGCAGAGCCTTTGCATTATCCCAGTCTAACTAGCAGAAATGTCAATAAAGAAGTGTCCAGATGATCCCAGCTCCCAGTTCTTTGAGACATCCCTAGCCATTTGAATTGTCCCAGCCAAGACCTGATACATCACAGACATCAGGATGGACCCCAAGACAATCAGTGTTATGCACTGTCAGATGTTTTGACCCACACAGTTTGGAACATAGTAAAACATTTAGTGACTTACACGAAGAAGTCTTTGGTTTTGATTTCTAACAATAGGTAACAAAAATAAGGAGTTAGAAACCCCTATAAAGGCCTGGTGATATAGCTCAGTGGGTAGAGGGTTTTGCCTAACATGTACAACCTGGGTTCAATCCCCAGCACCACACACACACAAAAAACTCCTATAAAATTAAAACAAAGGCAAATTTGATGTCTGTGCTTCACCCCAGATTCATATTCAACTAGCAAGTAGTTGAATCTTTTCATAATCTTTTTAAAGCACTCCAGGCTGATTCTGATATGCAGCCAGGATTAAGAACCATTAAACTTGAATATACTGTACATATACTAGAGGAAAAAAAAGAGCAAAATGTCAGAAGATAGGCAGAGACTATAGGACAAAGACCTGTGAAGTCCAAGGAGAGAACTATGGACTTAATCAGGTAGAGAATTAGAGATATTAGCTTCAATCAGAGGAGATATTAATTGAAGCTGTGCTTTAAGAAATATTAATTTCATATCTTTGTGTGTTTTGCTACATTAAGTGCAAATTTCCTTAGCTGAACAGTTAGAACAGACCCTTCCCTTTCATAACTGCTCATCAAAAGATAATTTAAAAATCATTAAAAAGACTGGCCTACCCATCAAATGGGCACTGGTCATTCAAATCACTGAGGAGAGGAGGAGTTCTGACCATGAAGATTAGGTTTGCTGAGTTTGCAAAAATGGCACATTATTTGTTCTTGCTATTGTCTGGAGGATTGAAGAGATTTTTTGGCAACAAGTGCATTTAAGCCTGCCCCCTCTAAACTGTGTGGATCCATCAGTCCTCAAATTCAACCCTGTAAGTGGTAATATTTTTATGTCAATCCCATGGTAACAAGAATAGGTGATGAAGAAGACTTCCCCTGACTATAAATGAAGAACGGGAGAATAATCAGGAGTCATCATTCAAAACTGGGAACTATTTGTAACACTTCAGGAAAGATGTTTCTTTTACTGACAAAGCATGACATTTTCTGTACCTGTGGCTTTGCTTATTTTCCCTAGTGATCTATCAAGAGGAAATGTAAATTATTAAACAACCAACTGGTCATTATTTATTTTTATGATTTCTGTGTGAACTCCATAATACTATAGCTGGCTTCCTTTTATAATGGAAATGTAATATTCATGGAAGGCACCACTAGAAATGGATGACAATTAGATTCCCATTCACAGCCAAATTCAATAGGCTCTACAAAGTGGTAACCAAACATATTTTTAGTTTTCTTTTTATCTAGACAGTGTGCGTTTTTGAAAACTGTTTTCACACATCATTTTCCTGAAACACAGATGCTGTACTGCTGTGCATAGTATCAGTTGCAAATGGGAGACAGCAGACTTGGAGAGAGGAAATGCATCTTCTTAGCAAATTCTCTATAGCAAAGTCAGAGGGGGAGGGAAAGCAGGATGGAGGGAGGGAGGGAATTCTAGACAGTAGTTCTCAGACTTCCTATGCTAAGACTTTGATGTGAAGGTATTTCGAAATTTTCAGGAGATGATGGCCATGTGGGAATGTATTATATTTCAGCCCATCTCTGCCTCATGGAAGAACTATTATCTAAACCATTTCAGACCACCAGGTATCTGTCTTATTTACATTTTAAATTCCAAGGAGGGCTATCCTTTTGAGCAATGATTCAGAATTCTTTTGGTAAGGTTAGTAAACATTTCCATTGACTGGGCAACCTAGGATCTAAACCTTCTTCCTCTGTGGGAGACTGTTCCCAGGTGTGTGTCCTGACTAAGGGCAGGATCACTCCCCGACCAATTCTGAAGAAAGCAAGATGATCCCTCTCCCAGTCTCCCAGCAGCTAGAGTACAGACTGAGATTTGGACTCAGCCAATAGAATGCTTTACTTGGGACTTCAAATCTGTATCAAGGGACAGGAAGGGAAGTATCTTAATGGCAGTGGCAACACACAGGTAAGTGTCAAATGTCCACAATATTCATGAAGCCCATAGATAACCAAATTGATAAAGGAACTTTGTGATTTCTGCAACCCTGTCCTTCAAGCAATCCTTCCCATGCTTCCAGAGAACTCTGCTGTCCTTCCAAAACTTTCTCTTCTCATTCACCTTATTCAGTTAGTTTTGGAAGTTCTGAGTAGTTGAACTCTGACTGATAAATTCAGCTTAAATTCCTCTTGGTATAGTGGACAATGTGTTAAGTCCTGGGTTAAAAATGAATTTAAAATTCATTGTTTTTATCATTAGGCGTGCTTAATTCAAGGCACCTGACAGGTATAACTGGAGAAATGATGAAAAACTCTGGTCCTTTCCTTGGCAGAACATACACAACTTAAAGAGACACTATTTTAATGGATAATGTTAATGCAGTGAGATAAGAGTAACAGATTAAGTTTGCACTGAGGGCTAGGGGGAGGGCAGAGGAGGGAACTTCTCCCCATTAGTGCTGTTTTGCACTTCTCAGGCTGAAATATGAATCTATGGTCACCAGCCTATGTACAGCTAATGTAACTGTAGATGGCCAATTTACTAATGTAACTGTAGATGGCAAAATTAGGACTCAGGAGTGGTAAATGTCCTGGGCCAAAATTATTAACTAATAATGGTTATTACTTATGAGCTATTTTATGCTGAGGATAAAATTTTCCATTATGCCACTTTGTGAGTAAAATAACATGCACAACTATTAGCTTACTTCACTTAGAATTCTTCCATCTTGAAAAAGCAGTATCCTCCCCCTGAGTTGCTACAGTTAGTGTACCCCTTTTCATCTTTCCCATGGATAAGTTTTCTCATCTGAAAAACAACATTGAGGTATTGTGTGCAAAGGGCTTAGCAAACACTAGGCATGGAGAAAATGCTCCACCAAGTTAGTCCTTGTCAACTCTACCAAGCACCATTGCTTTGCAACCATGTAGTGAAGACCAGAGAGACATCCTGTGAGTTGTTCAGAGCAGTGTCTGCACATAGGGTCCAGTCAACAGTGGTTTTCACTGTTACTATGACATCACTTTCTATGACCCTGGACCCCATCTGTTGCTCCCTCCTTCTTGAAAACCTTAGATTGGCTTTCTAATCATGTCTCTCTTCTTCTCAGCCTTCTTCATGGAATCTTTGGAATCTTCTAGCCTTCTAAATGCTATTTTCTTTACTGTGTTCTTGGTGCACCTTTTCCCCTCTCTGACTCCCATTCTTACACTCTCTTTCTCTCCTCCATATGCTAATATTATCCAATTTCATAATTTCCATACGTCTGTAGGCTGGTGACTAGATTCATATTTCAGCCCGACTGGTACACATCTCCTTATGGATGTTTCTTAGACATTTCAAATTGAGCATGTCTAAAAATAAATTCACTTTCTCCTAATTATCCTATGTTCCATATTTTGTTGACAAATGTCACCCTTCACCAATTCATCTGAAAGAGAAGCCCAGGAATAATCTTAGACTCCTCCCCTCACTTCCCTCACCCTGCCTTTACCCTATCATCACCCACATCCAATCAGTTGCAAGGGTTATCTTTGGAATCCACCCTCTCCTCTCCATCTCCACTGCCACCATATGAGAGACCGAAACCTGTCATCTCTCTCCAGGAGCAGTGCCCCAGCCGCCTGCCTTGTTTCCCTGTCACCAATCTGGCCTCCAAATCCGTGCTTCACACTTTCCACAGAGTGAGGTTTTTTAAATGCACATCTAAGCATAGCATACACCTGCTTAAAATCCTCCAGAGACTTCCTAGAGCCTTCAAAATAAAATCACCTTTACTGCGTCATCTCTTGCCATTTTTCCCCTACCTTCTCCCAGCCTCAACATTCTGGCCACACAGAATTACTGGAGTGGAATGGAGTAGTAAAGCAGACAAATTATAATATCCAAAAAGCCTGGGCTCAAATCCCAGCTAGCTTTTTGTTATCTTTAGATAATACCAAGCCATGTCATTTCACCTCTATGTTTTCAACTCTCAAATAAAAATAAAAATGGAATCAACTGCAAGGGATTTAAATGAGGATTTAGTTAAATAATGTATATAGGATGCTTAGTATGGTACCTTGCAAAAAAAATAACAGTACAGAAATGTGCTACTTATCATTACATGCAGATCTCTAAATATGTGTTGCTCCCCAGTTCCTGGGCTCTTTCCCTCCTCATTACCTGCCCAGAATACATGTCTGTCTTAATCAACCTGCCCATCAATTAGTTGGGTTTTAAGGAACAGCTGAGGCATCATTTCCTCTCCAGAAGAATCTCCCCACCTTACCACTCCCACAAATCTCTAGGGTCTAATTCCTTTTCCCTCCTCCCTGTTTCCATAGCACTCTCTGCATACCCCTTTCATGTCCTAATCACATCTAAAATAAGTCAGATTTTAGTAACCCCCTCTGCCTGCTTGAACTCTGAGATGCTAGAGAGTAGGAATTGTATTTTTCATCTCTATCTTATGCCTGGTAAATTGCTAAACACATGGTAGGTGCTAAATAAATGTGGAATGAACAAACAAAAGAAGATTACATAAATTGTATCCTGAATGTAGACATCAGGGTAAAAGAATAAATGTTGTTAGCTGCTTCCTTGTTAATGTCCAATTCCATGAAGTGATGATAAATGATACAGAGACAAAGCAGAGAGAGGGTCTCAAAATCTAGAGGAAGATTTATAAGGATGGAGTGCTAGTGTTGGGTCACCTAGTGCCACACTAAGGGTGCAGAGAAACACAACAAGGCACCCCATCTCCCGAGAAGAAAAAGGCTTAACTTTGATGAACCCAGCTACCATTTCACAATCAGAAAGTGTGGGAAATAGCTATTGCAATTTTAATTTGTGTCTATATTTTTTAAAATTCAGGATTACAGGAAGGTGACAGAGAAGACCTAGCAACCCTGCAGAAAAGTCCTGTGAGTCACACCCAGGCCCTAAAGTCAGGCCTCATTTCTTTCTGAGTTGGCCTTTTCATGCAAATGTGGACATTTGGAATATCATAATAAATTCCTGGTGATTTGTCACTAAACCCTGGGGAATCAGATGTTGGAACTGTAGGAGGGGGATTAGGGAGCCAAATCCAGCTTTGCTAGCTACCAGCCATGGAGTCATGAGCAATTCTCTTCACCTGCATGAGCCTTAATTTCTCACCTCTAACGATCATATAATAATAGTTACATCATAAGATTTTTATGGGATTAATGGAAATGGACACAAACTTGGCAGTAAGAGCTTTGTGGGAAGACCCTGTCTCCTTTGTTCATTCCTATGTGTCCAGCTCTTGGTGAGCTCTTGAATAAATAAGCAACCAGTGCACAGTAGGGTCACTGTAATGTGTAGGACAGTGTGAACTTTACCAACCCCAAAGGGATGTGAAGAAAGACAGATGCTGGGTAAAATGAACACTGTGACCTGCCCACTCTTCACCTGGGCTAAAACTGTCACAGCAATAACATTTTTCATTACCTGCAATCATAGAGAGAGTGAATGGTCCCTAGTTTCACTCAGCTAAGCATTTTCTCCTGTTGGTTGCTATTTTTTATATGACAAGGCATTTTGGTAAGGCATTTATTATTTCCCTTTAGAAATGCAAATGAGCATCTAATCAGGGAAATATAGAAGAACAGACTAACCACTTAACAATTTCCTTAAAATACAACCCCCACCCCCAAAGCTCAAATATGTTAACTAGTTAGGAGGTGAGCCAAGGTTATTTGAAACAATTTTTCAAAAGTGATTTTTAAACTAAATTTATTAAGCTACTTTTTATTGCAGAAGTAATAAACCATATTCTAATCATGCAACTATTCTTGTAGACATTTCAGAACCCACAACATAAGCCTGTTATAATATCTTTTATAAAGAAAACTAGTCCTTTTGGATCATAGTATACCCTTGAGGTAAGTAGATTCAATCCTATGTAAGTACCATATAAAATACACCATTTTATTTATGTCTTAGGGAAAGTTTTCAAAAGAGTCTAATTTACAAAACCAATTTACAGACTGAATTATACTTGGGAAAGTTCTCAGAGCTTAACAACAACAGAGATTCCCTCCTTCCAATTTCCTCCCCAGCTTCAAATTTGTCTGCTAGGAAAAAAATAATGGAAAGGGAAGGTTCTGATTTTTAAATTGGCAATAACAACCATTTTTAAAAGAAACAAAAAACTAAGAAGGGTTTCTGGAGTTGTTCCTTTTATGGAAAGCTGTGAGGGTTAAATGAAATATCTCAGGTCTGGCTTAAAATGGTTGCTCAATAAAGTTCATTTTCATTATTTTATGTAATAAGCCATTTAAAACATCTCTTTGTAGTTCTCTGTTAATACAAGGAAGAAAACAGGACATACTTTTTTTTTTTTTAAAACCAGGGATTGAACTCAGGGATACTCGGCCACTGAGCCACATCCCCAGCCCTATTTTGTATTTTATTTAGAGACAGGGTCCCACTGAGTTGCTTAGGGCCGCGAAAAAAAAAAAAAAAAAAAAAAAAAAAAAAAATACCCCTGACTCAGAATCCCAATTCGCTTGGATTATAGGGATGCACCACCACGCACGGCAACAGGACATACTTTGATAGAACATCTTAATGTTTCTTTTTAAAGAAGAATAAAAATCAACCTTGACTCCCTTTACCTCTCAGGGATTCAGTCATATACCAGGTCTTGTGAATTCTAACACATTAAATAGTTCTGAAATCTATAATTCTCCATTTGTCTGCATTTTCTGCCCCAATTCACCCCTAAAGCACCTCATCTCTACAGCAATCAACTCTTCCTGGGAAACTCACCTCTCATATTTCCTCTCTCTATTAATGCTCCAACCCAATCAGTGCTGATCTTGAAAATATATGATCTCATTTTTCCCTGGCTCACAAATGCTCTGTGGCCACCCTTGACCTTGGCAATGAATCAGAAAGTGCACTGTGTTCCTCTCAAGACCCTGTAAAATGTAACTTCATCTCTTTGTGTGCAAGACACACACATACACATATACACATGTTTCCTTTTAGTTCCTACCTCCATGATTTAGTTCTTCAATTTCAGTTCATTCTTCAGGTTTTAGATTAGAGCTTCCTTCTTTGTGGGAAGTCGTAGGCAGCCCTTTCTTGACTCTGTATTTTTCCTATCAAAACACTTGCACTGTACAAACTGTCCGCTATGATGTCTTTGAACTGTAAACTCAGGAAAGGCAGAGGCTGATGTCCCTTGCTTGCTTTTCACTGTTTGTTAAAAACAACACATTTCTGTGGCTTAGAAAATATTGTTGAATAAAAATTACATAACAAATTGCCATATTCATTTTGTTCTCTTAAAATTCAAAATTCAGCAAATATGTATCATATAAAATATTTAATCTATATGAGTTATATGCTAGTTTCTTCTATGAGAAAATGCATGAGGAAAATTTTCTAAGCTAACTGTTGCAATGTACCATTAAACATTTTCCTCTGGGCTGACATGTAGTGAGCCATTGAACTTTGCTTTCAGAAACAGTTATAAATTTAATGTTAGTTTTAGCAAAGGACAAAAAGGATTAAAGATGAATTCTCTGTTTTGGATGTGGTAGGCCCTACCAACATTCATTTTGAAATTTAATTGCCAATATAGTGGTACTGAGAGATGGTAGGACCTTTAAGAGGTAATTAGGTTAAGGGGGGTTCACCCTCATGAAGGGATTAATGTAATTCCCATAAGAGTGGGTTAGTTGCTTTGAAACTAGATTAGTTCTCTTGGGAATGGTTTAGTTATTGAGAGCAGAGGTGTTACACAGCGAGTTGGGCACCTCCCCTGCATCTCTCTCGCACATCTGCCTCCTTCTGTATGCACCTGCTTGCCCTCTGCCTATCTGCTGTGAATTGAAGCACCATCAGGCCCTCACTAGAAGTTGACAAGATTTCAGTGTCTTTGAAGCCTTCAGAACCATGAGCCCAATTAAGTCTTTTCTTTACAAATTTGTTACCAAGACTCACACATTTTGTAATAGCAATAGAAAAGGGACTAAGACGATGAACAATTTATTTCACTCTATCATTTTCTACATCAAAAAGAAATTAGCATCCAATTGATGGGAGGGGAATAAGTTAACTCAACCTCTGGGGAAGAGAATGTAGCAGCTTCTGTTAAAGTTAAAATGTGTATGTTCTTTGGCCCAGTAGTTCTATTTCTAGCACTTCTCTCTAGCACAAAGATGATATCTTAGCCCAGATTGCCTGGAAAATAGGTGAAGTTTACATGGTCAAGTTTTATTAGGAAATATAGTCCCGGGACAGCAAAAGTGGTGGAAAAAGAAAGCCAGGCAGAGAAAGAAGGTGGAAAAAAAAGACTTATTAAGGTGGCCACAGTTTTACAAGAAAAAATATTACTGGTTGCTGGGTGAGGCCAAACTTCTCTGGTCAACTGTGTGGATCTACTGTACCTGGGACTCTCCACAGGTGGGAGAAGGAGGGGAAGAATTCAGCTGTCTTTTCCTTTCCATCTGCTGACTTTTCCTGGTCTGGTTTTCCCACCATGCCACCCTCCACATATTAAGTACTTGTGTGCTTCCAGGTCTTGCTATATGATTCATCAAAGCAGCTTAGGGAAGCCAGATCCATCCTCTCCACACAGCCTCCAGCTCTCTCCTCATGTGGTTTGGGAAGCAGTGAGAGGACAGAACCTCCAAGGACCCCTTGCCTCTGACTTGGACTGCAGTAGCATGTGAAGCAGTCCACACGTGACTCTCACCTTGGAGGGACTCTGAGATGGTTCCCAGGACTAGCGGGTTGGGCAAGTGCAAAGACAATCATGCCCCTCACTGAGTTCCACTGAGAAAGCAGTTGAGGGTCTGGCAGGCAGAGGGAGCTAGGGAAATTTGGGGAAAAATATAACCTAGATTAAATGTAGACATAACTGTACGTCCATTGTAACATGGTATATGGATGCCATATTTTTATACAAGCCTAGTGTTCATGAATAGGGGATTGGTTCAATAAACTTTGATATATTCAAAATAAAATCGAAGTCAGGTCAATGTCAATATTGATAACATGATATAACATATGCAATTATGTGAAAAAATGTGGCTGCTTGTGTGTGTGTAGTGTGTGCGTGTGTGTGTGTGTATGCAAGTGCCTACAGAGATATTGAGGATAAAGGTCACCAGAATATAAAATACTAATGCCCGTTTTATATGAATGTAATATTTCAAGTGACTCTTTAGCATTTTCCTTAGTATGTTCTTTTATTTAAAAAATACAATAAAAGTATAGTATTAAACTGAAGCATTGGAAAGTTACAGTTCTAAGCATTTCACATGAAGAGGGATGCTTAAATAATCATAACCTTTGGCTCATAAATAAGAAGAGAAGAATTTCCTTTCTGGGTCTGCTATACTCTGGTGGGTCCACTCAAAAGGTTTGGCATGTGTACTAATACTCCATAACATTCCCTATGGTATTTTTTATCACACTTGAACTCTTTAAATCAAGAGTTTCCTCTGAAGCAACAGGTTGAAACATAGATATGTTGAAAGTCAACTATTCAAAAACTTCTATAGACCTATTAAATACTATCTGTTTAATACATACCTTCCTACCTATTATGGCTGTGTTCCAAACTGGACAATAGGTATTCTTCACACTAACCCTCTCCTCTCTCTTTCTTACACTTTGCTCATTCCATTCCTTCTCCAATATACCCCATGACCTGCTCTCTTCCACTCTGTGTCTCCATCTATGGATTTTGATTCAAGTGCCAGCTCACCTGTCATCCCTCCTGTGAAATCTCCCAGATCAGACTGAGCACAGTGGCATAGGCTATAATCCCAGAGGCTCAGGAGGCTGAGGCAGGAGGCTTTCGAGTCCAAAACCAGTCTCAGCAATGTAGCAAGGCCTAGAACAATTTAGCAAGATCCTGTCACTAAATAAAACAAAAGGGCTGGGGATGTGGCTCAATGGTTAAGCATCCCCAGGTTCAAGCCTCAGTACTCTTCCGAAAAAAAAAACAAACTTCCCAGATCAATGAGCCTATTTTACAATCCTGTGATTCTTAAAATTCAAATCCCTCTTAAACATCTCAATAGAATTCTCACTATTAAATATTGTCAATAATCCCAAAGAAAATTTAATTTGCTTACATAAAGCATGAATAGCTAGATTTGCAGTTCTAAATGCATAAATGCATAAATTTATCATTTCATGTGACAAGAACAAATCATGCTTGAAAATGATATTAAGCTGCAAAATTAGACAATGATACAATAAAAATATATTCTAAATTGTTGAAGTTGAAAAAATAAAATGACAGTCATTGTGAAGACTCTTACAATCTGAAGCTGGCTCTCTGGTTTTAAAATGCCATCAATTCTTGGATTTGTCAGCTTTCTATCACTGTAATAAAATAACTGAGCTAATCACCTTAAAAGGAGGAAAGGTTTATTTTGGCTTATTGTTTCAGAGGTTTCAGTCCATGTTCAATTGGCTCCATTGCCTTTGGACCTATGGTGGCACAGTGTATCATGGCCAGAGAATGTGCTGGAGGAACTACCTGCCTCAGGGCAACCAGGAAGCAAAGAAAGAGAGAGAGAGAGAGAGAGAGAGAGAGAGAGAGAGAGAGAGAGAGAGAGAGAGAAGAGGACCAGGGTTCTAGTATCCTCTTCAAGGGTACACCCTCAATAACTTACCTTACTTCCTACTAGACCTCACCACTTAAAATTTCTACAACCTCCCAATAGCACAACAGGCTGGTGATCAAACCATTAACACATAGGCCTTTGGGGGACATTTGAGATTCAAACTACAGCAGTTCCAAAGCATACGGGGCACAGGACACTCCACTGTACTCCTTTCAGGGGCGAGGCCAATTCCTGTCAATGCAGACTGAGTGGAAGTGAGAGGCACATGAGAGGTGCTGGAATGTGGTCCTAAATCTGCTCACTGGAAGTGGAGGCCAACAACCTGGTATCCAGAAAGTATCAGGCAGCCCTTATCAGAAGAGACCAATATGAGATAGGGTTGAGGTCGGAAAGCACTCTTTTCCAACAGACTCCTGAGTAAAACAGTAGAGAATCTAGAAAGAGGTGATATTCAAAGGCCCAAAGAACCAGCATACATCAAATACTTTGTTTCATTGTGATAAAAGCAATTGATAATTCTGTAAAGGTCATTGTGTCAGGGACTATTCAAGGCAACTGTATTTGTGGGAACTCACTTTAAACTCACCTACTATGTAGTAGGTATGATTCTTATCCCCATTTTATTTACAAGGAAATTGAGCCCCAGAAGTTTATATAATCCCTAATTTGTACAGCTTCTAAGATGGCAGATAGATGACTCTATAGCCACAGTGTTTCTGCCATGTCTGCTGGTTTGAATGTAGACCAGTACCTTCTTCCAAGCATCTAAGCACCATCTTGGAATGTATTAGAATTGCCTTTGGGTTTCCTTGACAAGACATAGTTTCCTTGAGTATTGACATATTGACATGTTGACAAATTCTTCTGCATCCAGCTTCACATTCACATCTCAGTTCACTCAGTTCCCTCTGAATTTTTCTCAGGCATCCTTTCCATTCTTCCCATTCTTCCCACTGGTACTCGTGTGGCCTCCCCAGTCAACCCTACTGAGATTTGATCATTATACTACCTTAGTAGCCAGTCATTGGTTATGTGATACTCAGGGAAGAGGAAAGGGGACCTGTAAGATACCAAAGGACATGTGCCAGACCCTTTTTCCTGGAGGCAGTACTGCATCTAGATTTACATATAAAGTTCAAGATTCAATAACTTGTCCAAGGAAATTATGATACTAACTCTTTCCACATTCCAGAGCTCTGCCATACTGAGATCCAATGTGTAGCAAATTCCTGCTCCTTATGTAGGTGACATGATATAGTATGTAGAAATATTCTGAGGAATAGGTAGGAATCAAAAGATTGAGAGAAGTGGGGATACTTCTTATTTATTATGTAAGACTGGAAGAGTTACCAGCTGACTTCCATGGAAAGTCCCAAGGAACACTCACCATTTATCAAGGCAATAAAGAATGCTCTAAGGAGGGGGATACTATAATCCTTGATAAGCTCAAGGGTGTCTGTCTTCTATAGGACAGTAGTAGAAGACACTGTTACAGAACTGGTCTTCTTACTAGCAATGGATCTCAAAATAGCAGAAGTCAGGCAACAACATCTAACTAATAGATATATTTAATTACTGTCATGGGCAGTAAGGTGGTGGCCAAGGGGCCTGACCTTCAGGAGTCGAGGGAGATGGCTCATTCTTTGGTATTCTCAGAGATAGATATATAACAGGACACACACACACACACACACACACACACCACACCACACACTTCCCCAAAGGAAAGGGCATGATCTTTTGCCCAGTTTTCAAACTTGAGACAGTCTCAATCCATTAATTAAAAGAGAAGAGAGATTCTCTTAAATAAAGAGCCCCACAATGCACAGTAAATACTAATTCCCAGTCTTTCCCCAAAGGGACCAACACATATTTGCAGTGTAACTGTATGGTGGGGATATTCATGTCTTTTGAAGCCTGTTTGACATAGACTCAGAGTAGACACTCACACTTGGAAACTCTGAATGCATCATGAGCCCCTGCCTTGGCATTATAGTAGCAGTGAATGGAGGTCAGATAATAAACAGCAAACTGTCTTGCAAATATCACAAAATTGGTCCAATAGTTCACAGACTCACCAAGTGGTCATTTCCCCAGTTTCCAAGGGTAAATAAGAAGGGAAATATTTAGTGACTGACAGAATCTCCACATTTCTTCCTTTGACCTATGGAAGAAGAGCAACAGGAACAGGATACGTCAAGTAAAATTCCTGAAACTTCCCTTTTCAAGCCAAAATAATAAACCAAAAACAATGTCACATCATAAGTGAAATGACAGGGATTAATGACACTCTCAAAGACTTAAAGGATACAGAAGTGGTGGGTTCAGATGGCCATTAAGATCGTCAGGATGGAACCTGCAAGAACTAAATAGATTATGGTGGATAACAGTGCATGTTATAAATTTAGCCAATAGCCATGTGTGCCAAAAGTCTTGTCATTACAGGCAGAGGCCAGTATAACTTCTAGTATGTGGTATGTGGCTATTAGTCTGGCATATGTATCCTTCTCTAGCCATCAAGGAGAAGTTGAAACTGTTGACAAGGTCATTGGCGTAAGTAGAAAGCACACGGGTATATATTCACGGTTTTGTTCCAGTTCTGGTTAACTCTTCTAATAGCTAATACAAAATTGTTCAAAGCAGTCCAGATTATCTGGCCATCCCATGGACCATAATGTTGACCCATTATATTGCCAGCATCATCTTATTTGAACCTAAGGAGCATAAAGTGATGAGTTCTCTAGGTGTCCATGATCCAGAACATGGGAGCTAAACCCTAGCATGTTTCAAAGGCTGTAACATTGGAAAAACATTTAGAGGTTAGTAGTGTGGACTATGCCAATCATATTCTCCATAGTGAAAGACAAGTTGTTTTACTTGTCTCTCCTACCACTAAAAAAGAAGCGTAATACTAAATAGACCTTTTGGGAGTTTGAAAGCTTATAGGAATGATTCTTCAATTCACTCATCAGGTTATATGAAAGGCTATCAATTTTGAGTAGGATTGGAATAAGAAAGTATTCTGTGGCAAGTCTAGGCTATAATACAAGCACTCATGCCAATTGGGCCCTGTGACCCAGCAGGTTCTACAGAACTGTAACTATCTGTGTAGTTTCTAACAATGCCTCATAGAAAAATCATAATACAGAAACCTGGGGTTCTGGAAGAATGTCATCCATGTGCATCAGAGGAATATTTGATGATATTAAAAACATCTTTCAGCATGCTTCATGAGCCTTAGAGAATATGAAGCTTCTGATTATGGGAGATTAATTGGGAGGTTTATCAGATTAATTGGGAGGTTTACCATTGTGAGCTGAGTCCCATTAGACTCTTATGTCACATGACTGTCAAAAATCCATCATAAAGTGGAGGTGGACTATCTTTGATTGGGCTTAAGCATGTGAAGAAAACAAGAATAATCTATAAAACAGATGAGCCACCCCCCATATGTCAAGCATTACTACACCAGTATCTGTCGTTCATTCACTCTGTGGCCCTAAGATCTAATGGAGGAGGAAAAAGCTCAGGCTTGATTTACAGGTGGCTGAACTCAGTAATATCAGCATGTTGGAAATGAACTGATGATGACCTTCATCCTATCTCAAGGGTGAACCTGAAAGACAGTGGTGAGGTGAGAACCTCCCAGGGGACAGAAACTTTCAGGCAAGGGACCTCATTATACATTTGTGTGGAAAGAAAAAATAATGACCTTAATTAAGAAAATTCTTGTATACAAAATCATGGTCAGTGGTGAATGGTTTGGCTGATTGTTTAAGGATCTGCAAGAAGAAAGATAATAAAATTAGGGAAAAGGTAGTCTGGGGAAGAGGCTTATGACTGTCCCTAGAGACATGAGCACAAAGTGTGGCTATCTTTGTATTCTACATCCATGCCTACCAAACACACTGATGTAGATGAAGAACTAATATCCAAGCAGACAGGATTGTTTATCTGTTAGCTTCTGTTCTTGTCTACTCTTCAGCTTGTGCAATGAGCTCATCAGTGAAATAGTTATGATGGCAAAAAAAAAGACCATGCATGGCCCAAAAAGTATAGATGCCTTCTTACTAGGGTTGATCTAGCTAATATCACTGCTGAATATCTGGCCAATAAGAAAGAACAATCTTTAGTCCATGGTATGGTGTTATTCTTTAGGAAGGCAAACCAGAAAGTTGGTAGCTAGTTGATTATATGGAATCCTTTTGTCCTAAAAAGGACAACAGTTTGTCCTAAGGTAGTAGTAGGGTTTTATCTATACTTCCCACATTGGTTCAATCAGTACCATCACTAGAATACTAGATTTACCTTCATAGGTTCCTGCACAGCATTGCCTTGGAACAAGAAACCCACTAGTCAGCTGAGGACCTGCAACAACCCATGATGATGGGATCCACCATTCCTCCAATATTCTAGCTTACAAATACATCATCCCACCAATGTGAGGTACTCTCCTCCAGGATTCGGTGTGTGCCCTAAGACAACATCTCCTACATACTATTGTGTCCCCAGGAAATAGAACACATGATTTCAGCAATAAGGCACGGAAGTAGAAATAACCCTACTTACCATCATCCCCAGTAATGTGACTTCTTTGGAAGTTTATTTTTCTGTATATGTACCTTTAGTCTCTTTAAGAATAAAGAGTCTAGTAGCCAAAAGGGGGAATTTTCTACCAGAAGGCTCAGCAAAGTTGTCACTAAACATAAATTTGTGACTGCTACCTGTTTACTTTAGGATCATTATCTCGAGAGACCAGCAAACAAAGAAATGAAATACCACATGGATTATCATGAGGAGATAGGATTGGTATCATATGAGAGGCAAGGAGAAATATGTTTGGCACATACATTATCCACAGGGTAAGTATACTCCCATGCCCGTTTTAATTTAAACAAGCAAACATAACTATGTCCTGAGGAGGACATGGTAATCAACGTCTCTGAATCCTCAGAATTGTGGGTCTAGGTCAGCCAACAGGCAAGTCACCTAGACCATTAGAAGTGTAGCAGGTGTCAGCTACTGACAAACTCTGCTAATGAGAACTCCCTCACCCAGAGGTATACCAGTTGTAGACCTGGTCATTGAAGGTGGCCCATACCTAATGACTTACTTATGTGCACATATCCCCCATGCCTCTGGAAGGAGATTAAGGGATCAGGCTAAGACCAAACTTCTTCTTAAACCATATCTCCACTCCTGTGCTATTCGGATGTTATTACTCCTTGGTAGGTTTCTCTTGAGAACATTCCCTCTTTGGATTTGCATGAATGTCCCCTTTCAGAATGTGCATCTAGGGAACCCCACCAAAGACAAGCCTGTTTTCCAATGAAATGTTAATATTTTGGTGCTGTATAATTTTTTAAATGATTGAATTACAAACCTCAGATTTCTGAGCTAGGGATGCTTCATTCTATTCAAACTGGGTACCCTCTACACATGGAAACTTGTTTTCAGTGGGTACTGGGGGTAAACAGAGGTAAAAATAACTGGGGAGATATAGCAGTGGGAAGTGTCAGTATGAAGACTACAGGAGTTCAGTCACAAGAGGGCTGCAAGACAAATTCAAGGCAATTGATGTTCTCCAGTCAAACTGGAAATAAACTAAGCAGACTGAAAAATATGAATTAAAAAAGGAAGAAGAAACCTCTGGACTTGAGGAAACTGCCTTGATGAGACCAATTTCCTAATTGGGTCAAAGAAGTGAAGAGGGATCTGGTGACTTTTCTAAAGGCAACATCATCCCACCTTCGTATACACTGATGCATTCAGCCAGGCAGAGAAAGGCAACCTCCTAGGAATGTCAGTCCTACAGCTATAGATTTCCAGTAATGACACTAAATCAACATTTGCTCAGTGCGTGAATGAATCCTAATGTTCTCAATGTCAGCTTGTGTGTATCTGAAGTGCCTGGAGTCTGCTTATCACTGTATATAATATTCATAAAGCATTCTGAGCCCCATGACAGAGGCTTCTTGCAGAAAGGGTATGGTTATCTCTCTCTAAAGGATATGGCAAAGATTAATTAGTTAATTTCATAAATGCTTCAGGGATGAAAACCTCTTTATACTAAGTAATTATGAATATCACACTGTGGGCATGCCATAAATTCATACCTCTGAAGTTGAATGAAACTTTGTCTTATTGCTATAAGGAATACTTAAAGAGTCAATATTCCATTTTTTTCTAACACCATTTAAGATTATTTTGCAGTTCAAAATGAGTATCAGATCACAGAGGCAAGGAAGGCTGGTTGTGCAGTCAGGGAATTAGCACTAACTATTTCCCATTTGGGGCTCATTTAACGATTCAGACATAGCCTATTATCATTTAAAATACATTAAATGTAGAAGAGTTCATATCCTTACTTTACTGTGTACCAGCTAGGAGTCTATGGGAAAAATCATTAAAACTCTCTGTGTTATCTTTTGTCAAAGAATGGGACAGAGTTTTTGGAAGTTGATGCAATGCAGATGAAGACTAGCAAAGCACCTGATTCATTCATAGCCCTCAATAATTGCCAGTGTAGCTACCAAGTTGAACAAGCAGGACCAGAAGTATATAACATTTGTCCCCCTTAAATTTATTCATTGTTTTTGTTTGTTTGTTTGCTTGCTTGCTTACTTATTTTTTGCTGTGCCATTGCATAAAAACACCGGGCTATTCTTATAATTTTTCAGCTCCTTATTAGGTCACTTAGGTCATGATGCGATCTCAACTTGGCAATTACAATGACTATTTATGTAGCAATAAGTTTAGAGATGGATCGTTCTTTTCAGAAATAGCACAAATGTAGCTGGACTGACAATTTTTGGTTTGTTTGTTTGTTTGTTTGTTTGTTTTTGAGAATGATCCTGACCTTTAAGCCATGAAACCAGGTGATCTATGCTTCATACCTGGTCATTCAGGCCTGGAAAAGATCTTCTACTCATTGAAACAGGCCCTTCCTAAGACATGGAATCTGGCCCTGCAGATTCACAGTAGGGGAAAACAGAGGTATGAAACCTGGCCCCATGCCTTGAATGTGACCTACCAGTGTGGAAATGTACCCTCTAGGGATGGAAACCTGTTTTCAGTCATAAACCTGCCCCCCATATGTGGACTCAATCCTTCCATGAATGAATTCTATCCCTCCCAGTATGAAATCTAGCTTCTAGCTTCCCAGACAGGCAAAGAGGCTCTATGGCCACTGTAATCATGTAACATGTCTTTGTACTACAGAACTATGGTACATGCATGGAAGTTGTCACACTAGGCATTAAGTCTAGACTTCCAGACACATAACTCTGGGCTATGGTTTAGATGCAGTTTTCTCCCCCAAAGGACCATGTGTTGGAAGATTGAACCCTAGTGTAGTGATGTTTAGAGGTGGTGAGACATTTAAGAGGTGGAGCCTAGTGTGAAGTCTTTGGCTTCCTGTCTAGTCATGCAATCTCTCTCTCTTGCATATACTCCCACCATTGTGATGCCATCCACCATTAAGTGATACAGCCAAGGGTGCTCTCTCCAGAGCTAACACTATGCTGTTTGCACTCTCAATCTCCCTAAATTGTGAACTAAAATTGTGAACTAAATAAACCTCTTTTCTTCATAAGTACCCAGCATCAGGTATTTCTTTGTAGTAATGAAAAATGGACTAATATAGCCAGACTTTATGGTATTAAGAATGATCATGCAATTCGAAAAGCCTGGCCAGGGGGCATGAGATCTGGCCCTAAATAAAGAGTTTAATACTCTGAATAAGGAACTTTAACTATCATATGGAACATGATCTTAAAGGAAATGAACCTGACCCAATTATAGAATATGCTCTTTCAGACATTAATTTAGGTCTTTTAGGTATGAATTTTGCATTTCCAAACAAAAGTTTTTATTTTCCTCAAAAGAATCAGTCTTCTAACCATGGGTTTTCAGGAGTGGAAACTAGCCCTTTATGCATGAAATCTGGCCCTCTAGGTATAAAATCTGTTCTTTCAGTCATGAAAGTTGCATAAAAATGTAAGGATGGAATCTAAGTTCACATAGAAAGGGACTGAAGGGGCTGGAGTTGTAACTCAGTGGTAGAGCGCTTGCCTCGCACATGGGAGGCACTGGGTTAGATCCTGAGCACCACATAAAAATAAATAAAAAAAGGTATTGTATCCATCTACAACTAAAATTTTTTTTAAAAAGAAAGTGACTAAAAAGTGTGCATATTGCTTCTCCAGACATAGAATGTGGCCCTGTAGATATGGAACTTGGGCTTCTACACATGGAAAAGGTGTTCACTACCCAACACAAGAAACTTTGTCAGCTTTTCATGACACATATATAATTTCAATATCCAAACAATGAACTTGGCACAATGAACACAAAACACACAATGCTCTGTGTAAGGAATCTCAGAGTATGATGTCTGGCTCTGCAAGCATGGGCATGCCACTCCATTTGTGCAAACACAATCTCCAGTCATGAATCCTGGTCCTACAGACTTGGCATTCATGCATGGAATCTCCATGTGTGGAATATGGACTTATCTGTGGTAGCTATTATATCTCAGAACTGGACTCGGCATTTGAGTTAGAGAATTTGTCTCTAAGATATGGTTCCATGTGCCCCAGGCATGAAACTTCACAACACATATGCATGCTCAATATCCAAATATGGAAACAGGCCCAAGGAGCATTGAATGTGGTTTTCCCTGTATAAATTCTCAAATTCTACATATAAATCCCACTCTAAACTCAGCACTTCATAAACGAAATGTCAATTATAAGATGGAAGTTGGCTTCACAGTATGGAACATGACACTCTAGATATGTAACCTTGTATTTCAGTCATACCCATGGATTCTCCAAACCATGAGAACTGGTCTGCTGGTCATGGGTCCTGGAACTCCACAAATGTAATTTCTGTGTCCATGCAGAGAGTCTTCCTTCTAAACATAGAAAATGACATCACATTCTTGCATAGATTTTGACTCTCCACATATGGAATGTAGTCTTCCTGGCAAGGAATGTGGAACTCCATGTATGGAAACTCAATATCCAAGGGTAGAATATGGCCCTATAAATATAGAAGCTGTCATTCCATGTATGAAATCCCAATTTCCAAGAATGGGGCCAAGATCTACAAACTTGGAAGCTGATGCTCCAAGTGTGGGTGGTGAGTATTAAACATGGCCAGAAATGTTTGAAACCTGGGATGCCAGACATAGAAACTGGCAAATCAATCATAGATGCTGGCTCCCCAAAACAGGAAAACTGCTCTCCAAGGCATCGCACCTGCCACACCATGTGTTATGGACTAAATTGTGTACTCTCATCCCAAATTCATATGTTAAGGATCTAACTTCCAATCTGGCTGTGTTTGGAGATAGGGTCTTTAAGTATATCATTAAGGTTAAATAAGGTCATAAAGGTAGGACTTTAATCTGATAAGACTAATATTCTTATAAAAAGAGGAAGAGATGCCAGAATTTATTCTCTGATTTTTATCTTCATGAACCCAGAGGAAAGGTCATATGAGGACACAGTGAGAAAGTAGCTTTCAGCAAGCCAGGAAAGGAGCTCAGACCAGAAGCTGATTTTGTCACTGCTTTGATCTTGGTTGTTTATACCACCTAATCTGTGGTATTTTGTTATGGCAGTACTAGCAGACTAACATACTGGGAAGGAATTGAAATTTCCAAGTACTATAAACATTTCAGTCACAGAAGTTGACTTTCTCATCAATGAAATCTGGTCAAACTGGGATTCCATGCAAAGAATCTACTGTTTCAATCACAAAAATTTCCATTTAATATTAGATACTGTCCCTTCAGGCATGAAATAGGGTCTTACAAATCTGGATTCTGGCCTTAATAGCATGGAAACAAGCCCTTAAAATATGGAAAATTCCTTTCTAGAGAGATAGATAAATACATATATAAATCAAAAGGCAAAAATCAATTTTGTCCACAAAATAGGTAAGATTTTGTGGCTTTCGCAATCATTTTTTTGATGTTAAGTATCTTATTACAAGAACTAAATAAGTAATTCTAGTAATGTTTTTAGAACAATGCTTGATAAATAATAAGCACTTGGAAAATACTAGGTAGTATCATTACTGTTACCATTACTACTATCTGTTTTATTCATTTAATCTTTCATTCATAAAATGATCAGTTTAACACTATAGGGCTCTATACATGTGTTGATTTGCTAAACCATAAAAATCCTTATTCACTAGTTTGAATAAAGTTCTGAATGAATTTTAATCAAAACATATTTCCCCTTTTTTATAGTAGCCATGAAGGTGTTACTCAGGTAGGAAACTTCATGATAAATTCTCTTTCAGAAATTGGCATCAGGGTGCTATAGCTTGTACCTGCTTAGTGAATCTAACCTCTATGCAATAACTAGACCCTTTTTTCTCCTGCGAACTGTGGAGCTTATCCCTTGCTTCTGGCATTCCCTGTTACCTCAGATGGGACAACTGTCATTCTGCATCTCTGAGTGTGTTGCCCAAGGATTCACCTGCTGGAGGCTTGGTCCTCAGTGTGGTGATGTAGGAGCTAGTGGTCCTTATTAGAAATTGTGAATCACAATAAAACACAAAAAATGTGCTTATCTAACAAAAAAGGAATGATGGAATAAATTAAGGTACATCCTACACTAGAGCTTTATGCTGCTATTATGATCACACAAAGCAATTTTAACCCCACAATGCCCATCATGTGTTGCTAAGTGAACATGGCAATTGGGATAGCAGTTTATGTAGTTGATCCTGTCAGACAAGATACATATACACAGGAACCAGGATGTTGGCAATAGTTATCTCTGGACTGTGAGATTTGGATAGGTTTAGTTAAAAATTGTGTGTGTGTGTGTGTGTGTGTTACATTTTTACATGGTAACTACATAATCTAAAGGGAAATAGACATTTTCACAGGGAAAATATGCTTCTTTTTTGACAGGAAAAAAAAGAGCATTACATAATGTAGATCCTGGTTTATAATGCAATCCTTTAAGGAAGTCCACAGTCTATTGTGCATAATTTTCCATTGCTATAACTCTTATGCCATCTTCTGGTCTAAATATAATTCAACTATTTGAAAATGTCTAGCATCCATAGTTAGTACCTTGGTGCTATTCCAGAAACCTTACTCATCCTGTTTATGATTCAAGAATGTCTTTGCATGTCTAGTATAAAAATTTAAGTTGGAGATACAAGAATTTATTATTAGATAAAGCAAGTTAGAACATAACAGGAAGAGAACATGGACAAACCTTGATAAAATGTAAGTTCAGAGATAGATTGAAACAAATACACCCTTGAATGTACACTCTTAAATCTACATAAATCTAAAATACAATATTAATGCCATTCTAAATACTGATTTAGATATATTATAGAAAAGCATAGGATTTGGAGTAAAAACACCTGGGACAGAATGCCATTTCTGCCACTAACTTATTCTATGATCTTTATAAACTCTCTTGCCTTCTCATTTACCTTATTTTATCCCCACTGAATGAAAATCATAACAACTGCCTTTCTTAACTACCTCTCTTTTCTTTCCTTATCTTTAAACTTCTGAAACACTACAAATATATATTGCTAGCTGCACTCTAAGGACATAATAAAATTTTAGTTTAGAAAAAGATGAGCCAGTAACTTTCCAGGATAGAAAAGAAAATGGCTGTTCAGAATTGCTTGATAACCTAGAATTTATATTCTAGAATTTTTTTTTAAAGTGCTAATATTCTAAATATGCTAAGATACAATGGATGAGAGTTAGAAAAATAACTTACTTTTATTTATCATTAATAGTGAATTATCACCTATCTGGAGAAAACAAAATTCTGTTAAGTGCCAGAATTGAATGAGAGCAATATTGTGGAAACCTAAAAAAATATAATACTGAAGTTCAACTTCACACACACACAAAAAGACCATTCTCATTTCCTAATGATGGTTTTCAAAGCCAAAGCTTATGTATACAGAAACTCACAGTCTGCCACTCCATTTCTGGTCCACAAAGAGAGCCTTGAGTAACTGCTTGGTGACTCTAACCTCCATTCACTAACTAGACCCTCTTTTCTCCTATGAACTATGAAGTTTATCATTTGCTCCCTGCATCTGTATCTGCATCTCCTGTTATCTAAGATGTGTTAGCTGTCATTCTATATTTATTTGGGAGTGTATGTAATAATTGATTAATATCTGTCCATCATCTCAAACACCACCAACACAGATCAGCATCAGGCACCCATTTTTGAGACCTCAGTACCATGTCTGTAACATGGTAGATGCTCAGCAGACACTGATTTAATAAATATAAAAATCAAAAGAGAGTTAAATAAAAGAAGACAAGTATAAAAGTTCATTTTTCATTACTAAAATGAAATAACTGAGTCTGGGTATTTACAAAGAAAAGAAATTTATTTAGCTCACAGTTTCAGTGGGTAGAAGAGCAAACAGCATAGTAGTGGCTCTGGAGAGAGGCCCCTTGGCTGCATCACCACCCTCTGGTGAGTGGCAGCACAGTGTATGAAGGGGAGCTCACATGCCTAGGAAGCCAGAGTGAGGGGAAGGGACCAATATTGCTGTTTACCACCACCCCCACCTCTTTAAGTTCCCACTACCTCTCAATAGCACCACACTGGGGGCCAAACTCACAGCATATGAACATCTGGGGGACATTTTTAAACTGTATATAAACCCCAGCAACAGGAAGGAAAAAAGATCTCTGCATTTGCTTCGTATTATGTCTTTCTGGTGACTGTGATACTACAATTACAAATGTCTTGTTTTACACTTCTTCAGGGTCAAAATGAGATTCTAAAGAAAAAGAGAAAAGAAAATTTTTTTCTGAGGGCAAATTTGAAAGTAGGAAAAAATTACAAAAAAAAAAATACAATAATCACTACCCTCCAGAATTTCTCCCCACAGTATTTTGATATATGTGTTCTCAGTATGTTTTTTATGTATATACTTAAAAATAAGCACACTGTCATTTTCTTTCTCAAGTATCTTAGAAATTCATAATTATTAAAATAATAATAATTCATGAGCTAAATTTAAGAAAGAAATTGCTTTAGATATGGTGACCCTTGGTAACGTATAGACCTATAGTCCACAACATGAGCTTCTGTATATAGAGGTACAGCCAACATACTCAATAAATACAGTCATGATGGCAATATTCAGTTATCAAGAAAGTTATATCAAAGTTAATATCAAAGTTATTAATTTGTGATTTATATTCCATATTCTATGGCCCAAAGGATGTAAAAACAACATGGGATAGTCAATAGTCATTTTCAACTATTAAACTTCAGATTTTATTTAAAAACTATTTTGGAACAATATACTTCACTATAGTAATAACTTAAATTTTGCCATGTAATTTTATATAGAGAGAAAATTAGTGACTGACTCAAGGTTCTGTCCAAAAGCTGACATTGGATTTACTAATTGGTTGTTTTGAAATAAACATTTAATTCACACATGTCAATTAGGATGTTTCACTGAACTGATCAGTGTTTGGTTAATTGCAAAGACACTTCAAGAATCTAACTCTATCCCAAGGTGATAGCATCCTCTGCCATTTGCTTGGGGTCTTAAAATGTAAATTATATGGTCCATATGGGACTGGTACTGACATGGTAGAGGCTCTGGTCCACCTGACCAGATTGTCACAGTCGACAGCTAACAAAATCAGCTTCAGAGTTAGAGTGACCCCAATGACCCTCAACTTCTCATGGATTCATTTCTGGAAAACTTTGATAAATTCTGCTCTTCAAGATGTTTTTCAAATCTAGTGAGTGCTATAACACAAATATTTCAATACAGTTTTTCTATAGTTCCCTAGTCACCATACCCTGACACACACACATTCTAGAAAAACAGAAGGGGAAGAATTTAAAGGAAGAAAAACATTTCAAGATAATTGCTAATAAATAAACAATGTTTCTAGTTTTGAAAGGGTCCAATGATGTCCAACACAGAAAGTAAAATTAGTCCCAGACCAAAGTCAGTTATGGTGAAATAATGAGACAAAAGAGAATTGACCTGAAGAGAAGTTTCTAAAAGCTTACAAGATTAAAATTAATGTGTGTGTGTGTGTGTGTGTGTATATATATATATATATATATATATATGGAAGCAAAATGGCATCAGACTTCCAAAGACATCAAAGGTAACACTGGAAACCAAAAGGCAACATTGCACTGTCTTCAAACTTCTGAGGGAAAAATCATTTGCAATCTAAAATTGTGTACTCAGCCATCCTCAGGGTGCAGATGGAATAAAAAAAATAGTAAACTACAATGGCTAATTGACAGGGTCTGCGGAGCCCTAATGGATCGTCATTATCATTTGGATATTTCTGTAAGGGTATGTTTGGATGAGATCAACAATTAAACCAGTGCACTTTACTTCTCCATAAAGTGGATGGGCCTCATCCCATCAGTTGAAGGCCTGAATAAAACAAAAAGACTGACCTCCTTCAAGACATAAGATATTCTCTAACTCCCAGCCACCAAGCTGACCAGCCAGCAGCCTTTGGCCTTGAATTGCAACTCTGGCTCCTTTCTGGGTCTCCAGCCTGCCAGCCTACCCTGCACATTTTGGGCTTGTCAGCCTGCATAATTGCTGAGACAATTTCTTAAAATAAATCTCTTTCTATGCATGTACATCTCCGATTAATTCTGTTTCCCCAGAGAACCCTGATTAAAACAATAAGCAAGATATCAAAATCTTTTCCTTCAATATTCCTTTCCTTGATAACCCATTGAAAAAGATGCTCCAACAAACCATGGAGTAAACAAAGAAAGAGAAAGACAATGCATTTCAAGATATAAGGAAATCCCCAGGTTAAAAGGGAAGGGGGATCCCATGAGGAAACCACTGTACGGTAAGACAGAGAACAGTCATTTCATCAAAAGCAGAAGTGAGAGCTCCAGGAAGGATACCTAAGACAGAGACAACAAGGAAGAGAGGCACAAAAGAAGGTAGAAACTCACAGGTGATGGAAGGCTTGATTACATCAAGAGATGGATTTTAAGGATAAATTAATGATAGAAACAGTTGGCCCTCCATATGCATGGGCTGCATCTCCATGGATTAAAGCTAATGTTAATGGATATTATTTTTCAAAAAATTTTATCTGTGCTCAACATGTACAGAGCTGCTTTTATTGTCATTATCCCTTAAACAATACGGTATGGCAACTATGCACCCACCATCTACATTGCAATAGGTGTTATAAGTAACCTAGAGATGACTTAGAGGTTAGGGTTGCACAGGTTCTATGCAAACACTACCATTTTACATATGGGACTTGAGCATCTGTGGATTTTGGAATGAAGAGGGTTCCTGGAAACAGTCCCCCAGGGATTCAAAGGGATGACCATATAAAGAAAGTGAGCCACTGGAATAAAAGGATGACAATTATTTCCTGAGGAAGCAAAAGTAATACAAGTAAAGATATGGAGTCATAGCACATGACACAGCTCATTTGCGAAAAGGCAAACACCAAATTTTGATCTTACCAAAAATAATGATTGGTAAATTGTGAAGATGGGGGAGAAGGAAGTGTGTGTTTAGTTAAATTATTTTCTTTCAGAATAGGAAATCAACAAATCAAGAGATATTAGTATAGGTATTTTTTAAATGAAGGCAGTTAATAGAAAAAAATTGCTAAATCAAGTGAAAACCATTGCCTCCTGGTAAGCACTGAGGA
>JAJEJO010000175.1:56813-69767 GCA_020662805.1 Glaucomys volans | reverse complement strand
CAAATCTTCCACCAAGATTTCTCCTGGGTGTTTTTTTTTTTTTTTTTGGATGTTTATATGCAATGTTGAGTTTTCTTCTATGACTATAGAATTATATCAACCAAAATTAAGAAACGCTTCAGACACCAAACAACTAAATCTGCACAGTATTAATTCCAGAGTATTAAAAAATTCTATTTACAAAGACAAATATAAATGTTTCATAATTCATTGAATTATTTTTAAAATATTCTCTCTTCTTGAATGATATCCTATTGCATGGGATTACCAATAGTTTTTTCTCCATTAGTATTTTCCATGTGATAACTAGACTCTTTCTGACAGTTGACCTCACAAAGGTCCTACAGAATGGTGTAAATCCCTCCTTCTTGTTTTAGTGTTTTTTCTTCTGATTAAATGGAACTCTCATTATCCAAGGTGAGTGCTTGGCTGCACTGGACCTTCTGTACCTGCTGATTTTGTTTGACTTTATATCAGCAAGAGCAGAAGCTGGGCAGATATGAGAGCCATGCACATCATATTTTCCAGTGTCAATGCCAAGTTGGCTGAACAACCCAACAACCTGTTCGGTGAACTTGAGTCCTGGGCAGCACTACATGAGAATCCAATGCAAGAATCAAGGACAGTACTACGACACAAAGCCAGAGGGTCTGTTTTGGCAGAGGATTAAAAAGTTTTCAGAGAGAAGCAGATAAAGAAGAAATGAGGCTCAAGAGCTTTTGTCTTCGCCTAGTTCTTCAATTTGTTTGCCCCTTTCAGGAAGGTTAAGATCTCTATTTGTAGTTTTTGTTCCTTTTGTGTAAGTTTACTTTGTATTTAAAAGACATCAAAGAATGAACTAATATCTACCTGATTGAGGCAATGATTCTTTAAATTATTGAAATGACAGTGATGCTAGCTATAATAATTTCTGAACCTTTTAGGTGGGTAGCACATTTTTTTCTTGACGAAAGCTACAATATTATAATAGAATTTTTAAAATAAAAGCTGTTTTATTTTTATAAACTTGTGAAGAATGACTAATATTTTTAACACTTCCTTGGTTCAATGAGTAGGAACAGTAACACAGATGCTCAGCACAATTAAACATGTTTACAGTGTCTTTTAAAATCAAAATCATAAAGGAGATCTGGAAGCATATATAAGCCATTAGAGTATGAGGAATCATTAAAAGGTTACTTTTACCAACTTAGAGTTTTTGAGCCTCTAAACTGTGATATTGTAAGCTGTTGTTTTAGACTAATGCACTTGCTGCCCCAGATGGAAGGGAGCAAGCAGAGAGGTTGGTGAATAACGTAGGCTCAGGAGAAAGATTGCCCAGGTTCTGATCTTAGCAGCACCTAGTTCTGTGACCTAGAGAAGGATCTCCATCATTCTCTTAAGAACAATGCTCCCGGTATGAAGTGGGGATGATTCATCGTAAGTACCCTGAAGATTTATTAACTGAAAGAATCTAAAATGGTACCTACCATACTATAAACACTTAATAAAGATGAACCACTGTAATTCTTGATTTTCTTTTGTGGGGGAGGTACTGGGGATTGATCTCATGGGCATTCAACCACTGAGTCACATCCCCAGCCCAGTTTTGTATTTTATTTAGAGGCAGAGTCTCACGGAGTTGATTAGTGCCTCACTTTTGTTGAGCCTGGCTTTGAACTCTCAGTCCTCCTGCCTCAGCCTTCCGAGCCACTGGGATTACAGGCCTGCACCACTATGCCCGGAGGGCCACTGCTATTCTTATAGATGAACCCAAGGGAGTTCTTTAATTTTCATGACACCAGAGTTGTGAACTTATAATTTCAGGACTTTTGGCAAGCTATGAGACTATGAGATGTCCTGCCAATATTTGGGAAATAAGAAAATAAGGAATAAAGCAAATAAAAATAAAGACAGTTGAAGTGTTTGTCGTGTCCTTACCTTATCTGCCTCACTGAAACTCATTTCTGCATATTTTATGCCCTTCAGCTCTACTAGGTTTCCTTCCCACGTCTGTCCATTTCATTTCTAAGTGTATATGTGCTGTTTTCTCCTGTTTTGAAGGTCCTCCAAACCTTTGTAATGTCCAGGGTACTATATGCTTCTATGCCCATTTCAATCAACTTATAATTCTGCTTTATTAACACTTCATATAATTATGCTAATTGTTCCATAGAGGAGACCTGTTAACATTTGAAAAAATTCATAGGCCACACATGACCACAGTTAGATTTCTAGTATTTCTTGATTGAAAAAATAATGACACTCCTCATAAGAGAATTGATGAGACCCCATAAAATACCTCTGCTGTTTTTCAGAGTCCTGGATGCATAGGTTGAAAAATGTTTTGAACTCTTATATCACACATTTATTTTTTGCATGTTTCCCTGTGAAAAAATAATTTCTCAATTAGATCTTATTTCCAAAAAAATAACTCTACTTGAGCTACTTTATAACCTATGCTTCCAGATTGTAATAGATGTTGGCTAATTATTTGTGTACAAAGGAAATAAAATACTTATTTTAATTATTAATAAAGACATGGTGTGTGTGTGTGTGTGTGTGTGTGTGTGTGTGTGTGTGTTCAACTATAATTATATATGGACCAAAATCCTTTCTGGAGCTGGGGTTGTAGCTCAGAGGTAGAGCACTTGCCTAGCATGTGTGAGGCACTGGGTTCGATTCTCAGCACTACATATAAATAAAATGATATTAATTAAAGGTCAATTGAGACAACTAAAAATAAAATACTTTCTGGAAGTTAAAACAACAAGGTACTCTACAAACACATGGAGAGGAACTCCTTGACAAGGTCGCCAAATAATCCACTACAAATGCTTTCCAAATTTTAAGGCACAAAAAAGTCACATAGAGATCTTATTAAAATGCAGAATACAGTTCAGTCAATATGAAGGTGGACCAAAAACTTCTCAAGTGATGATAATGCTGCTGGTCTGTGGATCACACATTGAGTAGCAGGGGTCTAGTGTGCCTGGATTCAGCAGACTTCATTTCCACTATACCTAAATAGAGTTCTTTACTGAGGCATCAGGGGGGAAAATGGCAAGAAACAAATGCCAGCCTGGGTGTCAATATAGATTTAGTTAATAGTGTTCTAGTTAACTAGCAAGCTATTCAAGCCATGTCTCCCCATCACCCAGTGGACTTTACTGTGCCTCCCAGACCTCCTCAGCATTCTTTTGTGCATTATTCTCTTCATTTCAGAAATTTTGCAACTTTTTTTCTTAATTTCATATGGTTCTTTCTTCATCACTAAAGGGACCCACAAACTAGGGGTTGTTGGATAATGGGTCAACAAATATTCTAAAAGGCAAAGTCTTTCTGTACTTACCTGTAAATTACTCATAAAAATTGCTGCTCTAGTTACTGCCCTGCTTTATAGTTGTTGGTCTTCCTGATTGCATTGTCTAATTCCAAATAACAACCTACATCTCATATTTTAGAAGGTAATGTCATTTTTTTTGCCCAAGTTAGAAATGATTCCATGTTTTCTCTATATTAAAAGGTAAAGGTAATGGACTTGCTCTATGATTTGAGATAGGAAAGATTGGCCCTGAGTTTCATTTTGGAAAATCCGTCACTCCTCAAAACCCAATATACCCTTCTCACATTGGCTATCTTCCTTTCTACTTTAATATATTCCACTGATATCAAAAGCCCCCTAGTAGAGCAGCTAATCAGATAGTTCTTGAGCATCTTTCTTGTTCATCTTCACAACTAGCTTATTCATATAATAGAACAACAAACACTTGGCAGAAGGGGACACATCTTTCATCTGCATTCACACAATGCACTGTGATCGATTCTGTGAATTCCACTTAGTACCTGAAGTGGTGAAGCTTTCCACTAGTTACGCATTTCCCCCAAAACATACCATATTAAGCCATATTACACCGTACCACAACAAGGGCAGGAATTACTTTGTATTTACATTTGTTCATGGGCAGTGCATAGTTTTTGGTGAAAATAATCAATCAGTTACCACGATTTTGATAATCTATAATGCCCTTGAAACCTTAAAAATAATTAGGAATATCAAGAATATTTTAAACCTTGTGGAACAATTTTCAATCAGAAAAAAAACAAATGCATAATTCTAATGGGAAGAAAATTAGGAATTTCCCCCACATTCTCACCAGTAATCTTCAGCCTTTCTCTTTGATTTTTTTTCTACCACTAACTAACCTTTTAAGGTTGACTAGTCCAGAACTCCATGTTTAACCATATTTTCTTCTCTCTCTGAACTCTCTCTCCCTATCCAATTGCATTTGGTCATTACTGGAACTCTATAGCAATGATTCCTATGTCCCTGGCAGGATCTCCTCCCTGAGTGTAAACTGTATGTCTTATTTCCTACCAGATAGCTCCATCTCAATGTCTTATACACATAACAAATAAAACATATTCTAAAGTGTATATGCCAAGTGTTCTTATAATCTCCAAGGTGACTAGTGAGATCAACTTCTTCCTGACTGTATTCCAAGAGTTATTCTAAACACTTTTATCTCCATTACTTCTCATATCCAACAAACCATTAATTTTTTTTTTTATTCTTTTATTTACTTATTGATTCATTGAACACAAATGGAGTACAGCTATTGTTTCACTGGTTGTACACAAAGTAGAGTCACACCATCTGTGCATTCATGCATGTACACAGGGCAATGGTATCTGTCACACATTGTTATTAATTTTACCCCCCACCCACCCCCAAACCATTAATTTTTTTGTATGATTTTTAAATATTTTGAAATTTCTTGTTTTTCTTCATACTCTCACTCCTCTAAGCCAGTCACTCATCATTTCTCTCCTGGAATTTTGCAGTGTCCTCTTTAATGCTTTTCCTACCTTGAGGGTTAACACTCTCCAATTCATCTTCCACACCACTTCTAGAGTGATCTTTCTGAAGCTTGACTTTAATTTTGTCACTGTCTAGCTTTCCATCATTGAATAGCTCCCCTCTAGCTATACAGTGAAATCTAACAGTTTATCATTCTGTCTTTGTTTTCTTTAGTTTGAGTTCCTTTTTCTTTTCAGTCTGTATTTCTTCCTTTAACTATTAAAGATTTCCATTCTTACCTCTTCTTTCCTTCTTATATATGCACTATTCAACTTAATGACCCTCCCCAATCACTGGAGGAAACTACTCATATATTAAGACTCTGCCTAATTCTCCTCTTTTTGTGGAAGAAGAACTGGGTCTTTTCCTGTCACATTACTCTTTCTACATAGTATCATTATAATTCTACATTTCTGTAAGATTATTTGTCTTTTTCCATGACACAGGACCATGAATATTTAGGTTCACATGCTCGCTGGGCCAGAACATCTGCCCCCAAATACCTTAAAATTATTCACGTGATTGTTTGCCCTGTCCATTTTAGCAACTTACTTTCCATTCCAGATTGAATATGTCTTGTCATTCATGGTCAAAAATATATCCCATCTCATTCTAATTTATGCATTTATGTAAGTGGCTTCTGAATAAGAACCCAGAGCAAATATTTTTCTCAGATAAAAATAAATGCCAAGAACAGCTGTACATCTCCTAAACAATTGGTTGTTTGTGAATCTGCAAACAACTGTTCATAGTATTGTGGATCTTGAAACAGATTGTATTTCCCTATTTGCTTCAGCACTAAAAGAAACCCAGAATCAAAAGTGTGGTTCTCCTATGAATACGACAGAAACCTACAATGAGGCTTTTTGTACACTAAGCTCTTATTTCATTTTTTACCATTATTTTTCAATCAGATATCTCCTTGGTTTATCTTTCCTATATTTGTATGCTTTTATAAGAGATATCAAAATTTTAAATACTTGACAGTAGTCAATGATATTTACTTACTTCTCCTTAATTAAAATGCTCCATGCTGTGATATGCAACCACTTTTATCTTAATCCTGGTGGGGAAAGTGTATTGAACAACATAATCCATTTCTCATTTCTCTGAATTATTTATAATGTGTACACATTAAACCTTGATCAGCAAGCTAATTTCTGGATATCTTTATTTTGCTCCAGCTAAGAGAAATTTATACTATACTTGGAATTAGTATGCTTCTTGAGATAAATTTATCATTTCTTTGTATGTAGCACATAAAACCTTTAGTTTCTGGGTGTCTATCATTCTAATTAAGGTTGCTATATTTCACGGGGTTACAAAAATCATTGTTGAGCGTGTTAATAAAATTTCTAGAGTCAAATATTTCTGATTAAAATTGTCTTTACCTTAGAGATAACCACTGAATATTCAACTTGTAATGATTAGTTAAGTTGAATCTATACCTTGTATGAGTTCTAAATGTATCATATATCACAGTAAAAAATTCAAAACTAATATTACCAAAAGTCTAGACAGATATTAACATTAACTATAAATATACTCTGGGTGGTGTATAAATGAATTTATTAATGATGAAAGTGTATAGTCTGTTTGGTATATTAGATAATTTGAATATGTTTTACTGCTAAGAAAACTGGAAAAGTTTGATGAAATATTGTTTCTAAAAATATGGGAACATTCAATAGTGATAAAGGAAGAAATGACTCTTGGGACTAAAATCCCTGGGGAAAAAAGCAAATCTGACATTTGTACCCCTTCGCTCCAGAGACATTAATTCTACAACAAATAGTTCAGAGGCTGGGAAGCTAAACTGAGTTTTCAACAGCACTCTGAGTTTAAGAGAATAACAATTAGAATATAGAGACTTCTAAGGAGAGTGCAGAAAATTCCAAGGATTTAGATTGGAACTCCCAAGGGCCACACCTGAAGAGGAAGGATGAACTGAAATAGCCCCAGTCCTCATGAGGACTAGAGCACAGTTTTGAATCAGCCCAATTCCTGATTGGATTATGGTGAGCTAGTATTGTTTTTGTCCCAGCTATCTGCCAGAAACAAATGTAAATCTTATTTGGAATGACGATAACTTTATTTTAGGCCTCAAATTACCTCTATAATTTTTCAAATACCAGAACTGGCATTGAATTTAAAAGATCAGGCATCCAGAGAGAACACAATGCCATTCAAAGCAAGGAAGACAACAGACAAAACAACAGATGCTTAGATCATCCAGACAGTGACATTCTAGATGTGGACTGTTCAAAGCACAAATGATAAAAAGTTTTGTGTGGCTTACATCATATGTAAAAGTAAAACATCCAATAACAATAGCACAAAGTACAGAAATGATATAAATCAAAGTACAATTCAAAAGATCCTTACATTATAGACAAATGCTATAATATTAATATAGGAGTAATCTAAAATAGACTGCTAAGTACACTTATTATAATACCTGGAGTAATCACTAAAAGGAGCTTGAGATAAAAATTCAAACAAGGAGACAAATGGAATACCAAAAAACATTGATTAGTTAAAAAGGAGATAAGAAGAATGGAGTCTCAAAAACAGAACAGAGAATAAGAAGCCAAAGGATTTTCTCTTTTGGTGTCATATGTTATTTATTTCCCTGTGAACACTTAACAAGAAACAGGTATGCATAAATAAATACTATTAATTTTATCTTTCCTCGTAGAGCAGATATTAGTAAGCTATGAATCAGGGGCTAGACAACTGGTATCTTATTAGTGTGTTATTGGGATACAGTTAACACATATGTATTGTTCAGGTATTTGTGTGTGTGTGTGTGTGTGTGTGTGTGTGTGGTACTGGGGATTAAACCCGGGGGTGCTCTACCACTGAGCTACCAGTGTTTTTAACAATTATTGTATTTTGAAACAGGGTCTTGCTTAAGTTCCATGACTGATCTCGAACTTTACAATCCTCCTACCTCAACCTACTGAGTGGCTGGGATTATAGGCATGTCAACAGACTTGGTTTTGTACAGATAGTTTTGACACAGCAGAGTTACAAAGTTACAAAGCCTAAAATATTTACTGTCTGGCCACCACAAGAAACCCTGCCCACCCTTTATTCTGGAGTCTTGAAGATCAAGGACTATGCATCGCTATACTTTTTATGGTACCTGGCACTTCTAGGTACACAGTATTTGTTGAAAGAACCATTTTTCCCCCCCAATGTCTACCTATCAGTTCTTCCTTTCTGAGAGCTTTTTGGCAGAGAAGGGTAAGTCAGGGACTGGCTCAGTTCCTTTCTGATTTCCCCAGAGACTAAGGCAGCTCAAAGATGAAAAGCCTGGAGGATAAACACCAGTAGTGACACCAGCTCCAAGGTCAGCCCAAGAAGACCTTGGTACTTTCTGACTCTTTATGCTGAGTTTCAAGGGAGGAAAAGGTGAGGTATCCATTAGGACCTCTCCCACTTTCAAAAACCCCACTGCAATGGTCAATCCTCAGGTAAGGGTGGGCATATCTCAGGGAGCAGGGGGTCCTCTGCCTCTGCTGTCCCTGGTGAACATGGGCTGGACTAGACCCTGGAGAGTAGCCTTTCAGGACAGGGGCAAGAAGGAAGCAGCAGGGATGGTGACAAGCCACGTCCCACAAATGACCCTTCCTGGTTAACCTAGACATGAGGGGCAAATACATCAGGCTATATGAGTTACAGATTGTACAAGTGCAAGCCTGGGGTTTCCAGGCTCTTTGTGTGCACAAGCACAGAGGAGTCAGACCCTGAAGATCTTCCAGGCCATTGGGCCTAGTAGGGAGGGCCCTCTGCTAAAAACATACAGCACACACATCTCCTGTCTCCTCCTTTTAATCTGGTATCATCCATGATCTCTCAGGCTCAGAAGAGAAAATATTTCCTTTTCCCTATATTCCTCCGTCCCTAGTACCAGGTGTCATAGATCCATGGAGGGTTGCCTCTAGTGATGAGCTGGGGTCCTAAGGCATAGGAGAGGACCAGAATCCAGGAGTCCCAAGTCCTGGAAGGCTTCCAGCAGCTGCTCCCAGGCAGCACCAATAAAAGACTTTTCCAGAGCCAGGCGCAGTGGCACACACCCTAATCCCAGCAATTGGGAGGCTGAGGCAGGAGGATTGTGAGTTCAAAGCCAGGCTCAGCAACTTAGCGAGGCCCTAAGCAACTCAGTGAGACCCTGTCTCTAAATAAAAATACAAAATAGGACTGGAGATGTGGCTCAGTGGTGGAGTGCCCCTGAGTTCAATCCCCAGTACCAAAGAAAAAAAAAGACTTCTCCAGGAAGGAAGGCAGGCCTCCCACGCCATTTTGCAGAGTATTCAGAAGTACCCAAATGCGCAAGGCCCAATAGCTCCAGCCCATGGTCCTTGGCTCATGGTGCGCCAGCTTTCAAAACCTGTAGCTTCTGTAGGGTCAGATGCTCGGTGTAGAAGTGGGCCACCACGTGCACTCTGGTCCCCTCATATGAGCTCCAGTAGTCAGTTTGCTCCACAGAGAAGGCAGACATTGCTTCACAGAGTTCTTCAAGCAATTTTCAGTTCAGCCCATCCAGCAGGTTGCTATCCTATGTGCCCACAAAGCCACCAGGGAAGGCCAGGTGTCCATTCAAGCACATGTGCATCAGTCCTGTGTGCTGCAGCAGTTTACAGTGGAAAAACATGCCCAGGTTGGGAGTGTTGAACCACGTGTGCAAGCATGCCTCCAGCCAGGCCCAAATGATGGGCTTGGGCCAGCTCTATCATATAGCCCTTGGCCAAGGCTGGAGGCTTTCTCTTTCTTTGCAAGATTATTTTCTTAAACCAAACCATATTGATAATCACATTAAAGGTAAATGAACCAGATACTCCAATTAAAAGGCAGAAATTATTATGGTAGGAAAAAAGCAATACCCAACTATATGCTATTTATGAAGAAGCACTTTAAATATAAAGTCACAGATATGTTAAAATATGGGGAAAACATTAAGCATAAGAAAAGAGTAGTAATATTAATAAGATAATGCAGACATCAAGAAAAAGAGTAGTAGCAAAGATATCAACATTACATAATGATAAAAGAATGTATCATCAAAAAGGCCTAACAATTCTATGTTCAGAGTTAGGAAAAACAGCATGTAAGCTACTCTGGTCTGTTTCTTTTCTTTTCGTTCTTTAAGTTAATTTTTATGAGAACACAGCCATGCTTTTTCGTTTGAATTTTATTTATGTTCTGTTTTCTGCTTTGGTGCTACAAAAGCAGAATTTGGTGTTTCTGTCAGATGTTTGACCCTCTGGATTAGTCAGCTTTCCATCCCTGTAATGAAAAATCTGAGGCAATTAATTTATAAAGAAAAATGGTTTATTTTGATTCATGTTTCTGGAAATTCTATTCCAAATGACCTAATTGCTTTGGGACTCTTGCAAGGGCAGCACATCATGGAAAGAGTACATGGTGGAGCAAAATGTCCACTTTAGAGCCAGGAAGTAGCAAAAAGAAAAACAAGTACAGGAAGAGACTATGGTTTTCCATAATCTCCTTCAAGGTCACACTTCCAGTGACCCAAAAACCTCCCACAAGGCCCTACCTCTTCAAGGTTCCACAACCTCCTAATTGTGCCACCCTGGGGACCAAACCTGTAACACTTGAATGTTCAGGGACACACATTCAAACCATAGCAAGCTCAAAATCAAAAATATTTTTTGATATATTTTTTAAAAACAATTGCCAACCTTGTTATGTAAGCTAATAATGGAACTTCCAAATGCAAAAAGAAAAAACTAGCATAAGTAAAGGGAAAACTAATTCTAAATACACAGATATGAGGCAGTACATTTCCAAATAATGCATGAGTTAATCAAAAAAGAAGAAATTTAAAAGATAGTATAAAATAAAATGATAAAAACGCAACATTAAATATTGTTGGATGTCACAAGCAGTACTTAGAAAATTTATCATATATTTAAATCTTCTTATTAGAAAAGAGGAATTACTGAAATTAATTATGTAATGTTTTACCTTAGGAAACTAAAAAAAGAGAAAATTAAAACCAAAAAAAGTTGGAGAAAATTGTAAAGAGCATTAGTAAATGAAATTTAAAAAAGAGATAATAAACCCAAAATTGCCTTAATGAAAAGTTTAATAAAATTGTCAAATGCTTTCTGTAATTAGACCCAGATAGAAACAGAAAACCCGAATAACTCTATAACTATAATTGCATTTACCATATCAACAGAACTAAAAAGAAAGAAAAATCACATGGACATTTTCGTAGGTACAAAAAAAATCACTTGACAATTCAATATATATATTGAGGATTTCAATTTTTTATTTAAAAATATAATGTTATTTTTAAATTTGCACATTAATTTAGGAGAAAGCAGTCAATCCCACATATAATATTATATTTGTTCTTTACAATATTTTTAATAAAGCAAATATCATTATGAAAATTTTATAAATAAAAGGCTAGTTTCAGGAAATCTAAATAAATTGCCCCAGATCATTAGATGTTGAACAGCTGGAATGGATTGCACTTCAAATGTGCCTGTCATAATTTCTTTCCTAACCAATCTGCTACATGGCTTCATAAAATATGCTCGTGACATCTTGATAATACATTTATTTCAATACTGATTTATTACTGCTTAAAATCTCAGAAAACTAAAAATGCAAGAAAACATCAACTTAATCAAAATCATCTACAAAAATCCTATAGCTAACATACTCATGGTAAAAGACTGAACATTTCCCCTAAGTTCTGAATCAAGGCAAAGGTGGTCTCTTTCACTATTTATGTGCAACACTGTACTAAACAGTACAATAGCTCCTAGCCTATTCAATAAAGCAATCGAAACAAATAAATAATAAAAATTGAAAAGAAAGAAGTAAAACTGCTGCAGGCAGTGGCACACGTCTGTAATCCTAGCAACTTGAGAGGCTAAGGCAGAATGATCACAAATTCAAGGTTAGCCTGGGCAACTTAGGGAGACCTTGTTTCAAAATAATAAATAAAAAGAGATAGGAATATAGCTCACTGGTAAAGTGTCCATGGGTTCAATCCCCAGTACTGCAAAGAAGAAGAAGGAGATCTGTCTTTATCTGGTAATGAAATGGCAGTCAATTTAGAATATTTTAAAGCATATACAAAGCAACAAGAGGAACTAATGAATAAATTCAGCAAATTCAGAGGATGCAAAGTCAATAGAATGTCATTATAAAGAAATTAGTTTTATTTTTATATATAGACCACAAATTCTTGAAATAAAATTTTAAACCAGATGTATTTTTTTGTGGTTTCAGGCCTTTTTATTTTTATTTTTAAAATATTTTTAATGGTGCATTATAATTACACACAATAGTGGATTCATTGTTACATATTCATAGACGCAGTATAGCACTACAATTTGGTCAATATTGTCTAAAGTAGATTTCAAATACCATATAAACCTTAAATATGAGGAGAAAAATTTGACATGCATAAGGTTTTTTAAATAAAAACTACAATCTTAGAGGTAAACTAAAGTAGACCTAAGTAAAATAATTATACCCTATGTTCATGGGTTAGAAGACAATATTGTTAAAATATTCTCCCCAATTTTAACTTTATATTCAAGTAGATCAAAATGCAGCCAGCTTTTTGTTGAAATGAATAAGACAATTTAAAAATGCATATGAAATTCGAAGGACTTAGACTATATCAAAATACATCAAAAGTATATTGAAAAATAAGAACAAAGTTAATGGAATTAACTAAAAAGCCATAGTAACAAAGGAATGTGGTATGGGTGTAAGAAATACAGGTAGATTAATGAATCATAAGGGAATCTAGAAATAGATTCCCACATCATACATAACACATCAACAGAATTTTTTAATGCCGAAAAACCTTAAAGGGTAAAATCTTTTTCATAAATCTTGTTATAACAACTGCATATCCATGTGAAGAAAATATGAACCTCAGTCTCATATCACACCAAATAAGTATTTTAAGTTGGGCCATAGATCTGAATTCAAAAGTAAGAACAGCAAAATTTCTAGGAGAAAATATTGGAATAAAATCTTCGTGACTTTTGAACAGGACAGATTTATTTGGCAAGACACAGAAAGAACCAATCATAGAAGAAAAATAAATAAAT
>JAJEJO010000175.1:0-56713 GCA_020662805.1 Glaucomys volans | reverse complement strand
AAGAACTTTTTTTTTTATATGGTGCTGAGGATTGAACCCAGGGCCTTATGCTTGGAAAGCAAGCACTCTACCAACTGAGCTATATCCCCAGCCCTATGAAGAACTTTAAACTCAGTGATTAAACAATACAAACCATGGGTAAAAGAAAATTCACAGAAGATAGACACATAGTAATAACTACATGATAAAATATTCAACATCATTCTTTATGAAGGAAACTTATAAAAGACTAAATTAGACTTGAAGTAGTCTTTAAAATTCTTTGAAGAGAGAAATTATAATGGCTCAGAATAAAAGGAAAGAAAGAAAGAAAGAAAGAAAGAAAGAAAGAAAGAAAGAAAGAAAGAAGGAAAGAGAAAGGAAGGAGGGAGGGAGGGAAAAGAAAGAAAGAAAGAAGAAAGAAAGAAAGAAAGAAAGAAAGAAAGAAAGAAAGAATAAAAAAAAAAAAGAAAGAAGAAAAAAAGGAGGAAGGGAGGGAGGGAGGGAGGGAGGAAGGAAGGAAGGAAGGAAGGAGGAAAGGAAGAGGGAGGAAAGGAGAAAGCAAGAAAGGAGAAAGAAAGAAATCAAAAGAGTACAAAAGTAGTGATAAAGAAAATAGGCAATAAGATTGAAAATATATGTAATTGGAGCTTCTAAAGGTGAAGAAGCATCACAACAAACAAATCTAAGACTTGAAACTATAATCCAAGAAAACTTTCAGGACATAAAAGACCTAAATCTATATATTGAAGGAATTAGTCAATTCCAAAATTAGTCAATGCTGGGTGGATTTTTTCACTCCTTCCTGTCTGCCATTGGGCCCTCATTGCATTCTTCATGAATCACTGCAGCCTTCACATGTAAGACCCTGTCCAGTACTGTATGTCCTTTACTGCAGCCAATGTGTCTTCAAAAATGTGAATCTAATTAAGCCTTCCGATCCTGCAACCCTTTCCAGTGGCCTTGATGACCTACACATACAGCTCCTTCACAGAACTTAAAAGCCCTTTGTCAGGCAGCTGGGTCTTACCTGTCCAACCAGCGTTAACCCCATCTCCTCTAGCATCTGGGAGAGATCCTAGAGGAGATGTGGTTCCCTCTTCTGCCATTGATTTTTCACAGCTGTGTATTCACTAGACTACAGGCTCCTGGAGGTCAGTGTCCCTGACTCACAGCAGTAGTCCTAGCAAATTATTGAGAAAATAAGGATACCTAGTAGAATTTGAATATGCCAAACAATATTTTGGTATAAAAACAGACCAAAGGGCTAGGGATATAGCTCAATTGGTAGAGCACCTGCCTTTTAAGCACAAGACCCTGGGTTCAATCCCCAGCACTGCAAAAACAAACAAACAAAAAACCCCCAAAAAACCAGATCTAATATTTCATGGAACGTATTTATATTAAAATGCAATTACTATTTGTTGGAAATTCAAATTTAATTGTGTGTTCCACATTTTTATTTGCTCAGCCAGGCATCTTATCAGATAGGCACCCAGGAAATACTTTATGAATAACATCATTCTGGTTTTACATGAAGTGAATTAGATACCGTGGAGGTAAAATATTCAAGGATCAAGAATTAAATTATCATTAAGGAAGTGGTTGTGATGCTGCTATTTTAATACTTTCAAAGAAACAAGCATTTTAGAAACATTGCTTTAATTTTCAGTCTTTTAAAAATTGTCATTTCTCAACATGAATAGTGTGCATGTTTTTGAAGTGGAGACTGAGATTGTTTAGCATATGTAAAGAAGGGAAGTTTTAGAATTTTCCAGTTATGTTTTCCGGTTCCATTCACTGTGTAACTGTAATCAGGTGGCAGAAAGATTGCTTTCACATAGAAAAACCAACTTCAGAATGAGGTTGAAGGAATGACTAAGCCCCAGAGTGCTAAAGAATACACTATGTCCTAAGGATTAAAGAGCTCAGAGGTGGAGCACATACATGGAAAGTTCAAGGCCCTCGCTCAATTCCCAGCACACACACACACACACACACACACACAGAAAGAAAAAGAAAGAAAAGAATAGTATAAAAATGAGGACGAGGACTTCAGGCAGGTAGTAATGGGAATTTAGCTTACTCAAGGGTATAGAAGCTTTGTCATCCTCTTGAGGGAATTGGAGAGCTGGAAATGTAGCTCAGTGATACAGCACTTGCCTAGCATGCATGAGGCCCTGTGTTTGATCCTCAGCACAGTGGCGGGGGGGGGAGAATATAATGGAAATATGAATATCAGTTTGTTAGCAATGGTATATGTGTATCACTCTGAATTTTTTTAAAAATCCATTGATTGTTGCCTTGATAGAATGAGTTTCTATGTAATATAAAAATGAAGAATTGTTCTTTAGTATTAGATACCATAGCCCACCTACTAATTAAATAGGTGTGGTAGAGTGTATTCCCCAAAGGTGGCTGTAATTAGTAACTCAGCCTGCATTTTCTTTTCTGATGTGAGTTTGCCACAACCCACCATGAGGTGGCGTCCACATCTCCAGCTCCTGAATCTTGACAGGTACTGTACAGGTACTTTGACCATTAGGATATGGTAGTGATGTTAATGCCAGTTTCAGACACTGACTCTAACTGACCTGGCCTCCCTCTCTCCTGCATATGAATACCAGCTGCCATTTAAGGAATACAAATACTCTGAGATCTCCACGCTGTGAGAAGCTCCAGCCATGTGGACAGGCTGTGGAGGATGAGATACCTACCGTGCAATGAATGAGACATGCTAGGGGGCTGAGATTCCAGCCATGGAACCAAGACGCCTGCTTCAAAGTGGCTTCTCTAGACCCATAAGCCCAGGTGACACCACAGGACGTGAAGCACAGACAAAACAATCAGCCAAGTTCTTCCTGAATTCCTGACCTCAAAATAACAAGCAAAAACTTATTTCAAGTTATAAGTTTAGTGTTAATTTGTTGAAATAATAAATTGCTGGGATTTCGGATTTTGTGTTTAAATTCTTATTCTGTCACTTACCACTTGTGTGGCATTGGGAAAGTCACATAATTTCTATAAACTTCAAATTCTTGTCTATAAAATAGGGAGACTGAAATGTCGACTTACTGGTTTGTGATAAGAATTTAATAAGATAACATATTTAGGTACTTGATACATTAATGACATTGTTGCAATTAATGATATAATTCTTGAACAATCTCCTTAAAATTTGGAGCAAAATTTGAAAGATTACTTATTGTCAAAACTATATCAGAACTTATATTGAAATAATTTTATTATTTTATATTTTCTTTTGGTCAATTTTCTTTTTCATTTTAGGTAGAATTATAAATTTTGATGTGATATCTTGACACCTAAAATGCTAACACCAAATATTTGAAAGTTCCTTATGATTATAAATCATTGTGCAATTTAAAATAATTTCCAATTATCCTACCTCACTTTGATCTCATGACTTTTGCTGAATGTCAGGACTAAGTTCCAGAAGATAAAACTGGGCCAATAAAGACCCATAACTAGAAAAATGGAAGAGGAAGGATTAGACTCTATGTTCTCATTTTGTTTTCTTCATTATTACTTATTAGAGGGATACTGGAAACTTTCTTTCTTATTCTAACTGTAAAAACATCACCTAATTGAAGTCAATTTCAAATGCCATCCCATTATTAGGTTCTCCTTTGATGTCCCCAGTTCAGGAAAGATCCCCACTTGAATTCCCATAATTCTCTGGTTTATGTGCTGATAACCCTCATGACCTTTGACATCGTATGGCAGACCTAGATGTATCTCTGGGTTAACAAATGCCTGGAAGAACTGCTGCAGTGAGAGAAGTCAGTCTCCTTTCCCTTCCAGCCAGCACACTCCATGAAGATAGGAGTCTTGTCTACTTCTCTTCCTATTGTTCACCTGAAATCTAGCACAGAGTAGGTATCAAGTGAAAGTAGATTGAAAGATTAAATAAAGGAAAGAAAGAGTCAGAATAGAAATAAAACAATAAGTAGAAGTATAAAGACCAACTGGAAGGCTAAGAATGGGGATATCCCCTATCTTGACTATGTCAAGATAGGGGATATCCCTGGGAGCTGCCAGGGAGAGAGACTACTAGATCCAAGAAGTGGGCAAAGATTTGGGGAACATGAACATGGTACCCAACACAGGGCAGGCAAGGAAGCATCTGGAACCAAGACCAGGTTGGTGATTTAATTCAGAGGGTGAGTGATATTCAAAGACACATACCACCTTCAAAGGCTTCTTCCCGAGGTCCATGATCATACGGTCCTAGTCATGTAATTCAGGACTGAGGATGGAGAGTGACTGAACTCCTCTTTATTTTCAACCATGTCTTGTCTGATCAGCATCTCAATTATTGTTTAAACATGTAATGAGTGATGGAAAAACATATTTTTGAACAACCACAATTGTTTTTTAAAAAAAAAAAAAAAGCTTCGATAGAACTCATTGGAGGTTGGCTGTTATGAAGCATGAGTAGTAAGAAGAGTGTATTGAGTGCAGGCTGCGACAGCACAGCTCACGGCGAGTTAACATCTAGACAGGAGAACTCTATACAGAGAAAGAGAGAAGCCCCTAGTGGAGAAATCAGAATGAAGCTATGAAGCTACATATGAAAATTTATGATGAATTTTAACTGTGTCTAGATCGAATAAAAGTTATAAAAATAAGCATTTCAACTAAGATAAGATTTTTATAAAAGTGGATACTCATGGTCGTATTTTATAACACAAAAGTAATTGAATAACTAAATATTCCAAAATATGGATTTTCACATGAAGTATAGTATGCAGACAATTAAACAAAATATAGTAAAAAATATTACATATTTGATTGAATGAAATGGTCATAATATTAGGGTGCCCAAAAGGTTGTTATATTATATATACATATATATATATATACAGAAAAATGTCTCAAAAATCTAATCAAAAGGCAATCACTAATTTGTAGATTTATGAATAACTTTTTTCCTTTCTATTTTAGTCCATATTTTCTAATTCTTCTACAATGAACAAACAGTACAAATGTAATAAGAAATGTTCAAAGTTTAAAGTTTAAAAAAAGCAAAACAATAACGTGCTTAGATTGTGCTGATGCTGAAGGATTTAAAATGAATTATGCTTTTTGTTTCTAGAAGTCATAAAAGCAAAGCAACATTTTAAATTAACCTCTAAAATTAATGTGAAAGTGCAAACTACTTTGGTTACACATTTGGTGTAATGCAATGCTCATTTGAATTACAATGTTAGGACTTAAATTACAAATAAAATTTTAGTTAATGAATATGACTTTTCTTCTCTATTCATACATTCTATGATGCTATAAAAGGCTTATATTAGAAACAAATGCATGGTTTGAAAGGAAGTGCTATCAAAAGGAATATAGAATGTTTAAAACCTCATAGAAAAACAAGAAAAACTGTTTCTGTCCATAGTTCAGGAATACTGTTAGTCCAATTAGATAAAGAAATTGGAATGGCCAGGTGCCGTGGCAAACGCCTGTAATCCCAGTGGCTTGGGAGGCTGAGGCAGGAGGATTGCTTGTTCAAAGCCAGCCTCAGCAACTTAGCAAGGCTCTAAGCAACTCAGTGAGACCCTGTCTCTAAATAAAATACAAAATAGGGCTGGGGATGTGGCTCAGTGGTGGTGGAGTGCCCCTGAGTTCAATTCCTAGTACCCCAAAAAAATAAAATAAAATAAAAGAAGGAATTGAAATGGACATTTTATCCATGTGTAGTATAAGGTTCATATTTTATGAATATTATTTGATTCTTTTTAAAAATTTTTATTTGTTCTTATTAGTTGTACAGTAGAATGCATTTGACACATCATACATAAATGGGTACAACTTCTCACCCATCTGGTTGTACATGATGTAGAATCACACCAGTTGTGTAACCATATATGCACATAGGGTAATAATGTCCAGTTCATTCTTTTAATCTTCCTACCCCCACAGCCCCTTCCCTCCTTTCACTCCCCTCTGTCTAACTCCAAATACATCTAGTCTTCCCTAACCCCAACCCTTATTGTGAATTAGCATCCACATATCAGAGAAAGCATTCAGCCTTTGGTTTTGAGGGACTGGCTTATTTCACTTAGCATGATATTCTCCAGCTCCATCCATTTACCTCCAAATTCCATAATTTCTTATAACAACTTTATAAGGTGGATTTTTTCCCTACTTTACTAGGGAGGAGAATGAGGTTCAGAGAGGTAATTGATCTGAGGAAGGTCACATAATAAATAGCAAAACCAGCAAGCCATCTGATATTCATCTGAATCCAAGTTTTGATATGTCTACTCATTAATTGATTTTCCCTAGAAATACTGTGAAAACCAGATTTTACAGTCCTGAGTGAGAGATATAACTTTTCAACCAATAGCCCAAGGTATCACTAATGAACCATAAACTAAATATCAATGTATAGTATTATATACATTTCTCTGATTTATGTAGGCTCCATTGTTAATTTGAATATGATTTTATCTGCATTATAAGTCATCCTGGGCCATATCTTTTCTTGATATCTTCAAATTTATAGTAGTATATCTCTTTAGTGGTCTTTTTTCTTGCTCTACTCAGGGTCTATACTGAAAAGGTATAACATTAGAAACTGAGAACATAAGAAAGGTAGCAGAATTCAGAATTCTATGCTTTTGGCAAAAGTATTTTTTAATATGAAATTAAAAACTCAGGAAAAAAATATGACCTTAGCAAAATAACTCCCCCATGGATTTAGTGCATTTCCTTTAAAAAGGAAAAAATATTTACACCATATATTAGAAAAATATATTCTAATTTATGTTTAGAAACTAGAATGAAATAGGTTTATGGTGTCACTTATTATTATTATTTATTATTATGCAATAAAGAACACATCTCCTAAATCAAATTTAAGATCTCTGGCCAGTGAGAGATAATAAAATCCTGTAAATAAACTAGGGGGTGTGTCCTGTCTCCCCTTTGTGACATTTTTAGAACCTGAACTTCAGCATTAGTGCCCCAGCAGCACTATAAGCAGGATCCACCTGCCTGTATCTCATTGCAAGAACCCAGTGTCTCTGTGTTTCTCAAGGTGTGATCTGATGACCACCTGCACCACAATCACCTGCACTCTTAAAGTACTTACTAAGGAGCCACATCTTAGAACTAATAAAACTTCCAAACCCACAAATCTGCCTTTTAAAAAGCAAAATGTTTCTCAGGTCATCCTCAGACCCAGTAAAGTTTAAGAACACTATCTAACACTCTGAGAACTGCATTCTCTGTGGAGAAGCCAACAAGAATGTTCTACCCATGATTATAATAAACTTATTATCAAAATTCTCAAGAAAATTACACATGGAAAATTTGGACTTTGAGGAAAGTATACCAAATACTTAAACCTATCTCTTGTTTAGTAAACAAAGAAAGAAAACAACAAAAGACTTTTGAAACATAAAATATTTCTTTACCCCAAGAAAAAAAATTAAAGATACAGAGAATTTCTCCCTGTTCTAGTGTTCTTTTCTTAAATCAACTCATAATTACTCCCCTGACCGGTACTAAGAGCTGATGTTTGTCCTATAAGCCAAATGAAGAATGGATGCAACATTCCACAGTGATTCACAGTGGAATAGAGATTCCAACAGGGACTTTCTTCTCAACATCTACATGTTCTTTGTTTTTAGAACCTGTGTTCACGGTTGCCAGTTCAAATCTTATCCTCTCTCATACACCAGTGCTTCTAGGGTTCCCTGACTACATGAAGTTTGTGGATCAACCATGCCAAAGTATCTGATCCTTCACTGGGTTTGATGATATTGCATTTGACATTCAACTTTCCACATAGTTCCAAGGTAATTCCACTCGTGGAAATTAAAGTGTCTTGTGTGAGCACGGTCATTTCAGTGTTCTTTGGATGAGATGTATACAACAACCTTGTATACATTTGGTTAATTTATACCAATTTATGAACAAATTTCCACTTTATTTTCCATCAGATCAAGGATCATCAAAGTATGGCCTGCCAGCTGAATCTGGTCAGTCACTTGTTTTTGTAGAAAAGATGTCACTGGAAGACAGCCACCATTATTCCTTCGTGTTGTTTATAACTCCTTTCCCAGTCTAGAGGTGGACTTGAGAAGTTGTGACAGAGATGGTATGGCTTGCAAAACCCAAACTATTTGCTACCTGGCTTTTTACAAATGGTCTTTGATATCTGTCAAAGTCCTACTTGTTTCCCAGAATAAGACTCACCACTGTCACAAGAGTGAGCAGTCCCCACTTGATATGGAGAAGATGGTGCCTGGGAAGCCACCAAACCCACTCATATTCTGCTTTAATATGACTACTTTCCCTACACGAGGGCGCATGGGATTTAAATTTTCTCTCATAGCAACTTTGATATCATGTCACACAGATGTCCACAGATGCTCTGAACTCCACTTCTTCACCTATATCCACCCAGAGGCCAAAGACAGAAAGTAGCCCAACCTGGAACTGAGATGCCCACATCAGCAGTCCACTTATCACTTACCTCTTCACTCAGCCCAAGAAAGTGAGGCTGCTGACACAGGAACTGATGTTTTGCTACCTTCCCTTTATCACTTTAAATTTTCCTGCAGCAAACGAGCTATTCTAGTTACTATTTTATATCAGTTAGCTTTCATTAGGTTATACTGTAGTAACAAACAACTCCCTGATCTTAGTGCTGATAAGCATGAAGACTTATTTCTTGCTATGTTACAAAGCATCTCAGGGTTATCTCAGAATCTGCTTCTGGAATCCAGATGGAAGGAACCATTTTTCTTTGATACAAGTCATTCTAGGGGCCGATGGAAAACAGCTATGGCAGATACATGATGACTCTCACAACTTCTTCTCAGACATCCCATATTTGTTCCCCTCACATTGTACTGACCAAAACAAGTCACATGGGCAAGCATGATAGAAATGAAATAGGAGAGTATTCCTTCCACAGGAAAGACACTACTACAGTCACATAGAACTGCACAGGATTACAATCTCTTAATAGGTAGAATGCAGAAAAATTGGGAATGATAATCACTTTTTGACACATTCTTTATGCATTTTAAAGTGGAAAGTCTTTCTGATTTCTTAAGCTGTCATCTCATCACAACCAGGGATTTTATTTGGTTTCTGACATGTTCTAATCCATGAATATAATCTGTACATATCCTATAACCCCTTCTTGGAAGGGTTAACAAACCTTTGAGCCCTGTCTTGCCTGGTACCAAAAAGATCCTAAAACTACAACTACAAAAGTTTCTGTTTCAACCTCAGCTCCTACAAGTTCCTGTTAAAAATTATAATCTTTAATAGAACACCATGTTTTTCTTTGATCATTTTCAAAGTTTTTATGGATGGACAAATGGTATGAGAGATAATGATAAAGTTCAAATGCTGTTCCCAAACCCACATCCACCTACTCTCCCTGGGGAAAAAGACAAATTAAATGAAACACTTTGTATCACTGATGACTTCTAAGCTAATGGGTCTTGCTTAAAGCATTCAAGAATTTGTTTCACAATGAACTCAGAGTCAGTTTATCAGACATAGTGAAAAATTAATGTATGAATATGCCACAATGAAACCTGTTATTGTATGTAATTAACATGCACTAATAGAAAATCAATGTCACCATTGTATGTAATTATAATTTAGTATATAAATATATAGCACTGCATATCTTGAAATAATGTTTACATGTGTTAACCTCATTTGGAGCTTAGAAAAACACAACGACTCTACTTTCTTCATCCACACACACTGCTAGAGTGCATATTGGATATAAAACAAAATATGTTGAAAGTGTCACATGGTAGGTATGAAACAAAAATCTAATGAATGAACAAACATGTTAAGATGGAATAATACAGATAGATGAGAAAACAGCAGAAGTAGTACATTAACTATTACGGTCCTAATACTGGGGAGTGTTGATGTCAGATATCCCGCCTGCATCTCCAGCCAGCCTCTGCTGGTATTCCAGCAACACTTCACTGTTTCAACAACTAGTGATTAGAGACAGATCAACAGAAGAAATATAAGCCTTCTCTCTTTCCTAGGGATTATTGATACCAATGGGACAATAATATTCTCTTCACAAAAATTTCCTTTAAAAGAAATCTTCTCACGAATAATCTATATTTATGTGCATATTACAAGGGTAACTGTTTTGAAATTCAGAAAGCTGATTTATATTCAAGCAACTTGATTATGCTTTTTTTCAGTGTCTTTAGAAGGGAAATTTCTAATATGTGATGATAGATTGAGGAAAGAACATATAATGAAAAGAAACTTCTGTGATTAAAACAGGAAACATGGTTATTAGGGTGATTGCTGAACAGGTGGATTTGCAGAGCTTGTTATTCCTTATAAACAAAGGCTCACAAAACTAAAAAAAAATGAGCAAGTGTGTTTTCTGAAAGTTAATCAGAATACCACCAGGGGTGACTATGGAGTGACCAAACAAATGACAGCATAGCCTGAACGATTACTGTAGGGCACTGGTACTGCTGGTGATTTACTTCCTTGTTCCCAGTTTTAAATGGGACTTCCTACACCTGCTTGCCACCTGGCAACATCTATCTTTCCACCTGGTAAAAGTAAGGGTACTGGATGAAGTGGAAAGTTTCTATGGTTTATCCACTTCAGTGAGACCTACCAAGTACTCCCCTCAAAAGGTTTCCTTGATATTCACTTACTTCCTACTATAGCATTTCTCAAAGTGTGACCCATAACTATCTGCATCAGAATTGCTCAGAACAGTTCTTTTAAAGGCAGAGCTCTGGCCCCTACCCCATATCCACTAAAACCAACATATCAGAGGATAGAGCCTGGGGATTTGTGTTTAAACTGGTAACCTGAGTAGTTGCTGTCCACACAAATATTTGAGAACCATAACTCAGTGATTTAGGCTAATTGCTCCTCTATTGTTACAAGTTGTAAATGGATTCACTTTTCCAGGAAAAGCTTTGAACTATATCAATTCTGCAACATGATCCCTAAATTTCAGAAAATTACAGAAAGTTGCTGTTGCATAGCAGAACTTTGTGTCCTTCACTGAAGTATTTTGTTGTCTAATTTCAGTTCCCAAAGACTAGACCATAAAAGCCAGAATCGATCTTAAAAGGGAAATTAATTGGTTGCATTGTTATCTTTCTCAACAGAGGGAAAAGTGTTTATTAAGTGGAATTTGGAAGACCAACAGTCATAAAGAAGCAAAGTAACAAGGTTAATGCTTACAGCAGGTATAGAAATTTATATCTGTTGATAGATATGTAAAATACACATTAGACAAATTCTGAATTTATTTCCAAGGCAATAGATAAGGGAGAAAAATACTTTCTCATGATCCTTCTGGGTGTCTCCATCTATAATCACCTGCCCTTGTATTTCTCTCCAAGGCCTTTATTATCAACTGTCTAGTGAAACTAGAGTAACAAATATCTTTAATTGAATCACACAAATATCCAAAATAGTTTATCACATGAAACATATGAATGCACCAAGTAGGACTCACTTCTTTATTGCCTTAGAGTACTGTCTAACAGCAGCCACACCTTCACACAGTCAAAGCTGTGACTTCAAAACCTGCCTTCTTCAAGCACTGTCTTCAGCACTCAGTCAACATTTTTACAAAGCCAAGATTAGATTTCCCCTGTCCTCTTAGGTATCCTAGGGTTCAGCTTGCTACCCATGGGCAAAAAGCATATGGTCATTCTAGTCACAACAAATATTGTAGGGGTTCTAGCCTAAACCTCAAGGGAGATGTCTGCAGCTCAGCATGGAAAGGCTTAGGAGAGGAATGCTGGGGTTCCTATTCCACTCCCACTTTCCTCAGACAATTTCAGGACTTGGTGCTTGGATACCATTTAAATAGAGTCCTGCTACTAACAAAGAGCTAATGTAAATCACTGTCCCACCCAGTGTGGCAGCTGACTAAAGGATCAGAGGAGACCAGTGAGCTAGACTACATTTTTCTAACTGCACTTCATCCAACTCTTGGGCTATTTCCTCTTCCTACTATCCTTTAATGTGGTAACTCCTCAGGACTCAGTGATTTGTCCTGTTTACCCACTCCCTATTGCAGAGGTGATCCAGTCCACAACTTCACAAGCATCTTCTCTTTGTAGGCAATCTTTGCATCCACCTTCCTTTGCAAGCATTTAACACAACTAAGGTTTGTTTAGAGAACTTAGCTTATCGGCTCAAGGTCACTCACATAGTCTGCAAGAGGCTGGGTTATCATTCCCTTAACCTCTGCCTCAAGCCCTGTGCATAGTGATTCAAAGCTTTCTCTTACCTGAACCAAGTTACATGTGCTCACCTACGTTTTAGACATTTATAATTGGAAATCTTGACATTATGTCAAACTTGACCTATTTACAAATGAAGTTGCTTTCCTCCACAAGGGAAAAAATCCTTCTTCCATTTGATGTTTCTATTATTACAATGGCATATCTTTTTATCAAGCCTCCAAACTCAACATCAAAAGAATCAAATGGTCAAAACAAATGCTATCAGTTCTTATTTTGAAATCGATCACAGCTGCTTTACATCAACCTGGCCACTCTGATTTAGGTGCTGTCACTCTGTACCTAGACCAGGACAGGCTCTTAATATGTACCTTCACCATCACACTGCTGGCTCTCAACCCTAGAAAGCTTTTTTAAAATACAGATTCCTGGACCCACCCCAGAGGTGCTAATTTAATACTTGTGACAAAGAGGCCCAAGAGAAACTCTTGGAGCAAGACTGCTTCCATTATTCTCACAATAATATAACTTACATGAAAGTGTCAAAACTATTCTTTGTAATTCTAAATCACAATTTTGAGAATGTGTGTGTGGAATGGTGAGGATAAGGGCTGAGAAACTTACAAATGATTATTAAACTCATTTGGGGTTGGTGGGGAAAGACAAATGAAAACAGGTAGCTATTTTCTACAAATTAGCCTTAGGGGCAAATGCTGCAAATGCTCTGGAGAAGAAAATAAACAGTGAGAAAGAGGTTAATAAAACATAATTGGTACTTTATAAGAAAGCCTTTGTATACTGATGACTCATGTTACTAAGGATAGAATGAATAATTCAATAAGGAGAATTGGTAAAGTGTTGTTTGTAAAATAATTGTTCACATTATATTCCAAAAAAATTCCAGGTCGATTAAAGGATTCAAATTAGAAGGAAACAATAAAAAGAAGATACCACATAAAATTCAGGAAAATTACAGGCCCCATTACTTCTGAGTGGTGAAAATTTTTCTCCACAGAAAGATTATGAAGGAAATCATATGGGAAAAGTTTGGCTTCATAATTTTAAAAATTCAAGGTGCAAAATAATCTTAAAGTCACAAGAAAGGCAAATGACAAACTAAAAGCATTAGGTACAAATCTATAAAGACTATGTTCTTACTAAAGAGAAGTAATGATTAACCTGGGACTGTGTGTGAGGAGTAGATGTTTCCAAATTCATTTTACCAATATAGTTTATTTTTCTAGTGAAAATGTAGGTATAACTTCAATTTACTAAACTGCAAGTAGGTACTGCAGTGATGGAAGAAAGAGGAGACTCTGAGCTCCCTAACCCCTCCAATCTGCAGTGGGCCAAGAGCCATGCCTGGGTTCCCTGGCCTCCCCTCCACCAGCAGCCCTCGAATACAACCTTGAAGCCCATCCTGCGGAGCAGGCATAGAAGCATGCACACACAAGTCAGAGCTCAGTGTATTTGTGAACCCATGGATCACCAGCACCAGCATCTGGGTTCCTGCACTTGGATACAATAAAGGACACTTCTGCAGCATGTGTTCCTTTTCAAACTGTATGTAGAAAATGAACCCAACTTACTTGAAATATTAATGGAAATAAGACAGGGAGGGAGATAAACAAAATGTTAATAGAAAATATTTTTAAATGGAAAGTGAAATAAATGTTTTTAATAAGATGCTATTTTAAAAACTTCTCAGCTGGACATTTGAGCCACCTAAAAACCCAACAACTATACCTGCAGACCTTTCCCTAAATGAGTTCCCTAAGCAGGCCCCAGCTACTTTCCTTTCATTATTATTTTCTAGAGATGTGTGTCCCTGCTTCTTACCTTGATTCCTATCCTTCCCCTAGTTCCTCCCCAATCAAATTCTATTTCATCTTTCAATGTCCATTCTAAGCTTCCTTCTATCAGGAAGTGTTTTCCAAGCTCTTTAGGACTTGCAGTTTCTTCTTTGAAATTGTAGCACTGGTTTTCTGCACCAGTTATATGGCAAATAGACCTTATAATCTCTCTTGTATTGTTCTTTACCTTTAACTATGCCCATAAAAGCAAAGAGTATATGTTATTCTCAATCCATTGTCCTTAACTTAGTTCTGTGTTCACAGTGTTGGTGCAAAATGGCTTTGTCCAAAGAAGTTCAGTGGAAAGATCAGGCCTTCAGGTCAGACTAATCAGTGGAATTTAGTTTGCACTCTTAATTAGATTATTGTCATCTGTAAAATGGTAATGATAATTATACTCCCTAAAATTAAATGAAATGTGAAATAATATGTCTAAATTTACAGAGCAGTATCTGACATAAAGAAGGCATTCAATAAATCATTGCTATTATTTATCAACTTCTTCATCATCATCATCATCATTATCATCAGGTATTTACAATGTCCTTCAGATCAGAGAAAACCAGATCAGCAGTATAACCCCACACAAGTATTCAACAAGTATTTGTTATGGTGCCTGTTGCATGCCAGTCACTACTCTGTCGAACAGGGCAAATGAGTTCTTATTCTCATTGCACTTAGAGTCTGATGTGAACTGGGTTTTATCTTAGGGCCAAATCTTAAACTATCAGGGCAAGAAAGCCATTTTTTTCCCTAATAGTGGTGGTGTTAACCATAAGTCATATTTCTCTGTTATGAACAATAATGCATTTATAATAACTTTATGGTACATTATATCATTTAATCAATTCATTTTTCTTCATAGAAGTAGAAAGCAATTTCACCTCTTTACATGCACAGTAATTATAGTTGAACTCTATATTTTGCTTTGATAATATTCAATGTCACTTTTGCTGTACCTCTGATGTTCAGCACCTAAAGGTGCAAACACTCAGCTGTAGTAGCAGAGAAAAATGTCTGAAGTACCTGAATCCTTTACACACACACACACACACACACACACACACGCGCGCGCAAACACACTCCACTCTGGGCTTATGGACTGTACACAATATTTTTAATAGTACTTGGGATGTCAAATGAACTGGCCCAGCAATGAAATAAGATAACTTCTTTTCATTTCCAAAATCCCTACAAAACACAGCTCTCTTCACAGCAGCCTGTCCACCTGCCAACAGCTGTTGCTGAAGTGTCTTCTGACCATCAGCTGAATAAACATTTAAAATAATAATAATAATAATAGAAAGGCTGGTGCACACATTGACTGCTAGTTAAATTAGTTCTGGGAATCTGAACTATAAATTTAGGGTCTCATTTTCCACAGCACCTGTTAAAATGCTTCTTAGGAGTCAGTTGGTGGATTAATATTTTTTCCATATTAAAAATTATTGTGAATCAACTGTTATGTGACCTTGTGTGTATTCATGAGGGCCAAACCATGAGAATGAAATGAATATGACTAGGAAAAAAGTAGCAGTTACAGAACAGGGAGAGGATAAAGAGGATAGCACTTCACTTGCCTCTTAGATTTGGAAAACGACTCTTACTTTCACCTTTTTAAAATTATTTGTGTGTTATATAATGCAGTGATGAGCCTCCTCAATCACATGCTTAAAGGGTTAGTTGGTGATTGTAGGATGGGCTTGTGCTGTTCTGTCTTGGTTTTGTCTAGCTAACAGTGATGTGCAAGCACATTTGGAATTTTGTACAGGAAATGAGGGGAAAAGAGATGCAGGACTTCTCTTGGCATAGCTGAAAGGACTTTTCTGGAAAAGAGAAGAAAAATATTTGATAGCTCCAGTAGAGAGTGGAATCTTGGAGAGAGAGAGATTGTAAGAAGGTTTTTCAGAAATTCTGCATTGTTACAGAGCTGGGACCTTCTGGTACAAAGACCTGCCCTTTACACCCTGATTCTTGTGATCAAATCAGAAAGAGTTCAGACATGCTACTCAGAGTAATAGGAATGAGTCTATTGAAGGGATAGGAAAAGGGAAAGGGGACATTCTCAAGGGAGAGAGTAGGTCCTTTCATAGAGGAGTGGGACAGTGTGCCTCTCCTACACTCCATTTTTTGGGGATTCCTGAGAAGTTTCCAGAGAGTCCCATCCAGGTCCACCTCTTGACTTTTGACTGGCAGCAAGATGACATCAGACTTTAAAGTCTCCTCTGCCCTGGCAACTCTAGGTCACTTCTGCCCATGATGACTGGTCCTAATTGAAATCTTAACCATACATTCTTACAGATTTTATGGTTAGGAGACAATATCCTTATCTCCTAGAGTTTCAAGATCTGGTCACAAAAGTCTCCCCCTTCAGGGTAACTTGGGTTCCACTTATGAACATTATTTTGGGCTTTCCTTTCTCCCACAGTTAATAGGTTGTTTGCTGAGGAATGTGACATATCCTGTCCACTTAGGCCAGGCTGGGCTATAGGTAAATTGTTTCTTGGAAAAGAAAGCATGTAGGGTCAGCACAATGGGCCCTATTTTGTAGAATTATTTCCTTAACCTTGTGTTTCATCATATGCATCTGTCTGTCCCCTAACATTCTATGCTACCGGTTTGAAATCTCCCCTCATTTGGTGCTCCCCACTGACCACTTCAGAGTCATGTTTCAATGGGGAGAGAGACAGTCTAAATTCTGGCTTAGAAGGAGCAAAAGGCATATGAGAACTGCACTGCTGAAGGGGGATCATGCCAATCTTTTGCTTAAAATTTCAATTTGACTGTTCTTTCTTCTAAAAACATTTAAGACTCTAATAAAACATCTTAGAGTACCTATGGTCTCAAACCAATTCTCTAAATAGTCATTCAGTATTCACACAGCTCAGATAAGCCAACTGAAGGACATATTATCAAGCAAACAGATCAGTATTCATAATTTTATTGATTTTACTTTTAACCTGTGTCATTTTATAGCTTTTGTGCCTATTTATTTTCTGAAGTTAAAGTTACTCAGTTGTATTTTTATTTGAAAAGTAACTATGAATGGGATAGAATCCTAATTTTTAAAAAATATTTCACATTTGTATTATTGTTAGGTTCTTAATTCTTAGGTTTATTTTTCAGGGAAAAGTTTCAAATCTCCTTTTAGTCTTCCCCTGCAAATCTAAAATTTCTGAAACCTTATCCCAGACTGTTTCTTGACTGCTTGTCTTGTACTATGTGAAACCTACTTCACTATTAATCTTGTTGAAATGAAATGAAAAAGAATTATCTGCCCTTGTGAATTCCAGTACGTTGAATGCAACTTTAAAGTTAAAAGAGAATCATTTTTGACTTTGTGTTATTTTTCCCTAGATGGCACGAATAACTAAGACCCAACAATATTCATATTTAATATTTCTTAGGCCTCACACCTATTTGGAAAAAATCAAGTTCTGACTATTAATGAAAAGGAAGAAAAATAAATTACAAAGAAGAATATTAAAAGTCAGGAAGAGAAACTAATTATGTTTTGTTCTTTTCATATTCAAAATGGCTTTCAAATGAGAAGGAAGTCTTTCCCAGGAAATCTTTTCTAATGCTTCCTTCTGCACCTGGCTATGGTCAATGGCTTAGCCAAGCTGCCAATTGGTGAAGCCTCCTGTTTCCCACTTCCTGCCTTTGGTCTTTGTCTGCATCCTCATCAGTGCAAAAGTCAAATAATAATATAATAAAAAGATTCAACAATTTTTTATTGGTAATAAAAAGATTCAACAATCTTTTTATTATCATTAAAGAAAATCATCTTCTCTCACTGAATTTAGATGATGCTTGTGTTTTGCACCACACTCAAATAAATTACCCAGACAATAGAAATTCAGATCTTTCCATTCTTAGTCTTACTTGGCACTTCTAATTCAAGCAAAGGAATGCTTACGTCTGTTTTTCTTTCCTTTTTTATTCCCATCACTATGGTATTTTTTTCTTATTGTCCTTTTTGTACAGAATCATTTGCTCTTTTATATTTTTTAAGTTAGTTTTCTATTCCTATTCAAAATTCAAAACTGCACAAAAATGTACTTGTATTTCTCAGGAAGTTTATCCTGAATAATCTAGTTGAGTTCAAATCATGTAAGACATACCCCACTCAAGGATTTACCATCTGGAAAATGTTTCATTCTTTCATTATTCACTCACTTTACTCATGAAATGTTTATTGATTTTACTATATCCCAAAAATTAGAGACAAAAATTTTACATTAACATGATTAAAACCATGGGCTTGGGGTTGGATGTGAACTCTGCCACTCACTAATTATGTGACTGACTCTGGCAAGTTACCACTTTTTTATATTTCAGTTTCTTCATCTATAACATAGGCAAAGAACAGTAGCTTCCCAGGGTGGTGGTGAAGATTAAAGAAAGCATCTATATAAAATGCTTTAGCCTAGTCACTGGCCCATGTTAGCTATTTTTATTGATCTGGAGTTTCCGTGCTGACATGGGTCAATATGAACTGGATGTAGTACCATTTTCATTTCTTTGTTCAGGCTGAAGTTTATCTTTCAGAGTAGAGACACCAATAATCAGGCTCCACCTGCTTCTTTGACTCTCAAAAATAATAAAGCCATTGGGAAATATGCCTATATTTCTGAGGTAATGACCTTCTAAGAAGCAGGTCCATTCTGATGCAAAAAAATATCTAGGGCTGGGGTCAGGATGAATAAGGGGGCACACTAATACTTAAGAAGATTCCAAAACAGAGGCTGTCATGAGCTTGCTTTCACCTGTGATGGTGAAATTCTACCCTCAGGCATGCAGTGGAAGATTGAACCCTATCCTTTGGGAATGCAGTGGAAATTCAAGAGACCTGCCAACATTTAAAAGTAGTTGCCATTATGGCTAACATTGCCCCTCCTTGTGTCCCAATAAAAAACACCCATCCGTTGCAATATCCTGTCTTGGGACCAGTGGAAGAAGGAGGAGTGTAAACATTAGGAAAGAAGAGATGCCAGACTTTCTCTTTCTCTCTCTCTCTCTCTCTCTCTCTCTCTCTCTCTTCTTTCTCTTTTAAAATATGTAAGATCCCTGCCTACCCATGTCCCTATTGTGAGTTAGAAAGGATTTTTGATAAATCCTTTCTTCCCTGAGTCTTCTAGGCTAATTCAGAGAATCCATTTGTACCAGTATGAATTGATTTTTTTTTCAAAAATCAATATTCTATGTACTTTGAATACCTACTATACAAAACAAGCTGTCACAATGATTAAAACAAATACTCTAAAATGAAGGAAATTTGAATAAAGAGTAAACATTATTTAAAAATAAAATTTAAAAAGGGAAAAAAGGAAACAAAAAATGTGCAGACTCATTCTCAAATTTGGCTCTTTTTGTTGTTGTTGTTGTTGTTGAATTTTGGCTAATGAGAATTTTCTTGTGCTCCACATTGAAACTCAAAGCTTTGCTTTTATTTAAAAAAATCAACTGTTTTTTCATAGTCAGCTAAATGTAGGGGATGAAAGCAAGGTGACTACCTGCCACCTAGGCAGTTCAAGTTCAAGGTAAAATAAACTTGAGGGAAATTGTTAAATAGAAACAAAAGGGTATATACCTTAGTTCTAAAATGATCTCCAGCTCATCAAAAAAGAAAAAAAGAATATGAATGTCTGTCATTAGGTAATAGTTTTAATGTTATAACACATAAAATAATAGACTATTATATACCCTTTGAAATAAAAGCATAAGAATATTGAGAATTCATAGTTACGTAGCAGTAGGTATAAATAATAAAATATGGTAGTTTATATTCAATAAATGAAAAAATTTAAAGGAAAATGAACTCTTCCTTATATTTGGAAGAGTAAGATCTGTTATTCACGTGTTCACTGAAGCAGTCAATGGTATTGCCATGAAACAGATGAAGTGTTAAAATTCTTTTAGTGAAGTTGTTGAGTTAAAGAAACAAATCAGCATGTCCTTCTTTTCCAAGCCTGCTAAATCAAAACATGCTGCCTTAGACCCATTTTCTGTAATAACAGGACCTGACTTTCTTCCCCCTTTTTAGCCCTTGTAAAATAAGACAGCCATGATTTGGGGGTTCTCAGGAGGAGGAAGTCATCTTTGCCTCAATATGCATTTCCATGCCCTTGAGTTCCAGAATTACTGGTACTTTCCACCACATTTTTTTGTCACTCTCCTCCACTAAACTAAAGCTGGCCTCAAGTGGAGGAGGAGATACACTGTTCCAAGTTCTTGCTTCCATTGTTATTTTGATCAGTGAAGGTCAAAATTTAGTCACCACTATTGAGCAGAAATGGTTCTCTCATTCTCTGAACCTGAACTTCTCTGGAGAGCTTTCATTTCAATACATTTGTAATCTTACAGTCAATGTTATAATCATTACTTGCATTAACAACATCTTATAGTCATTCTATTTGAATTTAACAGAGAGCAAGAGAAAACTCAACATCCTAAATTTCTATTAAAAAGGAATATTGTAAATTCTAATAACATAAGTGATTTGGTTTGCAGTTGAAGATCAAACTTTCGAAACTACAGTTTATACCGAGTGATTTCAAAATTAATTTATAAACTGAATTGATCCTTTTGCCTCTTGATGTCCTTTTGTCTCCTTTCTTTGGGGTAATAACGCCATAGATGTACTCTGTAAAGAGGACTTTAGAGTACAAAGATACTATGAAAAGGAAAGTTACGTTAAATACTTCAAAAGGTTATCCTCAGTCCACCTCCATAATCCTCCTTTCTAGCTTCAGTTCTCTTTGTTTCTGGGGTAAAAGTGGGTGGATTCTGAGCACAAAGTGATAGTCTGGAAGGTAAAGTTAAGTCTCTTTTTATCACTGGAAAACTTTTCTACCCAATTATCTGAAATTACATGGTGGTCTTTTGCTGGTTTGGTTTATTTGGTTTGATTTAACATTCTCCAACAGAAGGCTAGTTTTTCTAAATGATTGTAACGTTCCTCACCAAGTGGTGCTATCATAAGAGATAGCACAAAATAGAACAAAGAGCCTTGGAAATGATAAGTGGGGGGGAATCTGGAAAAATTACATAAATAGCCCTGAATGTGGCTGGAGGCTTGGCATACAGTCAGAACTCTTATGAGTACATTCTGGAGGAATACAAAAGTTCTTAGATAATAGGAAGTAGACATGCATCAGAGAATCAATTCTTAAAAACCATTTAAAGTGCAGTGATTTCTGGTTTATCCATTTGGCTGTGTATTTGACTTATAGAATCCTATAACAAGACATTCTGCTGAAAGCACCAACACAATTTGTTGAGAATACCATGTCCAAACATCCAGAGTTATTCTAAAATTTGATTTTTAATTAGATTGAGAACCTTTACCTCCTTTCTAACAAAATCAGAAACCAAAGGAAAAAATGATGATTATTTCTATCCTCACGAAATGCTTAGCTTCAACTTCCAATGTTTTCTTTTTTACCAAATCCAGCCACCATGCTACATTATACATTTAAATATATTCAATATGAACATATTGTCCATTTGGATGATATTTGCTAGTAAAGAATTGAGTAGATTAATGAGCTGAATTGGGGATGAGTATATATTTAACTTGGTTGATAGAGTGCTTGCCTTGCATGCACAAGGCCCTGGGTTCGATTCCCAGCACTGCCACCAAAAAAAAAAAAAAAAAAGGAGATGAATCAAGCAAGGGAGAGCTACTAATAAGAATAAGTGACAATTATCCACTCCCCACTGTGTTCCCATCATACAGGACATAACAGGATCTTGATGAAGGACAGTCCTGTATTTCAGGCCAGCCCTGCCTCACACATACTCTGATATTCTCTCTTTAGTACCAGTCTTATTTATAAACATATTATTAAAAGATAAATGCTGAAATTCAAGTGCAGGAAATTAAATGTGTGTTCGTTTCAAGGTTGGCAAGGAGATTTTTCATTCTTGCCTTTCTTTCTATTTAAAGCTACTTTCCTCTCTCTACCCTCTCTCCCTACAGGACCTATGTGCCACCATGGAACCCAATTGCTCATCACACAGTGCTTATTTCCATAAATGAAACCATCACCCACATTTACAGGTAAGGAAGACATTTAGAGTCAATCCAATACAGGTGACCCAAAACAAAGAATGAAAGAAACTTAGGAGGTAACTGTCTGTCCCTTGTCGTTCCTTAATTATTTATGAAGGAGATCTCATAGCCTCTTCTGGCACTCCAGCAATTTCCATTGGCAAGAAATATTTTTTATATATCCTAAATTTCTCCCTGATTATGCTCTTTCAATGTGCCTTTAGTGAATATGAATAACTGTTCTTTTTTTTCTCCCAGAGTTTTTTGTGATATACTGTAAAAGGCTGCTCCATAACCATTAGAAAAAATGATCCCTGAAAGTACATGGAGATCACTCTTACCATACTATCCAGTAATTGCATTGCTTTATATTTATCCAGAGGAGCTAAAAACTTAAATCCATTAAAAAAAAATCCTGCACATGGATGTTCATAGCAACTTTATTCATGATGGCCAAAATTCGGAGCAATAAAAACTTACTTTTATAAGTGAATGGATAAGTTGTGTTACATCCAGATAATGGAATATTATTCAGTGCTAAAAGGATAAAGAGCTATCAAGTCACAAAAAGACATAAAGAAATCTTAATTGTGTATTACTAAGTGAAAGAAGGTAATCTGAAAAAAACTACATGCTATATGTATGATTCCAACTGTATGACATTCTGGAAAAGGAAAAATTATGGAGGCAGTACAAAGATCAGAGTTTCCCAGGATTGGGGGAAGCAGAGAATGAGTAAGCAGAGCACAGACATTATTTCAGGACAGTGAAAATGATATTATAATATAGACACATGTCATTGTACAGCTATCTGAACCCATAGAACATATAACATGAAGAAAGATAAACTGTGAACTTTGGGTGATTATTATCAATTTAGATTCATTGATTTAAATAGATGTACTCTCTGGTGAGGGATATTGAGCACCAGGAGGCTAGTATGTCTGGGGTAGAGGTTATGCAGGAAATCCCCGAACTTTCCTTTACATTCTTCTGTAAGTTTAAAACTGCATCTATAAAAAGTTTTAAGAAAATAAATAATTATACAGAGACTAGTATTTGATTTTCCATCTATTTTCTTCTCTTATCAAACTTAGAACATACATGATCTTTGAGTTTATTTTAATGTCTGAGTGTATATCAGTTATGTGCTTCTTTGTCTCTTCTTGGGTACTGACTCAAAAATTTGTATCTTAACTCAATTGTAAGATTTATATGTTTTTTCCTCCCTGCGGAGAATAAGGCAGTTCATATGATGATGGTAATAGTCATTCATAACTGATATTGTGTCTGGGTCTGGGCTGTGTGCTGCCTGACACATTGTAAGTGCTTAACAAAAGGCTGTGAAGAAAAAGATAAAGCATCCATTGGGATTCATGTATTATTCTCAAGTTCATAAATCACCTACGAAGGACTTCACATTCAACAATGTTATGATTTGGATTTTGAATGCCCACCCATGTGTTGCAGCTGGGTCCCTAGCTGATAGTGCTGTTGGGAGGTGGTGGAACCTTAGGAGGTAGGGCCTAATAGAGGAAGTTAGGTCACTGGGATGTGCCCTTGACTGGTATGTTGAGACCCCAGTCCCATGCTCTGTTTCCTTCCTAGCTTCCATTAGGTGAGCAGCTATGTTCCACCACATGCTACTCACCTTGACCTCAGGCCCAAAGCAACAATACTAAGAAACTATAGACTGAAACCTCTGAAACTGTGACCCAAGCTTCCCAGCCTAGGCTGCCTTGTCCATAGGTCCAAACACACAGTGGCCAGTTAATGCTACTTTTCTGTTCCACTTTCCTGGAAATCTACAACACATGTGCTACATAACCTTATCTGCTTTCTCTTCCCTATTACAAGACAGCAGAGTACTGCTGGAGAAAACCATAAAATAGTATAGGTTATACCTCTACATGTTTACAGTCTCTCCTGTTATATACTATTTTTTTCAAAGTCCCTGACACTTATCTACCACCCTCATTCTCAACAGATAAATTTGCTTCCAAACACACACACACACACACACACACACACACAAACACACACACACTGGGACCAACAAATTGAAATTCCTAAAGAATCTGTGTGAACACAGATACAAGACAGTTTTTCCTTGGATTGAGGTTATCTGGTTTGGTTTGGAAGGATTGGAGAGATATATCTTTTGGAATTCTTTGGGGAAAGATCTCCAGCTTGCTTTCTGACTCACCTCTCAAGCTGCTGGAGCATCGATGCTGTAGGAAAGTCTCCTGTATCCAAAGGAGTCAGTTCAACTTACACCAGATGTAAAGATTAGAGGGAGGAAACTAGCTCTTCAAAGAAAATGAAACATCTACTATCCATTTTAAAATGCTCTCTTGGGTCATCCCTCTCTGCTCCAGTTTCCTGGTACCTTATTCTTGTGCCAATCAGAAGGTACTCACTACTTGCCAATTTTGTTATCTTCTTTCTTGCAGCACATGGGATCAATTAACATGGAAAGTTCCCTCATCTGTGAGCTGTCTATGGCCTTACCATTAGGAGTTTTGCCAGGGTCAAGCAGCTGCAGAAGCCTCTTTTAAAAACAGCTTAGAATATTTGCTGGACTTGGCAGCAACTTCGTTTGGAAGCACCAAATCTAAAGTACTAGCCAGGATTTGATTTGTTTTACTAAGATATAGACATCCATTTTGCTGATGATGTTCCCATAAGCAAGCAGCTGTTGTTGAGGGCCCCTGCTCTGGGTTGCGGAGCTGAGCCAAGAAATTCACTTTCTGACAACAGCCAGGAGCAGTATCAGAGCTTGGGAGTGAAGGAATGTTCTGGTTAATGAGAGCCAGATGAAAGGAAATCTTTGATATTTGATTGTATTCTTTAGCTTCAACTAATACATCCATTTCTTTGCTGCTCATAAAGGGTACTTGCATGTTATTTTCAAAATCCCCAAATTGTTTGAAAATTCTCAGCCATTATGCAAGTCACCCACCATCTTCTCCTGCCTAGGCTACTGTAGTATCTCCTAACGAGTGTCTCTTCTTTCCTTGTAACCTTTTTTCCATGGAGTGGTAATTCTTTCAGGCAGATTTATTCATGGAATTCAGCTGCATAAAATTTCCTAATGGTTTCCTATTGTGACTATACTAAATCCAAAGTCCATAAGGGATAAGCCATTTTTTAAGGATCTGTCTGATCTGACCACTGCCAATCTGTTTGCATGTCTTCTTTACCCACAGTGTGCCAAGCACACTGCTCAGCTTAGATTTAAAACTTATATGCTTACTGTCCTCTCTGCCTGAAAGCCCTGAATGATTTCCTCAATTAACCTTTCTTGATGTTACTTAAAACTTACTGGTTCTAGTAAACAGGATTAGAGCAAACCTATGCTTATTTTTACAATCTTTCCTGTCTGTAGATGCAAACTCAAGTTCATAGCCTGCTTTCTTACCAGCCATGCATGGAATGTAGTAGTAACATAATCATGCTATTACATTACTTTATGTTAGAAATTATGTCATGCTTCTCTCTAAAAAATAAAAGAACCTATACCTTATAAGTCTAGTTTGTAAGCTTAAGATTTTAGTAGGTCAAATTCCATCTATCTCTTAGATCTTCTAATATTGATTGTTTAAGGTAAAAGCAAAATAGTCTTGACTTTTCAGATAATGAGTAAGCCTTTGTAAGAAAGAGTCCCAAGTCTACAATGGCTTAAGTGAAATAAGTGTTTATTTTTCTGCCAGGGTAGAAAAAGTAGCACAGGGTAGCATAGTAGTCCAAGTTGGCTCTATCGGGACTTTTGACAACACAGATTCCCTATGTTAATAGATCAAATTCTGATCTATTAATCTCTAGGACTCAGTCCTCCTCTGCTGTCAAGCTAACTTGTAGCCATATATAAGATCCTGTTCACCAGAAGAGAAGAATTAACTTCCTTTTAAGCAAATGAGGTGGAAGTTTCACTCATTGCTTCTGATCATTTTCTATGGTGATGAAAGTTCTATGATCATTTGGTGCAGGGGTGCTGGAAAGATAGCCTGTCCGTGGGCATCCATGTTTGATTAAGAATAGAACAGGTTTGGGGATCCTCAAATAGGTTTACCATACTCACGTAATCAGTGCTACCTGATTAAATTATTGACTTACCAAGATGACACTCTTTTCTCCCACCTGACACTGACCTGATTGAAAAACAGAAGAATAACAGAAACTAGAGTTTCATCTTTATTACTAACAGAGTCCAGGTTGAAAGTGTGGCTTTATCTCTTTTAACCACAAGAGCTTGATAATGCCAAGCCTCAGAATAAGTCAGACTTCTTCAAGGCAGTATTGGACCGAGGCAATTCTTCTTGTGTGCTCCCTCGAAGGAGCAGGGGAACCTTTGCTCTCTGAAGCAAATTGTTCCCATAAGGAAGGATGGCTGAACTCAGCCAAGGATGCTCATTTATTCTAACAAAATGTAAATAAACATATCATTTGATATACTTCTTCTGAGATGGTGTAAGTGAAGGAACAGAGACACCTGGCATGCATTTGCTCTTAAGAGTAAGAATGAATAAATCAAATATCTGATTGAAATAGTTAATGGGTATCAATGGATTTCTAAAATTCTCATTCTCCATCACCCCTTCCTTTCAGTCTAAACTAATACCTTTACCAATCCTTCATGCTATATCTCTGCACAATTTTTTTTTTTTGATACCTGGGATTAAACCCAGGGGGCACTTAACCCCCGAGTCACATCCCCAGTTTGTTTTTATTTTTTATTTTGAGACAGGGTCTCACTATATTGCTGAGGCTGGCCTTGAACTGAACTGGCAATCTTTCTACCTAGTTGCTGGGACCACAGATTTGTGTCACCACACCTGTTGGGGTGGTCCGGACACTCCCTATGGTCTCTTAAGATGATGCCTGGTGGTATGCCAGTTTTGCTGCTGCCACGGAGTAAACAGGTGTATTTTTGCAAAAGTTATTCCTATCGGTTGGTTGTAAACTGGCCACACGTGTGTCCGGTTCGCGCTTTAAGCCTTTGTCTATGCCTGCCCATGCTTGCTTTACGTGAAAGTTCTGTGATTGGTCAACTGAGGATATAAGAGAGAGAGAGAGAGAGAGAGAGAGAGAGAGAGAGAGAGAGAGAGAGAGAGAGAGAAAGGGGGAGGAGGAAAGGAAGGAAGAGAGAAAGAAACGTGCACGCAAAATAAAGAGCTGTGTACACATTCCCGGGATCGTGTCTTTGTTGTGGGTGACAAGACGACGATACACACCCAGCAATTTCTGCACATTCTCTCTGCTCATACATTTCTGCTATGTTCATTTCCCCCTTTCTCTTATCTTTTAGATTTTCTATACTGATTTCTCCTCCATAGGTAAATGTGATTATTTCTTTCCCATCTTAAAGAAATTGTTTCTTTGGTCCTGACCTTTTCTAACTAGTACAATCTCTGCAAGCCTCCGAAAGAACAATGTGAATTCATTTCTTCATTGTCTATTCATCTCTCCACCCATTGAAACTGACTACTGTCACCACTACTAACTTAACTGAAACCATTCTTAATAATTTTCTAATACAGTGAATGTAACACAGCAGTCCTTTTCTTACCTGACCTCTCAGCAATGACAAATAGTCATATATATATATATATATATATATATATATTGCAATCTATGTATATATATATATAATGTTTTATATATAAAATTCTCCTTTTCCAAAGGTTTCTATGACAACCTCTATTTCTATGGTTATATTTCTTCAAGTGTCTTTATCCCCTTTGTCCCATAAATATTGGTTTTCTCCTGCAATTCCTCCTTCTTCCTCACCTCCCCAATTATAGAAACCCTCCTTAATAAACATTTAAATCACTAATAGGCTGACGATTTCTAAATTATTACTGTAAACCTTTAACTGTACACCTTACTATATACCTTACCATCCACTTGATATCTTCCCATGAATGTGCTTCATGCACCATGTCCAAAGCTATATTCATCATTTCCACATCAAACCTGGACATTAACGTTCTCAGTTACACCTATCAGAAACCAAGAATCAGTTCTCATATTCTTCATTTCTTCAAGCCCTCATTTAATTCTATACAAAAACTACCCTCAAATTAATCCCCTTTTCATCTCTGCCACCATTCTCTAATAGGTGCAGACCTTGTGCATGCTCCCTGCACCTTGGTTTCTACTCTCTATTTTTGTAGGGATGATGATCTTTTGTACCACTTACCAGAGTGGTTGTTCTAAAATATAACTTAAATACTAAATATTAATAAAAAGTCATAGAACAACCACTCCTACCAGTATTTTGTTTCTGGTACTTCTAGATTTATCTTTATAGCAAAATGTCAACCTTTTTAGACTTTACCTTCTCTGCTCCTATGTTGCTGAGGACGCCTGTGGAGAAATTGCATAATGTCATATGTGGATTGACTTCCTTACAAATCCATGGCCTCAACTCAGTAATCTCTCTCTGATCCTTCCTTTTACACAGTGTCCACCGGGGATGTTTACTGGGGATCTTTAGCACAACATTCTTCAAGCTCTGATAAAATCTTCTCTCAGCTCACCTTGGTAGATAGCATGACCTCTTCCAGAGTAGGGATCAATGTCTGCTCAATCCATGGGTTTTGTTTTAGAGTAATTAATCCTAAGGTACACTTAGTTAAATAAATTAGGCAGCAGGACCTCTGTCTAAATCCCTACTAGATTGTGAAATATCACCAGGATGGAGGACCTAAACTACTTCACATGACATAAAAGGTTTTTCAGGACTTACTCCTAGCTCTTTCTCTCTACCTGTCCCTGGGACCTAACAAACTGCATCCTCCACATAAAACCTCCTATAGTCTTTGCATAAGTTCAGTTGAAATACTCACTTCTTTGATGGAGTGACACCTTTGACGTATCAAGAACTTTACCTGATTTGGGATCCAAAGCTATCACCATGATTACCCACATAAACAAAGGTGCCCAAATGGTGTTTGGTGTCATGGTTTGCTCCACCAATACTACTCCATCTCCCAGTACCAACTACACCCAGTATCCCACTCCAAAACATTGGGAGCAATTTCAAAAAAGTTACTATATAACTATATTCTAAAGCAAGAAATTAAAAGTTAAATTCTTTTCTTTCCACTCTTACATTTGCTTTGAGATATCAGCTGATATAAGATGGCCCTGTATTAACTCTAGAAGAAAGTGAACACTGACTTGAAATAAAATGTGAGTAAAACAGTATTCATTTTAGTATATAGGGAGATATAAAGATAATATTAAGTATTATTGCTGTAGAATATGTGTTCTATTATAAATGCAACCTTCTTGATTCATTTTATGCTGCTATATAGGATACCCAAGACTGGATAACTTATAAAGAATGGAGATTTATTTCTTATGGTTCTGGAGGCTGCAGTCTAAGGTTGAGGGTTTCTCATCTGCCCTCAGCCTTGGACTTTGTATACTTGATAGAATAAATTAGGCAGCAGGCCCGCTGTCTCTGAGGGCCTTCTTGCATTATTCCGTGGCAGAAGGCAGAAGACAAGGACAGCACAAACCAGAGAGGATAAGAGAGGCTAATATGCTTTTATAACAACCCGCCATGGAGGTAGCCAATCCATTCCCGTGATAAAAACATTAATCATAAGAGCCTCCCAGTATTTAGTACATTTTGAACTGTATTAGCATGACCTGATTACCAGTCTGTATCTTCTCATTGACTGTACACACCTTAAAGGCAAATTTTCATCTCTGTATCTCCAGAGTGAAAAGTATGAGCCCCATGAATAATTAATAAATGAAAGCTCATAGAGCTACCAGGGTCAAGTTAAGAGTACTTAATCATGTAATTAGTACTTCAAAAGACATGGGAGATCATGTCACATGCTTACCTTACAGCTCAAGTGACTAAAAGGTGCAACCAGAGTGCTTTACTCATATCTGTTTCTCACTTCTGTTCCTTTGCTACTGTGTGACATTTACTTTTTCTTTTTAATTTTCCCTTTTCCTCTCTTCCGCTTGTCTTTCCTCCTCCATGCAGCTATTGAAATTATGGAAAGCAATTATGTTTATTTACTGAAAGAAGCTGAGTGTTCCAGGATTGAATATTAATACTATATTTAAATTAACATTTTTTTTCTCAGAACAGAAATCTTTCTGGATTGCATTGATTTTGGGGGGCCTTATTAATTTGATAATGTTAATTAAAAGATACCTAACATGAAAATGGTAAATAATGCTTTTTTTTTTACAAAGCATTATTTTAAATTATAAATAAGATTTTGCTGTTCTATTCTATTTTCCACTTAGAGAAATAGAAAAAATTATTAAGTATCACGTAACAACTGACTTTTATAAATGATTTTTCAAGTTTGATTTATCTTTTAAAATTAAATATAAAATATAATATCCTGAAATTTAGTAATTCAAGAAATAGGCCAGGCATGGTGGCTCACACCTGTTATTCCAGTGGCTCTGGAGGCTGAGGCAGGAGGATAGCCTGGTTCAAAGTCAACCTTAGCAACTTAGGGAAACCCTGCCTCAATATAAAATATAAAAAAAGGGCTAGGGATGTGGGCTCCATGGCTAAGTGCCCCTGGGAAAACCACCACCACCACCACCACAACAACAACAGCTAGCAAAATGTGAAGAATGTCTCAAAAGGGAAAGCCCACAGGACTGAGGGAGGATATATTGAAGATGCTAAATCAATCAGTCCTTGTTATAGGTTTCCAAAAGATAACAGCTCTGCCTTGGGCACCCTTAGGGTTTTGTGGGAATTTTGATTTTCTGTTCTTTGCCCCATATAGAATGCGTCCTTCCTGGTGGTTTTTATATTAAAATTCTCTCCATCTCCCCAACACACACACACACATACACATACACCAATTTTGAATGTTGTTACAGAACTAGGTAAATTAGATTGGTTTGTTCTAAGCATAAAGGAAAACTGATCTTTTACCATTAGTGCTTTTTCCTAAAACTTGACTTTCCCCCCTTAGTATTGAAGGAGCAAGACTCTGAAGGGAAAAAGAAGAGTGTAGGCCCAGGACAGAGGAGTCAAAGAGGTCTCTGCTTTCTTTTCATCCAGGCTTTGGGCCAATGGCACAAAAGGAGTCCTTGTAGAACTCCATGACTCAGCCTTGCTCACTAGGGCTCTGGGTTAGCGCCAGAGACATATTGTAAAAAATGTGTGTATGCTCAGGCTTTTTCCCTGGGCCCCAAGGAATCAAAAGGAAGACTGATTTCCTATTCAAGGACTTGAAAGTCCTAATAAAGCCTGTTTTTTTGTTTTTGTTTCTGATTTTGTTTTGTTTTGTTTCTTTTGTCAGAGATCTAACAAAAAGCAAGAAGACCAGAATACATTGTTTTCTTTAGGAAATGTACTCCAATACTTGAAATTTTTTTGTTCCCTCCTTAGGTGTTTAACTTCACTTTACACTCACACTCTGCCAATTTCAGGAAGAGGGATGGTTGCATTGTTAAAAACACAGGATGTTAATTAAAGTGCTTTTTCTAGGGTCAAAGTGTCCAGTGAGTCACACAGGTCTCTCTTGTTTCCAATCAGCTGAATGGCAGGACAGGGTGAAGATGGGGTGTAGGAATGGAGGAACTTGTGTCTCTTCCTTCACCCTCTTTCTAACTTTGGAACACATTCTAGTCCACTGCAGCAATACACAGGAGAGAACATCAGCCCTCCTGTTTGCCTTCCTCTGAGTTTCTGTTAGGGCCTACTGGAGGCAGCGGGGAGAACAGGGAAGAGAGACTGACCCTAGGAACTCAGTTTAGCCTGAGGCTGAAAAAGAAAAAGAAGGCTTTCATGAGTTTGATCTGGTTTACTAGAGCTTTATATTGTGGCTAGAAGCCAAATTCCCAACTAATAAAGTTTTTTTTTTTTTAACTGTTGTTTACCCCCTTGATCATTTACTTTGTGAGAATATAAATCTCAGAAGTATCAGGAAGGAGAGGATTGGTGAAGTTGAGAGATATTCTTAGTACTCTTTGGCAGAACATCATTAAATAGCACACCAATCTCTCTCAAATTTTTAAAAATTGTAAGCATGAAAAACCGATTCCAAAATAAAAATGGTACTGTTCTTTACGGAATATATTTTAATGCTATTGGTGTCAGTAAAGGCCCTGAGATTGCCTGCAAACAGTACAGTGTAACAGAGCAAAAAGGTATTTACAAATCAGTCCATGGAGTTCAACAAAATCTTGGCAGTGAACCCAAGACTGCCCACACTGAACAAAGGAGACCCATATTTACTACCCACACTGTTCTTGGGTCACTCCACTTGACTGATTCAGTTTGAAATTTATAGAACTGCTAAACATTGAGAGAGGCAAATGATTTGAATGCTGGTAATAAAATGTATCTACCACCAGTCACACTGCAGACATGTGGTTCAAATTGTGCAATGAATAGAACTAATCACTGCCAGAATTTTCAAAAGCAAATGCTAACATAAAAATTTTCCATCTCACTCATGTTTAGCAATATTATCTGGTTCTAGCAAGTGTGACAGGTAAATTCTAACTTTGGGATACTGAGCCCCAAAGATCTCCACCTACGTGGTTTCATTTGGTACTATTAGCAATCTTGTGAGGCGGGCAGACCAGCCACGATTATTCTCTTTGTAGAGTGCCCATGTTCAGCTGGCTGCTCTTTTAATTTGTCAGGGGTTTTGCATGTATGGCTGAAAAATGCATATTAAATTTTATGCTACAATCCCATGTCACTTAAAGTCTAGGAAACACTAGCTTACTGTGTCATTAGCCAATTTTATCCTTGTCCAGACATCATAATATATATTTAATAAACCTAGATGGTATAGGTTGATTACTCATTGTGGCCTCTTGATGCAATCAAGAGATGCAGGAAAGATGATGTGTAAGGCTGCGGCTGGCGTAATGCAGCATATACTTTTATAGCAAACAATTTTTCTTAGTAGAAGGAGCACATGCTAAGATAATGATAAAAAGAATAATGTAGTAAACACATAAATCAGGAACATCATTATTTATTATCATTATCAAGTATTACATACTGTACTAATTACATGTGCTATGCTTTTATGTGATTGGCAGCCCGGAACATTTGTTTACACCAGCATCACCACAAAAGCATGAGTGATGCATTGTGCAAAATTGTCACTGGGCTGTAGGAATTTGTCAGCTTCATTATAATCTGAGGAGACGGCTATTATATATGTGGTCTGTCATTGACCAAATATCAGTAACTATGCCTGACTATAATTTGAAAATGAAGCCAGAAATATTGGTTTTATTATATTGACCACAAAAACAAAAACTGCAACAATGAAGATGTTGAGGTTAAGATCCTCCATGATCATGAGGCAAGGAAAAGGTGTTTATTCAAAGGGTTTATTCATGGATCTTAGCTGATAAAAAAGTGCTCTAATCCTTCTTGGATGATCTCCGCTTGCCGTGGTTTTGCCAACCATTAAAATACTGTCACCTTCTGAATTTATGTCTCTGGGATGGACTTTCCTCCCATCTTCTAAATGATTTGTGTGCTGACTTAACAAGTCCTCCACGGGGAAAGAAGCCCCCTTGATCCATATCTTCAAATCATGAATGGGTCTGGTCTTGCAGGCTGAGGTTCCTCAGCAGCATCTGCAGATGAATAGGCTAAGGGAGGCAAGTTATTGCAAGCAGCAAGAGCAGATGGCCTCCATCAAATCCGATCTGTTAAGACTGCTCTAATTTATTATTTATAACACATTTTACCTATGTGTGAAGTTACATGGTTTGTTTTTAATTCCAAATTATTTTTGTTTTCACTGTCCTCTAAATCAGTTAGATAAACAAACCATTAAGTTAACCCAGAAGACTTCAGATAAACACAATTTACAAGTGGGTTGATCTATGGCAGATATTAGGTCTTTCATAGATGAAAGAAATGTCTATGCAGACATTGCCAAAATATGACCTGTGGTTGTCTGGTGTTATGCTAATATGTAAATATTCAAGCAATAATCACAAATCAGGTTTGCAAAAGCAAATATAGTACCTAATGGTTTACATCGGAAATAGTGATCATCCTCTCATTTTTTCTTAGAAACTGGTGTTTCAAAAATTAAATCAGGCTGAGTGCAGTGATGCCTACCTGTAATCCCAGTGGCTCGGGAGGCTGAGGCAGGAGGATCAAGAGTTCAAAGCCAGTCTCAGCAATTTAGCAAGGCACTTAGCAACTCAGTAATACCCTGTCTCTAAATAAAACATTAAAAAAGGGATGGGGATGTAGCTCAGTGGTTAAGCATCTCTGGTACAAACAATAAAATTAAATCAGCAGAAAAACTGAGCATAGAAACAGAAATTCCTGCTTAAAATAACTATGAAAAGAAGACACAGACATGAGACTTTAGCAATTAATAAAAACCTTTATTCTAGTTGGAAATGTATGAATGCATGACTCCCACTGACTTTAATAGACAATACCTTTGTGTAAACTCAGCACTAATATTTACACCGAGAAAGGTGTGCTTTCCAGGGTTATTTCTGGCAATATTTGCAAAATGATTTTTTTAGTATTTGTTTAGTCTTCCCCTTTCTTCTCATTTGATTTAACAACATATCATATAATGGAGAACATTCTATAAACACTCTATAAATAGGGAACCCATATAAAAACTTGCCTAAAAATGTGAAAAAGATCACTCTAAGAAGTAAAATGGCTATAACTCAACAAAAACCTTATTGAGACAGAGTGAGGAAAAAAAAAAATAGACAGCAATTCCAACCCAAAACTGACTTTATTTTTTCCACTACCTGAATAATTTTTGGAAAAGTGATTTCTGGCCACTTAAATTTAATAGAACAGCAATGGATTTCAAGTTAACCTTTCACATCAAACATTAAATTTCCAAAATCCAATACTACTGAGATAAGCTATACATAGAATTTAATGGCATAAAAGATAATTTGCTAAAATGTTAATAAGCATAACAAATGTATATGGGCCTATTCCAAGTCTCTATCTAATAAATTAGTAACCACCAAACCACCACATGGCATTTTAAAATCACAGTATAGACCTAGACACTTAAACAAAAATGCAATTTCATTATAATTTCTTAAAATTTTTCAGTTAAAATTGAATATGACTGTGACCCCATTCAATGTTTTTCTTTCCATTGGAACTATAGTTTCTCAACATCATTGTAAATATTTTTTTCTTACAATGACATTGGATTAAGAAACATGTTTAGAAAGGTGGCTGCCTGTGTACCTTGGGAATTAGCAAGAAGCATAAGGACTCTTTCATACTACCTTTGCCCCAAGTAATTAAAAAGCACCCCCATCTCCCAAGAGAGAACCTAGGTGGAATCTTAGGTTTCAAAACAAAATAAAGAAGTAACTTGGACAACAGATTCCACATTGTTTTATAGTTTACCAGTAATGTTAGAAAGGATAGTCTTTAAGACACTCTGTAGCCTATACTAGCAATATAAAACTAATCTAGGGGAAAACCTTGGATTATTCATACTGAGCCCCAAAGAATAAGAGTCACCCCAAGGAAAAATAGTCAATACGTTATGTCCATGCAATCATGTACTAATTTGTTTTTTGGCTTTCTGAGGAAAGGCTCCAGTACAAATATAATTTTGAGGTTGGTCCCTTATTTATGGGTTACCAGAATATTTTTTTAAATGTTTTATAAACTGGGTATATGAGAAGCAATTATGCACAAATGTCCACCTACAAATATTTTTATTCTATTTTCAAGTTTATCCTGAGATTTTTCACTGGTTAGAAAGGAATGCTATTTTGTCAACTTACTTATAAAGCATTAAAGATAGAAAAATAGAAGTCCCTAGCTATGGTAATTTTAACTTTTCTTAGTATTAAATCTGAAAAGGTTGGTCAGATTTTTTTTGTGTGTGCCACTTGAAGAAAATTATTTAACCATGGTATTTTAAAAATATTAGTTCTGTTTTGCAAAGCTATATCATTTTCTACATTTATTGATAATTTCTAACTCACTCCAGTCATTTCTCCTTTATCAATTTTATGAGATTTTTTCCAAAGAACATAGAAAAATCAACAAATATAACATTAAAATAGTGTTCATATGATTAACTGGCACTCAAATCTTAATAGATATTACTAAAATGTATATACAGTATTTGGCCCTTTAAGACAATTTCTTTTATTTTCATATTAAAATAGTGCTCTATTTTTATAGATCATTAACATTTCTTACAAATTATGCTTTCAAATTATTTTGTTTCTAGTATATTTCTCAAGTCATCAAATAATAGTTAACAAGCATTTGGCTAAACTAGTAGATATTTTATTTAAACAAACTTTCTTGTAAATTCCTTTGACAAATAATCTGTTTTTAAACTATAGTTTTTACCATAGTCAGCAGCCAGAATTATCACTGAGGGGCAAATTATATATTTGATTTACTTGAACATTTTTATCCAACAATTTAGTGGGTGATTTTTCTCATTGCCAAGTAGCCTCCTTTTTTTGTTTTGTTTTTTTTTTTAGTACTGGGTATTGAACCCAGGGGCACTTTACCACTGAACTACATCCCCCCCAAATTCCACCCCCTTTAAAAAACGTTTTTGACACAAAGTCTCAGTAGCTTGCCCAAGTAGCCCTTGAACTGGCAATCCTCCTGCCTCAGCCTCCAAGCTGCTGGGATTATAGAAGAGGACCTTGGCACCTAGCAGTGATCTATGGTTCTACATGAAATTTTTTTAGTTTCCTTTTTAAATGAATCAAACAATGATGTCTAAATAGAGCTATATTCTCCAAGAAAACAACAAACAATTTAGGGCTTGGACTGTGTTCCCCTACACCTTTCAGGGGTTAATACAGTAGTGTTCTGTGCTCTTTTCAGTATTTTATAGGAAGACAAGAATTTGTTCTTTTTCTCCTCCATGTTCAGCTTCTTCATCTTCATTAGCAACTTTTATGAAGTAGTTTCCTAGGACTGTCATAACAAATTGCTATACTGTGTGGCTTAAAAACAACACAAATTTATTTTCACAATTTTGAAATCTGGAAGTATAAAAATTAAGGTGTCAGCTGGACCATGCTTCCTCTGAAAGTTTTAGAGGAGACTCCTTCCCTACCTCTTCCGTCCTCTGGTGATTGTAGGCATTCAGTGCCTTGCAAATGTACCACTCACCTCTGCTTCAGTTTTCACTGGACTTCTTTCTCTTTTCTCTTTCCCTCTTCTCTTTTTTAAAACAATGTGTATTCTTGGATTTAGGACCCACCTGGTCAATCCCATATTATCTCATTTTCATTATATCTGCAAAGGCTCCCCGCCCCAAATAATCTCACATTTTCAGGCTCTCAGTAGGCATCTTTTGGAGACCACCATTTAACCACTTGGGTAATTAATTGTACAGATTTCTTTTGACTACATATTTGTACTAGATAGTGTAAGTGTTAAGCTGATACCTAAGAAATGCAAAAAATTAGAATAGAAGTTAATTTCTCTTTCATCTTACAGTTTAGCCAGGTGAGACTGATGGAGCAGCTCTGTTCCATTCAGCTATTAAGGGCCCCCATGCTGAGTCTCTGGCATGTCAGGGCATTTGGCTCAGGAAGGAGAAAGAGGAGAGCAAGACAATTTCTTTTAAATAAGTAAGACTGGAGTTGCACACATCACTTGGTGATGCCATGCTGTTGGTGAGAATATAAGTATTTATGTTACTTCCGTCAGCCTCCAGTAAGGCTGGGCAATAGCATCTCCAGCTGGGTGGTCATGCCTCCAGATTGAACTCCACTCCTGTGCCCAGATGAAGGAATGGGTTGGAGAATTAAAAGTATATGACAGTTTTAAAGCACCTTAACTTTCCTAATTTTATCTTTTTAAGGTTAAATACATCATGGGTAGAGTCCACATAAGTTACAGCAGTTAATCATTTTCATTTGTAGCCTGAAAAGTAAATACTGATTCTCTTTGTTTTTTAAATTTCATATTGTTTGACATTACCTTTAAAGGAAGAAATTATTTTTTTGTAGTTCAGAAGTCATTGTTAGACATGGTTATCGTTGGTTAGTCATTGTTGTTTTAACAGTCTTTAAAATTTTTTTATAAAAGAAGCAGCACATAACTCAAGAAGAGTGGCCAGCAGAACCTGGACACTAAGAATGGCATTCAGAGCAAGAGAATGGAACAGAGTGTTCCTTGGGCACATTTAACTAAGCTCAAATAGTTGCTAGAAGGAGAAATGAAACTAAAATCAAAAGTTTTAATTAACATCAAAGCTTAATTATACATTTCACATGAGGAGGATCAAGTTACCCATATGTACTTCTCTTTTCATTTTTGTGCCTTTAACTGGTCCTTATAAAGTCCTATCTATAAGGGTGAAGCTCCTATACTTACTAATGTATTGAGCCTGAAAAGACCACAACTAATATCTGCACGAGGTTCTGATACTGAGAGTGGGCACAATGGGTAAGTGACACCCTGGGGTGGTGTTTCCTTAGGCAGACTCACTCCAATGTGGGTGGCTTTGTGTCACACGTTTTTGAGGTCTGACTGCTGAATGACCATGACAAAGCCATCTCTTTCTTTAGCTACTGAGGCCCAATGATGACATTGGGAAGAAATGAATCTAAATTTTTATAGGACTTGTTCAAACTCATTTTTAAGGTTTTGGTAAAGTTAAGATTCTTTGAATACATATAGTATTTCATTTAAATTATGGAAATAATTTTAACATCCAGAATGCTTTTCATTAATTCCCCATATTTAATAATTCCAAGTGATCTTGATTGCATCTCAAGTATAAACTTCCTAAACCTAAATCAATTTCTTTCTTTCTCAAGCTATAAAAATTCCTGGTACTCCCAACTGACTATAAGATCCATAAACCCGGTAGTGGTTCTTAAAGTTTGGTTCCAAAACCAGGTGCTATAGAATCACTGGGAGATTTGTGAAAGCTGCCAAGTCTTGCCCCACTTCTCATAGGCACAGGTTGGTAGAACTGAATCTCTTGAGGAGGAGGCCCAATGAACTACACCTTTAAAAGCACTCCATGGGATTCTAATGCAAATCTAAGTTTGCAAACCACTGCTATAAAATGGTACACATGGTTGACGTTTCCTGCCTTGTTTCTCCCAGCCTCACATGTGTATTCTACACATCTGTCCTCAAAACATCTCACCACTTCCTAAGCACTTCCTGTCCTTTTACACTTCAGTACCTTGGCACTTTCCATTCCTGAAATGTTGTTCTACTCCCCCACTACAAGGCACCATAAATCCTTTTGAAGTGAGTAGGATATAAATAAGTACACACTCATCCTTCAACACCCAGCTCAAATATCACCTTTGTTGTGAATCTTCCTCTGGCTCCCAAACAGGCTTAGTCATTCCTTCCTTCTGCGCTCTCATGGTAATTGACACGCGGTGCTACAGTTTTTTTGTCTTCTCATGGTGGAAGATGGGTTCTTGAAGGCCCACCCCCAATGTGTCCTTTAAAATGCTGGGGTCACAGTGATATTATTGATAAGGAATTATTGAGTAAGAGCTTATTAGTGATTTAACAGGCAAGCCCAGATATTATTTCTGAGCTTCCCCCAACCCCGACTCCTTTCTTTCAAGATAAATCTACTACCTGAGAAAGTTTCTCTCTTCTTCCTTTTCAACTGAGAGTATAGAGTTGAGAAAGAATGTAATGAAGAGGTAAGTGAAGACTATCACCCAGATCAGTCACATCATGCCTACATAGAGGTCAACAGAGCATACCTTAAGTCCCTAACTCACACCTAATAAGTGAAACAAATAATCTTGATGTAAATTTAGGTTCAAGTTCAAATTCTGAAAATTTTCTCTAATTTTAGATTTATCTGTTTAAATTTATAAGAAGTTTTTAAAAAGCATTAAGTATTTTTAAAAAGCTGGTAAACATGTAATTTCCCTTTGTATATGTTGTGAAAAAGTATGGATTTATTCTGTGGAAATAATATCAATCTCAATTATATTTTCTTTTATTAGAAAATAAAGTTATATTGAGTGGAATATTTAAAATTTTCCTTTTTCTTACATTTTTAGACAAAAAATTTATAGGGAATGTTTCATACTTATTTTTCTCAGTATTTTCTATAGTGTTAAATGGTGAACAGCAATTTATATGTACATGAACTTGAACAATAACAGAATTATAACAACTGTAATACTTGGTATTTCATTCACCATCAATAAATGGAAACAGTTTTCCCCTTGGAATCATGAATAGATTAGGATTCTATAGATTAGGATTCCATAGGATTAGATAGAATTAAGACATCATATTGGATTTTTCTGCACTGGAAGTTACAACCACAGAATCAAACCTGTCATCATCCATTGTCTTACTATGAATAGTAATTAGGTAAACAATGATTACTTAGTTGCTATGAGTTGGTGATTCCTCATTCTCCCCTAGTCCTTATCTGTCACCTCTATGAAGACCTCCTTCTTCCAGATCAAATATATAGTACAGAGTAGTATTATTATAGTTTGGATGTGAGATGTCTCCCAAAAGTTCATGTGTGAGTTAATGCAAGAAGGCTTAGAAGTGAAAGGATTGGGTTGAGAGCCTTAATCCAATTGGTGAATTAACCCCATGATGGGATTAACTGAGTGGAAACAGTAGGTGAGTAGGGTGTGGATGGAGGAGGTGGGCTTTGGGGGCATGACTTTGGGGTATATATTTTGTATCTGGTGAGTGGAATCTCTCTCTGGTTTCACCATACTCGTTCACCATGATGTTCTGCCTCACCTTGAGCCCCAAGGAATGGAGTCAGCCTTCTATGACTGAGACCTCTGAAATCTTGAGCCTCTCAATAAATTTTTCCTCCTCTACAATTGTTCTGATGGGAGTTTTTAGTCACAGCAGTGAAAAAGCTGACTAAAACAAGTGTTAAATGGAGAAGGAGACTGGAAATACCACTCAGGAAGACAAGCACTTGGCAATGTATAGGCAGACTTATAAACATAATGATGTCAGATAAGGCTGCCTGAGTTTGCAACATTTCTCACTGTAGAGGTAATATGGAAGGGGGGACTTGTCAAACAAGATTGGTTATTATCACAATTAGTTCAGGTTCTCAAGTGAACCTTCAGTTTGAAGTACTGAGATAAATACTGCCAAGGCACAGAACTAAGAACTCCATTTGGAAATGGGCACACCATGAAAAATACACCTCTGCTGAACCCTCAAGCAGCACTCTGATGCACTCATCACAGAGGCTTTGTAATGGAGTTAGTCTCTTCTCAACAATCGGATTGCACTCCCCAAGGTAGAAAATGCCTTTCATTCATCTTTATACTCTCAAGGGAGTCTGCCAAAGTATATGCCCTCAGTATATTCTTGTTAAACAAATAAACTGAAAATCCATCATTCAGAAAGAATTATTTGCTAACACTAAGAAAGCAATTTTATGTAGGCTCCAAGGGTCCAGATGTACTCATTTAAATTACACAGCTTAAGCAAGTCTGAGAAGAAAAGGCACTTGTCTTCTATGAAAATGCACCAAATAGGGTGTTCCAGCTCTTTTCTTGCTAGCTGGAGAGCCCACCAAAGATCAGCACTGTGCTTCTAAGGCCAGCATTTGAGGTACTTATACTTTCCTTTGGCTGCCAGAGGAGTCACTGAGGGATGCTGGCATTTGTATTTATTTGATACAGGGTTTCCTGAGGAATTCAAGACTTCTCAAATCCTATTATAAATAAGTCACATTCTAATGTTCAGCCCAGAACCCTAAAATCTCTCTCAAAGGCTTAAAAGGTCAGCAAAGAAAGGAAGCAAGGCCACCAAACCCAGAATAAAGGGACTCCTAATTCTCCTTGAGGTGTAATTTGATAATAAATCACAGGGAACTCAGTTTAATAGCTTCAATATCTGCATATCAAACATATATTTATTATTCCAAATGTACTTACATTTCATGGAAGGTAATATTGCATAGCATATGAAAATTCAGTTATAAAATAGATAATGTAGAGTTTAGAGATTAATTTACCAAAAACTAATAGCTTTTAATAGCACATTCCCATTGTGCATTTAAATGATTAGTTAACAATGTTTGATTGGATTCCCCCTTTTAATTCTCAGTTGTCACAATGCTGACAAAGACACATTCAAATCAGAGATGCAATGGAAAGTCTATAAGAAGAAGACTGGATACATTTGCCCATTGTATGAGTGACATGTGAAGAGCTGAAAGAATAGATCAACCCTATTTCTGATCAAGAAAATTCATGGAAATGATGTTCCAGCCTCTCAAAGTGGAAAGAAAAATCATCTGTATATCCCCAACCACATGCAAATAAATTCTTAAGGGACAGAATCCATTATAATTAGGCACAGCACTGGCAAATTTGCATTCACCTCTACATCTTTTCCTTTAATCTTGGAGGAAGCAGTTTGTGCCCTGATTAATCCTTTCCCAGTATCTTAATCCCATTCTCTCTCACCCTTTTTTAAACCTGTTTTCATCACTTATTTCCTCCCTAACCCTTCCAGCTTCCCTGGTTTCTTTTTTTTTTGAACCAGGGATTGAACTCAGGGACTCTCGGCCACTGAGTCACATACCCAGCCCTATTTTGTATTTTATTTAGAGACAGGGTCTCACTGAGTTGCTTAGGGCCTCGCTAAGTTGCTGAGCCTGGCTTTGAACTCCCGATCCTCCTGACTCAGCCTCCCAAATCGCTTGGATTACAGGTGTGCGCCACCACGCCCAGCTCTTCCCTGGTTTCCTAATCTCAATTTATAATCAACACCTGAAACATCTAAGTAATAATATTCCCATCTTCCTCACCCTGTACCTTGTACTTGTCACCCTTTCCTTCCTTCTTCTTTCATTCACTCTCAAAATCTCCATAATTCTCCCTTTCCTAGAAGTATTTACCTAAGGCGCCCATAGTTACTTTTCAAAGAAATGTCTAAGACACATTCATTGGTCTTTTTCTCACCATGAGTACTTTGCTACCTTGGGCACCATTGCTCCTTCCTTTCTTCTTAGCATTCTCTTTTCCTTGGAATTCCATTATAATAGTTTCTCTTGATTGCTTCATAATCCATGAATTTACCTTTAATTTGAAATGTGGTTCCTCTGCTTTCTCTGTATGGTGTGGGGTAAATTATGTGAAACCAAGTGTTGGTTGTACTGACTGGCCCCGCTGTGTTAATCAAGGTCCTAGCAGGGAACAGAACCAACAGTCAAGACAGTTATGATCATTAATTTTGGTTGTCTACTTGACTGGGTTGAGGACACCCAGAAAATTTGTAAACTACCCATTTGGGTGTCTATGAAATTTGTCTCCAGAGATGACTGGCATGTCAAATAAGTGAACTGAGTAGGGAAGACTCACTCTGAATGTGGGCAGCACCCCCAATCTGCTAGGGGTTTGGATGGAATAAAAAATGGAAGGAGTAAGCTTATGCACATTCAACCTTGAGTGTGTGGTTTGTGCCATTGTGATCACCCATGGACATCAGATTCAAAATCCTGTAACCCCTGAAAACAGACTTGTACTGGTGGTTGTCCAGGGGGCTTTCAGGCCTTTAGCCTCAAACTGGGGCAGCATGATTTGTCCCTCTTGTTCTGAGGATCCAACTTCTTGAACTGAGCATCTATTGGTTTCCCTGGCTCTCCAGTCTTCAAAAGACTCTTCAACTTGATTGTACCTCAGTCTAATAAAACCACATATAGACACACCCCCATATATATTCTGTTGGTTCTGTTCCTCTAAAGAATCTAATATGCCATCTAATCAAAGAGGTATTTAAGGGATGGTGAAGTTTCAGGAAACCAATACCAGAGCTGGGAAACAGCTGGAAACTTAAACAGGAACACTGTGGCCATGGAAGAATACAGTTACGGCCAAAACTACAGAGAAACTGGGATCAGAAGAGGAAACCATCCTGACTTACCTCACACTCCAATACTTCAGTCTTGTGCTAGTGCCTCTCATGACTCAAACCTAATTGGAAACCAAGAGCATGGGAGAGTCTAGCTGATGCTCTTGAGGTCCACTTTCTAGAAGCACAGCAAGCAAGGAAAAGTGGAGAATGAGCCTGGGTGGAGAGTCAGCAGAGAACAGCCAGCATAGAAGCACACTGTTCACTGTCTACTTCATGAACTTTAAAATATCTAGTGTACTACCTCTTCCAGGGAATCAGAGTACATGAGTTCATAAGACAGGAGAGATGTCCATTTTCATGGTGTTTTCATTCTATCAGGGGAAGGCAGTTAAAGAATAAACACAAGACACTAGTAGGTGGTGATAAGTGCTATGAAAGAAATAACAATACCACAACTCTGATAGAAAGGGCGGTCTTTTAGATGTGGGTAATATGAGATGACAGAAAAGTTAAAATGAAAAAGAGGAAAGCCAGGCTTTCTAGTAAGAGCCAAGAGAGGACTGCTAAAACAGAAGAGATCAACAAGGGCAAAGTCCAACATCCTGAAGTAGAAACTTTGGCATATCCAAGGGAAAGAGAGGAGGCTGATGCTCAAGTGTGAGAGAGGGAGGTGGATAGAAGGTGAGGGAGGAATGGCAGGCAGAGATGAGATCATAAAAGGCTTTGCTGGCCAGGCAAGAAGTTAGGTTTTTTTCCCCTCATGCAATATTAAGATTTTAGGCTGATCATAATGGATTGGTGTGTGTGAATTAAGATACATCTGGCATATTCTACTCATAAAATGCACTGCAATTTTCACAATTCTGTGAAAAATAAATTGTGGTGAGACAAGAGTTGAAATGACCCATTGCAGTTTGCATTGCTCTGGTCAAACTCTTGTGCCAGGAGAGTTAAGTGGTGTTTGGGGTAGGGGTTGTGCTGTTTAGATCAAGATGAGCACTTCATCCGAGAGTGGCCCATCCACAGGCTGGCTGGTAGCACAAGAAGTGGCTTAGTGCTAAGGACTCTGCGTTTGGATTATATTCTTATGGAATGTGGATTAGAGGATAAGAACAGGATTAATTAGCAAGTTGGAGTATGAGAATAGATTAGGGATAGAGAACAGAGACAATAAAGAGATTAACCTTTGAGGTGCCTAAATTCCTATTAGCTACTCATATATCCATAAAATTGTTCTTGTCCCTCCCTCTTATAATTAAGGCAGTCTTTCCTCACAAATTCAAGAGACTACAAGCACCTTAATGGTCTAAAATTTCATCCTTTTTTATTTTTTTGGTACTAGAGAGTGAACCCAGGGGCATTTACCACTGAGTCACATGCCCAGCTCTTTATATTTACTTTCTTAAATTTTGAGACAGGGTCTCACTAAATTGCTTAGGGCCTTCCTTACTTGCTGAAGCTGGCCTCAAACTTGTGATCCTTCTGCCTCAGCCTCCAGAGTCCCTGTGATTACAGGCGTGTGACACCATGCCCAGTTAAGGTTTCATTCTTAAACCTTATTTTCTCATTCCAGTCAGTCAGGAGTGACAAAGATCAGTTCTAGTAACTCTCAAATTTCAGTGGCTTAAAACGAAGTTTTCTTCTCACTTACTTTACATATCCACCATGAGGTGGTTAGGACTCTTTTATGCATTCTTCCCTCCAAGACCAACGATAGAGCACACACTCCCTAGAACATCACTGATTGCCAAGGCAAAGAGAAAGTGGGTTCTGGAAGGTCTTGCATCAGCAAATAAATGCTACACTCACAATTCACTGACAAAATGTGCCAGGCAGCACAACTAAACATAAGGCTAGGATACACAATTCTTCCATATACCTGAAGGTTAACAGGAAGTATTTGGCACACCTACCACTATTTGCTTATCCATAACCCAGCTGCTTATATACCAAAGTCAGAATTTTAACTCCATGTTCATATTTTTAGTCATCAACTAGAATACCACACTGGATGGTATCATAGACATCTGAAGTCTCAGGACAGGATCCTTCATTCTTTCCCACAGTTTTTGTATTTTCTTTGTCAGTGGCTCCATTATCCATGTACTACTTCAAATAAGGAACCTAGATGTTATTCTTGATTCTTCCCTCTTTTTCAACACCCAATCAGTCATGAAACCCACAGATATTTTTCTGTAGTTTATTTACATTTTACTAAGCCCAGGACTATTACCCTATTTCAGATCTTTACAGATCCTTGCTCAGGCAACTCAGTCTCCTTTCTGGTTTTTTCTTCCTTCATTTCTGCAATAATTTGTATTTTGAACATTGTTTCTTTGACTAAATAAGCAATGGGCCCACCTAGAAGAAATTCAAACTCTGAAAAGGGAGACCATGATGTAAATGAAAAATTACAACACAATGGGACAGATGTGGTAATAACTATGTAGAAAGGTAACCTGGGAGAGGAAATTCCAAACTGGGTGTGATGGTAGTGGGAAGGTGGTGTGGGATATTTCTAGACAGGAAGTGAAAATTCAGCTAAACGAGGAGGGAGCGGTATGACCAGGGTCTGCAAGTGAACCACAGGAGTTGGAAGAAGGTGAAGGAAGCAGCATGTGCCCAGCACCTTGGAGGGACTCCAGCTGAACCAGGCAAAACAGGGAGCATGGAGGGTAATGATATGAAGGAGTAAGCATGTGCCTCATCTGCAAGAACCCAAAGCGTCCTGGTTAGTTATCTGAGGGGAAATTGGGGGTAGGGTCATCCATTGAGGCGAGAAACTTAAAAGAAGAGTAGGTCTAGGTAAGATGATACTTTCAATTATGGATACCATCACCACATAACATTTACTGAACACCGATTTCAGAGAACAAGTTAATTATCTTCCTATTTTCGATTTGCAGTTTAAAAAGAAATAGATTGAGGGATTAATTACTTGATCAGTTACATAGTCACTAAACCTGTTTTCCACCACAACCCAAATTGTTATCAAGTTATGCTGAGTTTGAAAAATTCCATCAGGATGTGTATACAAACTAAGAAAACCTGGAGAACACTAACATTAAAGAGGTAAAAAGAAGAAGCTAGTGAGAGTTTGAAAAGGCACAGCCCCCTAAGAAATGTCCTCACGTGAATTTTTTTCCAATGCCTCTAGTACAGTGGTATTGCCACTCAATAAAGAAACCTCTGGAGTGAGAAGGGACATTTTGACAAGAGTGGCATTTTACACCCAATTTCTTCAGCTCCTAAAAGAACAAGTTAGCTGAAACCCACTGGGAGAACACGCTACAAGGAGGAGGCGGTGGTGCAAATCTAAGGGAGGGAAGGAAGGGTGGAAGACAATTAGCAAATCCTCCAAAGACACCAAGAACAACTCCAACGTTTGTCAAAGCCGCTATGGATCGTAGTGCCACAGAGCTGCCAACCCAGATCAGGGTTTAACAGCGGAAACCACCAGAGGTTTGGACGAGAATCCAACCAGTTCCCAGACAGGGGTCTCCTAGTCCGAGAGGAGTGCGCGCCCTGACACGCAGGCACGCGCGCGCCCGTCTGGGAGGGCCGGGATCCCGCAGTCCCCCGCCCCGCAACTCAGCCCCAGCGTCCACTTTCTGCCCCACTGCAGCCCCTCCCTCCCCAGTGCGCGTGTTCCCGCCGCTCTTCTACTCCCAGCGTGGATACCCTGGGCTCCCGGCGCTGGCTTTCCAACGCGGACGCGGCTGGCCCCTCAGCCTCGAGGGCTGTGCGTCACGGGGGCGGGGCCGGAACGCAGCTCGTACCCGCCCCCGCGCCTCCGCGGCCCCGCCCCTTCTGGCCGAAAAGGGGCGGACTCGGCCAGAGGGTCCGGAGTTCCCTCTCTCGGTCAGACTGTCGCTCCGCCGCCGACTTCTCGCCTTCTGCGGGCCGTCTCCCGCCCCCCTGGCGGACGCAAGGAGTCAAGGCCCGGGATGCGGGGCGCCATGGAAGGCTGCCGCCTGACGGGCGCCGCGGCCGAGGGGCTGGCCGGCTGAGAGGGCCCGCGCCGGGCGGAGGCATGCGGAGCCCGGGCGGGAGTCTGTTCCAGGCGCTCCCCCGGCTCCTGCAGCAAGCCGTCCGCCCGGGCCGCGCCGAGCTGCCGTCCGGCTGGGCCCTGGCTCGGGCCGCGGGCGGGGACGTCCCGGCGGACCGCCTCCCCCGCGGGGGCGGGGCGAGCGCGGCGGCGGCGGCGGCGGCGGCCTCGGGCGCCCTGCTCGGCGCCTATCTGGAGCGCCACGGTCAGCCCGCGGCCTCTGAGGTGTCCGCGCCGGGCGGGGCCTTGGCGGGCGGCTCTGGGAGCGGCGGCGGCGGCGGCGGAGTGGTGGTCGGGGTGGCCGAGGTGAGAAACTGGCGCTGCTGCTGCCTCGGCAGCACCTGTTGGTGCCGGAGCCTCGTGCTGGTCTGCGTGCTGGCCGCCCTGTGCTTCGCTTCTCTGGCCCTGGTCCGCCGCTACCTGCAGCACCTCCTTCTCTGGGTGGAGAGCCTTGACTCGCTGCTGGGGGTCCTGCTCTTCGTTGTGGGCTTCATCGTGGTCTCGTTCCCCTGCGGCTGGGGCTACATCGTGCTCAACGTAGCCGCCGGCTACCTGTATGGCTTCGTGCTGGGCATGGGTCTGATGGTGGTGGGCGTCCTCATCGGCACCTTCATCGCCCATGTGGTCTGCAAGCGACTGCTCACCGCCTGGGTGGCCGCCAAGATCCAGAGCAGCGAGAAGCTGAGCGCCGTTATTCGCGTCGTGGAGGGAGGAAGCGGCCTGAAGGTTGTGGCGCTGGCCAGATTGACCCCCATACCTTTTGGGCTTCAGAATGCAGTGTTTTCGGTAAGTGGTGTCCTACTGGTCTCTCTTCAGGTCTGTTGTTGGGTGGTCTTTTTGCGCTCTCACGGAGGGCCCTCCATCAGATAAATACCAGCGGCGAAGTGACATTGGCAATAGGAGTTAACAGTTACTTTGCATAGTATCCTGAGAAATTGATCCGACAAATAAATCTAAGGCGCTTTCTGGGATGGAGATCTGGTAGAGAAAGAATTGTTCTTTTTGGAAATTACAAATGCATCAAAAAATGCAGAATCCTTTTAACTTTCGGGAGAGCATGAATGAAAATTCCATTTTTAATATTTGTTACCGTATTTCTGTAGCAGCTTTTGCAGGAGTTCGGGAGTACAGCCTCAGATTACTAGTTTTCTCTCTTGACTGCATAAATGCATCCAGGGTTTTGACTCAAGTGTTTAGTGATACGGAGTTGTAGACCGTGATTAAGTGAACAATGAATTCTCCTGAATTTGGAGTTTTGTACATTTAAAATAGGATTCCCTCCTTCAAATAATTTGCTGTAATACCATGTAAAGGAGAAAATCCTCCTATTTATCTTTCTTTGGAGGAACTTTATCTTGAAATTACTGAGTAGTTAATAAAATAGGACAGAAAACCTTTTGTTCAGTGTGCATATGTTTTCCTTCATAGACACCCTCTAGACTTTTCTGTCCTTATATACATATATTCTGCTTGCTCTATTTAGGTTTCTGTAACTAATGTGCATTTCTTCCATGCAGCTGACTTAAGATAGAAATACAGCTAGTGAGGAAACCATCCAATTGGAAAAAAGGAATCTGGTCTTTACAAATTTTGTGACTTGGGAACAAATTATTAAACCTATCTGACTTCAAACTAGATAACTGAGTTTCCCAAATTCAGTGATTCTAAACTATAAAGTTCATAGAGTTCCCTTCAGTTAAAACAAAACTACTGAAGTAAACTGATACAGCAGTAGTTTGGTGTAGTTTCAGCTCTAATTTTTTACCTTTTCACAGCCCCTCATAATATGAAATACACACATGAACTTTGACCCAACCTTGGGTAATAGATTAATTGTCCTAAGACTTTGAAAAAAGGTTGGCATTAAGGAAGTTGTATAGATTCATTCTGATAGTTCCTCTTTGTCCTGCAGTATAACTTGTATCCATGTGCCTTTTCTTCTTCACCTACTCTGTGCTGTCATTCTAGGCTCTTTCCATATATTATTTCTAATCCTTAAGCCAGCACTGCAAGACGGTGATTATGCAATTAATATATGCTGTTAATTGTCTACTAATTAGAAGCACAGGGCTGAGACCCTGGGGTCTGCCTGTGTTAGAATCTGAGGACCTTGGCCAACTTTCCTAGTAAAATGGGGAAAGTAGTTGTACCTACTTGATAGGGTTATTGTGAAGATTCCATAAAATGAATATATGCAACAGAGCCTGGCTTAGCAAGCACTCATGTGTTGGCTTTTGTTTTCTACCATTGTTTCTGTTATTAACCATGGTCACTTAGCCAGTAAATGTGGTATCAAACTTGGAAGTGTGGTCTGATGGCAGGGTCTTACCCATGGTCCTTTTTTTTTATTGTATATTGTATCTTCATAATTCATGTATTTATTACTTGACAATAGGTTTTTCTTTTGATAATGTCTCTTGCATATTAAATATGTAAGAAACTGTACTTTGCACTTGGAAATAATTTAAGGTATTCATATGGTGGAAACCAAGTTTGATGTTTGGGCAGCATTTAATTTGACATTGTGGGGTCAGAAGAGAAGAAGGAAAAAAGGTCTATTGAAGTAAGTAATATAGTCACCAGTTTTCTGAGAAAAAAGTAGAAACTCAACCATCCGGGAAATTGTATTACAGTTACCTACCAAAGGGCAAAGCTGAGTTTTGAACACAAAATCTGCTGATACAGTGAGCCCGATGGACTGAAATTCTTACTCATAGCCATAGCAGGGTGGATTATGAAGCCAGTGGGTATGATCTGTTAGATATTGTTCATCCTGCATATCTATTCTGTCCACCTCATGGCTGCCTACTGCTGCCTTCTTTCAAGGCATATTTTCTTGTTTTCTACTGCTTTCCTTATTGAAATTTCCCTTTTTAAAGAAAATTCCAGTTAAAACTTTTTTTTTTCCAGTCCCCATGATTAAAATAATTTATCAGGACTTATCCTCAAAGAGAAAGTTAGGTATAGTGGTCATATGAGGCTCTTTGAGCTTTGGAAATAGTCCTTTAGTCTGTGCTATGTGGCCTTCTCTTACATCCTCATCTGTAAAGGACCGTAGAGTTATATGGGTTGAATAAACTAATGCAGTGAAGATACTAAGTGTTTTTGTTTGTTTGTTTTTGGTACTGGTGATTAAACCCAGGGCCACTCAACCATTGAGCCACATCCCCAGCCCTTTTTAAATTTTACTTAGAGACAGGGTCTTGTTAAATTGCTTAGGGCCTCATTAAGTTCCTGAGGCTGGCTCTGAACTTGGCAATTCTCCTGCTTCAGCCTCCCGAACCACTGGACTTGCAGGCATGTTCCACTGAGCCCAGCCAGATATTAAGTATTTTGCCTGGCATACAGTCACTTCTTAATAATTACTAGCTATTATTATTAATGGTAGAAGTAGTTACATTTACATTTTAAAGGCAGAACCTGACTGGAAGAAGAAAAGAGACTTCCCTTGTTTTTCTGTTCTTAACCATAAGTCTTTGCTTTTCCCATGAGTGCAAAAAAGGGATAAACAAGCTGAACATCATTTTTGAAACTCTCAGAATACAAGATATGTACCTAACAGTTTGTAATATATTAGTTCTTAAACCATAAAAAATTTTATTCCTCAAGTTTATGTTTAATCCTAAATTTTTTTTCTTTGAAAAATGCACCCATCTCTGTATTGAAATTGGTAAAGCTTTTTTACCATAATGTTTTCATCTTGTATCTACAGGTCTTGCTGCCCAGTAAGACAGCATATAGTGTTTGTGTTTCTAAGTTCTCTTCTTGTCTGGACACATATCTCAGATGACCATTATTACTTACTTCGTGGATTAGCCAGGATAGCTAACAGAACAACCATCACATCTCAGTGGACTAAATAGCAAAGGTTTATTTATTCTGCTTGATCCAGGTGCAGGTCAGACTTGATTTGGGAGAAGGGAGGGAGGGGTCCTCTATTTTATGCCAGTTTTACTCTGAGATCCATTCTGACAAAACCACCATCTTGCACTTTGGCACTGTGATGTGGGGGATTGCATACTGACTTTTTAAAAGTAGTCTCACTTTTCACTGGCCTGAAAATGTTACATGGCCACAGCTAAATTCAAAGTGTTGTTGGGTATGCCAGGAAGGAACAAGACCTGGAGCATGTGGTGCAGTTTTTTAGTGACTCTGGCACTTGATTACCTATTCCTTCACTCCCCACGTCTAGTCTTTGCTTAAGTCCTCTGGATTCTGCCTCCTAAACACTTCAGTCCAGCTCACTGCCTCTGCCTTCATTCATCTCTCCTTCCACCCTACCTAAGTTTTCCCGTCATTATTTAGAAAACATCTTTGTAAAATTAAAATTCATCTTGGTACTTCCCTGCATGAAATCCTCAAGTTGATTTTCTTCTCCCCTCAGAATGAATTTCATATATTCTTGGGCTTATCTTTATAGCTTCTTTCTTTCCAGTCCACAACTAATTACTATGTGCTCTTTAATGTGCTATTTAATCTTCTGCACGTTAAGAGGTGGACATATTTCTGATTTAAACATAGCAAATGAAATCCTGTCTGTAGCCTTCAAACTTCAGGTTGTCTTTTATATCTGTTGCTGAAAAGAATCTGGATCAGTAAGGAGGGAGCTTTGGGATAGTTGTAGGAGATAAAATTCTGAAAGATTAAAACTATTTAGAAGAAACTTGTTGATCAAATTGAAAATAGCAAACTCTGTGATGCCCCTTTGGAGACTTTTAAAGTTCTTTCCTGTAAAATGCCATCTATGATCCAAAAATATTACATGATAATTGGTTGTTATGGGCAAGAGAATACATACTGGTACTTGGAACTTTCAAAGGGGTCTGATATTATTGTTAGCTTGCTCCATAGTAGATCCTAAAAAACATTCTCTCTTTTCAAGAAAAACTTTAGAAGTCAGACTCTGGTAAATTCGTTCTCTTTAAACAAATCCACATGGGAAATTTTGTTTTCAGTTGTGTTTAAGTTTTTGAAACCTAAAATTAAAACCTAAAATATAGTGTGAAAAATTCTCTTATTCATACAATGTATACTACTTTCCAACTTGCAGAGCAAATTTACATACATAATATTCCTTAATCACCATAACAGTCTTTTGAATAACTATCAATCCTAAGAGGCTGAGGTATATTGAGGACAGATAGCACAAACTTGAAATCAGACTTGGTTCTCAATGTTTACTTTGGCATCTTGAGGTAGTTATAGTAACTCTTTTGATCCATACTTCCTGTTGTTTAATAACACCTGCTGTGAAGCTGTGATAAAATAAGTTTGCTCATTATTTTACTTTCCGTCCTCTGTAATCCAAAATGGGCACATTGAATCTCAGTTTGTTTTTTTTGTTTGTTTGTTTTGTTTTTAATGTAGCAAGTATCTTTATTTCCTGTACTAATTGCCAGGCAGTGTTCTGTCATGCATACATTATTTATTTAGTGCTCATTTTAACACTAATCCTCATCTTATTGCTGAGGCAGATGAGTCACAAACTGGTGAAATAACTTGCCCCAAAACCACTGGTTGGCAAATAATTAGAATCATTAATGTACCTGTATGGTCCTAGTGTTGATCCAGAAGAGCTAGGTTTCTCAGACACCTCAGGCTTCCAAGTTTGAATCACTAGTCCCAGAGTGCCTTGTGTATCAAAATACTGGAGGACCTCCCACGGTCAGGTACTGTTCAGGGTTCTACACAGGGGGTTTGCCGTCATCCTAGGATGTTAGAGCAGGGGATCAGCAAACTGTAGCCCAACTTTGTGTAGCACACAAGCTTCTTCCAGTTTTAAATGGTTGGAAAAAATATCAAAAGAGGATTATTTGATGCACACAAGAATTATATGGAAGCCAAATTTGAGCATCTGTAAATTATGTTATTGGAATACAGCTGTGCTCATTCATGTGCGTGTGTAGTCTGGTTTCTTTTAAACTAAAACAGCAAAGTTACATAGTTGGAACAGACCCTGAGCCTCCAAAGCCTAAAATATTCACCACTTGACACTTCATGGAAAAATTTTATCTACCTCTATGTTAATCCCTGCAGCAAAATAGCCATCAGGCTTGAGCCCTTGCAATTGTAGAAAGACTCCCTTAAGTTACCTTTTTTTTTTTTTTTTTTTTTTACCGAAAAAATATGTTAATACTTCTAGTAAAATGCAAACAAAGTAGAAAAATAGAACTGAGTACTTTAAAAGTCCAAGGCCTTGCCCATTCCACTGGCTCATTTCTCAGTAGAACCTTTTAAATGATACTGTTACCAAACTGTTTCTTGGATTATTTTTCTGAGATCACAAAAGATTAGAAACCGCAATAAAAAGATTTTTGATTTTGAGCAAAGGGGCAGAAAACTATGAAACTGGTGCTGACCAAAATATTGATGGCAAATGATGTCATGGTAAGACCTGAAGTAGAAGAAACTATTCTTGAATCAGTTTTCTTAGAATTAGCACTTAAGAGTCTTGACTTATTAGGAACATAAGTTACTTTTAATAATTTAGTTCACAAATGAACTGACATTTATTACAATTTAACAAGTTTTTGGCACATGACTGAGGCCACAAATATGGTAAAATCTTAGCTTTGTGGACTTTGAGAACACAAGCTCTGATTGTCTCAGATCCTATGTGACCGTGATGAACTTGCTCAATGGTCTCCTCTGATTTTCTTATTTGTCAAATAAGAGTTAGGCAAGGTCTCAGAGTTTGCTTTTAAAAAGGCAGATTTTTGAGCAACAGTTTAACATTTATTCCTCCTAAAGTGTCTAGTGATGGCACATTATGTAAAAAAGGAAAAAGTTGTTATTAAGTTCTTATTCTGTATAATAGGTGAAGCCGTAGATAAGGATAATAGGTCATGATCCCTGTACCTGCACAGTGTATCAAATGATTATTTCTTATTATTGAAGTATACTGATTTGCAGCCAATAGTATAGTTCAGGCAGAATAGAAAATGAAAAGACAGTCTGCTTTGGAGGATCTTGGAATCTGAACAATTAAATAGGATGAATAGGTTGGCAAATATAGTGTCACCTTAGTTTACTTTCTCAAACCTTACAGGACTACTGAATAGAGTTAACCAATAATTATTTCCTTGAAACTGTTTCCTCCTCTTTGTGCCACTTCAATTTTCTCATCAGCTTGAGATTTCTCTGTGTAATATATATAGGCTTAGAATGCACAGATTTTTATCAGAGCTTATTATAGCCACGTATATGCAACATGTCATAACACCCCTTCCTAGGTTAAAAACAAAAAATCTTAAAAGCAGAGAAACAGTGACATCTTGCTAAAACTTATTTTAACAGTATCTTTTTTCCATTTACAAAAATATTCATTGTAAAGAACACTTTGAAAGTATGGCAGATACAAAGAAAAAAAAATCATGAACATTTTAATGTTTTTTTCTATTTGCATTTATTGGTGTATTTTTTCTTTATGACATTGTGAGTTCATGTTATAAATGATGTAATGGGTGTTTTGTCATGTATACTACAATATGACTTCTGATGACCACATAGTTAGCTGTAGTTTTAATCTTCGTACTTTTTTTCTTCCTGGTTAGAGCTGGTCCTTATATATAAAGGTATATGTTAAATTTTTGCTGAATGAGTAAAAATAATAAACCTATAGTTTTTCACATTGAATAGAAAGCTTTTCAATTTATGTTCCAGAGGTGTATTCAATAAAATGTGTGGGTTTTGTTTGTTTTTTTTTTTTTTCCTGCTGGGGAGAAGATTCAGTGTGTGTGTTAACCATATTCTCAGATGAATTGTTGGCCTCTGAATAATTTGTGCACCATTAAAAGCAGTTCCTGATATAGAAACATTGAACTAATGAAAAATTTTGTATGTATGAAGATGTTTTCTGTATCAGGCAGGCATATTGACTAAACCATTTCTGTCTGTTGAAGTAGAAGCCTCTTTTACTTGAGGCCATGTCCAGATATTAGAGTGGAGTTCCTCAGAGCCCTACCTTGTTTTTTTTTTTGTTTGTTTGGTTTTTTTTTTCATTGTTTTCAGTGGCAAAATTTTTTCCAGTACTCTGAGGGTTGCCATCTTACTAGAGCATCCTTGACATTAGGTTCACCACAGAATTAACTGGAAGTACTCTGTTTTCATTCGGTATTCATTCAGCAGATAACTGGTAGAGGCTGTGTGCCTGCTGCTGTTCTAGTTGCTGGAGTTGCATAGCAGTAAAGCAATCCCTCAAGGTGCTAGCAGTCCAGGGAAGAAAAAAGCACAAGTTATATTATGGTGTAAATTTTGCTGATAATGAGTTCATTTCTAGTTATGACATATTTTTCTGTGTTAAATCAGGGATGTTCTCAGCTTCTGAACAGCCAGTTACAAATAGAATTGTCATCTCAATCTTTTTTATGAACTAGCAACTATCATTAGTCTCTACATTTATTTTTAAAAAAACAATTCTGATGTTGATATATTCAGCCTCCTATCAACATATATTTAGTGCCTAGTATTTGGTAGACATTGTGCTAGGTCTAGGAACATAAATGAAGGAGACATAGGTTCTTTCCTTCATAGAACTTGCAGTCTGAACAGAGGGGCAAACAGATGATGAAACCTTTGGTTGCTGTCCTCTGTGAGGGGACAGGAAGGGTCACTTTCCTCAGAGTCCTTGAAAGCATTTTATGTGCAGACTTGGGCCATCGGGAAACTTTCCTGCAGGAGTTGATGACTAGGTAGTGAAAGATAGTTGTA
>JAJEJO010000174.1:1469145-1515763 GCA_020662805.1 Glaucomys volans | reverse complement strand
TTAAGTCTATGTGTCAATCTCTGTGCTAGATCTGAAGATGTAAGTAGTGAACCAAATAGGCAAAACCCATGCTTCCAAGGATCATGCATGGTGGAGAGGGGAGCTAGCAGACACTCAAATGGCTGCAGGGTGGACACGGGAAATTCATTATATCTCATACAGTGATGGATCCACGTGGGCAAGACAAGCACAATCCATGTTAAATGGAACTCATATTCTAATGCCAAAAAGACAAATTCAACAGACAAACACACAAAAGAACAGGAAGAAACAGAAGATGGGTTGGAAGGAGAGCATCCAGTATAATTTAGGGAAGAACAGGGTCAGCATTCCTCTTCCTGCCCTCCCCCCACTTCCTGTTCTTACACCACCACACAATATGGCGCGTGGGAAGTCTGGAGGACATGCTGGGTCCTGGTACAGCTGCTCTTCAGCTTTGCCCCTCACCTGGGAAGTGGGGCTTGCAGCAGTGTTCCTGAGAAGATCAAAGGGAGTCTCACAGTAAAGGCTTATGCAGCCCCTGAGGACCGGGACGTACGCACTGAAGGTGGGGTTTCCTGAGACAGGATTCCGAGGTGGACATATGATATGGGAGCAGCAGGGACAGCTCCAGGGACAGCACCTGCCAAAGGCGAGGGGTGCAGGACTGAGCAGATAGCGAGTGTGAGTTGTGGGGCGGGTGAGGCCTTGGTCAACCTCCGAGGGTGTCAGGGACTGGATGATGCTTAGTAGTTGGGGTGAAGGGGCTGGGCCTTTGGAGACCCCACTGGCAAGCCACTGGATGCTCTTGGTGGGTGGGGACAGTCATGGAGGAGGGGAGGAACTCAGCCGGCTCTGAATCATCAGCACGGAGTCTTGGGCAACAGAAGGGCAGTGTCCCAGGCAGGCTATCTCTGTACTTCTCCCTACTGAGTGTCTAGTGCCCATGGGCGCCCACAGGAGTGGGCTCATACAAGATACCCTCATTTTGCTGGTGTTTGGTGGTGGACCTTGGTTTGAACACACAGTCCACTAGCAGTCCATGCTTCCCACAGCCTTAGTGTCCTTGTGGTGCCTCTGCCACAGCCAATCCCAGGATTGTCAGGAAGGACACTGAGGCATAGCCTAAGCCACACGATGCGATGACAGTGGGCTCTGGAGTCAGTATGCAACCTGTCACCCTGACCCTGAAGTCCAGGCTCCCTTCTGACACCTCACTGCCACGGTGACTGCACGGGGTCCCCCTCCATGCTGGCCATCTTCTTGGAAGAGCTGGATGGCCCTATGTTAGGCTTCCTCCAGAAACCCAGGCCCTGGGAGCTCACAGCACCCGTGTCTGTAAGCAAGGTACACCAGGTGGCCTTGCTCACTGATGACTAAACCTGGGGGATCCTGCAGCTCCATCCTGTCTGCTGTCAGCACTGCCTCCATCCTCTGCCAGCCGAGTGACCAGACTGCTGAAGATTCGTCAGGTTTTCCCGCCATCTGCCATCAGTGCATACTTGTCAGAGGATACTGCAATTCCCCGGGGCCAGCTGCAGGATGGAGGGGCAGGGTGCAGGTGGGGAGGTAGTCTGTGCTTCCAGCAGAGAAACAAAAACTAATATGGCATTAGTTTAAGGTTTTGTAAGAATTTTCCACCGAGTGTTTTGTGGATATTAATAACAGAATCTTTTTGAAGTTGGTCCTGGGATGAAGTAGAGTTGGACAATGCTGGTTAAATGCTGATTAACTTGGGTCATTGGGCTTTATTTGAACAGGACCCTGTGTGAGCATTTCAAACATCAAATCCCTCAGTCGCCCCATTTTAAGCTATTTCCATCACATACTCTCTTCTTCAGTTTTCACGGCAGTTCTGTGCCTTAGTTGTGTTCGTAAAACCCATTTTGCAGATGAGATGAGACTAAATGAGATTTAGGAAAACACTGTGATTTTTCCAGGGTCACCTGGTTCCCAAGCAGTGGAACCTGGACTCCAGGAAGGTTCGCTGACTTCAGGAGGAGTTCTGGATTTTCTCTGAAGTCAGTTCTGCACAGCCCTCCTCTTTACATCTTCACATGGAGAGGTTAGGACTCAGTTATGAGGGAGATCAAATGAGTCTTAAATATAGATGTAGCATCAGACAGAAAACCCTGTTTGAAACTCTAGTTACAGTTTATAGGAAATCCTTCAGGCCGGCTATACTCATACAGGCATTCAGATGCTGACCCACATGAGTCTGGAGTCTCTGGTAGCTCAGCAGGTGGCTGACTTGGTGAAGATGAGAGCTGGGGAGGGTCGGACCTTGAGCTAAAGCATCAAGATGCGACTTGAGGCACCTCGTGCTCTTTCTTTGAGTTTCACTCTTACTTGGAAAACCAGTGTGATGGTCAACATGGAAGTGATCATGTAAATCAGGGCATGACGGTCCACAGAGCTGTGTGCCATTGTTCCTCCACTGTGACATAAATGGTGCTGGTCATCTAGGGCTAGTCTTTGTGCTCTTTGCAAAGAGAGGGACACACAGACAGCAGGAGGAACAGGAGTGGTGGACAGTCGCGCCTGAAATTAACCTTTCTTCACAATGTAGAGGGGTCAGGACAGACCCCAGGCTGCCCGCTGGCTCATTTCCTAGGCCAGATCCCAACCCGACCACGCAGAACAAGCAGCCCAAGGCTGTGGATGTGAGAACCAGCGCCTGTGACCTGTGAGAGCAGAAGGGCCGGAGGCCGAGAGAGGTGCGGAGGCCCCATGGAGACTGGAGGGCAGCGTTTTATAGAGGGCTCATTGGGCTTGGACTATATCTGAAATTTAAAGTAGGACATGATACAATGTTAAATATGCATTATCTAAATTTATACAAGCAGTGTGATCACAATAGATAGAAAAGGAAATACTTAGGGGAAAACAAAGCCCAAGGACATTAGCCACACAGTACACAGAGCAGCACATGAAGGGACCAAGGCTCGCTGTGACCACGAGCATTCACTGAGGCGTCGTCCACTCCAGACCCGTCCAGCCCAGCGTCTCCCGCCGTGCTCAGAGCAGCCCAGCTCGGTCAGTTTCCCATCGCAGGCTGTGGACGAGACTCTGACGTTTGATTCTCGCTGGTGTCACGGGGTCTTTCTTCTATGTGTCATGTTATAAGCAGGTATTCTGTCTTGACTTTGAAAGACTGAGAGGTGCTTTGTGAAGAGTGGCTGGTTTACCTGCCAGGGGGAAATCTGAGTGAGTCCTGAGAGCGCCGTGCCTCTCATCCTGTCCTGGCTTCCCTCCACGACACGGCGATGTCTCCTCACCTGTGTCCTCCATGCTTCTTTTTAGCCCCTGCTGTCCTTGGTGCAGCACCCTTTGATGCGCTCACCTGGCCTCATCGGCACACCTCTGCCCTCTGTGACTCACAGGTCAGCAGCTGCGAGACTGTCCCTTGAGAACCCCGAAATGTGCTGGCTGTGGACGGGCTCAGCGAGGAGGAAGGCAGAGGGTCTCACCAGTGTTCACCTGCGCCCCACCCTGGAGCCCTGTCTGGGCAGGTCTTTGTGTGCCCTGGAGGGTCCCTCCCTGACATGTGCCAGAGGTTCAGCTCAGAGAATGTGACCCTCTGTTCTTGTCCTGCTCCTTGGCCACTTCTTCTCTCCCTCTTCTTCCCCCACCCAGGCACTGGAGACCCTTCCCACCAGAATCTCTGGTTAGAGTGGGATGTATTAATCAAAATACTTACAAAGAAAGTATAGTCAATCTATTTTTAACTAGATCACTTATTTGGCTTGAATGTGTACCCCCAAAGTTCATGTGTTGGGGACTTAATTCCCAAAACCTTATGTTACTGATATTTGGTGGTGGGCCTTTGGGAGGTAATGGGATTAGATAAATTCATGAACTACTGAGGAGATGACAGCACTGTGCTCTGGGACTTCTCAGCTTTCAGAACTATAAACTAAATAGATTTCTTTTTTTTAATGTATTACCAGGTCTCAAGTGTTTTGTTATAGCAACAGAAAACAGGACAGGACAGTGATAAGCACTATCCTGAGAAATTAATACATATTATTAATGAGGCTAAGATGCAGGTACTATTATTGCTTCCATGTTGTGAATGAGGAACCTAGCACAGAGAATTTAATTAGTTGAAACAAGGCAGCAGGATGAGTAGGCAGGGACACATTTGGTTTTAAGCATTTTTTAAAACAACACAGCAGCAAGGGGAAATTATCTGGGAAGGAAGAGGAAAATACCTCAAGTCTCACCTCCTCAATACTCAGTTATTTGGGGAGCCTGCGCTGCAGCAGCTTACCACACACAGATGCCGAGTGCTGTTACTGGCGATGCTGGTGGAGTCATTAGTGATGCCAGTGTTCTCGTAATCTCAATGATGGAATCACATTTTGGTGTTTATATCTACTTGGGGGTGCTGAGGTCAGATCCGGGGTCTGCAGGCTGCCAGGTCTGAGGCTGACTGAGAGTAGGCCAGGAGTCAGTTTTGCCCTGGGTTGGTCTTGGGCTCGGCGTCCCGGGCAGCAGGTCTGTGCAGGAGTGCAGATGGGCTCAGGACCCCTGCTTGAGCCTGCACATGTTTCCTGGATGGCGCCCCCATCTTCATCAGTTCGGGAGGGCTGTACCCCCTTGAATACCTTCGCAGCCTTCTCTCTGCCCTCCCACTCTGTGCTCCTCGGGCTCCTGGCTGACTGAGGCTGGATGGCTCATCTCCTGGCCTCCTTTATATCCCCCGGGTCATTTTTTCTGTATTGCATTCTGGATATGTGTGTTCAGTTCTCTCTTCCAGTTTCCTTTTTTAAAAATTTTTTAATTTGTTCTAATTAGTTGTCCATGACAGTAGCGTGCATTTATACACTTTGATAGCTCATACATAAATAGAGGGTAATCTCTCATTTTTCTGATTATACATATTGCAGGATCATGTTGGTCACCCATTTTCTTCATTATTTCTTCAGCTGTAAACACGTGGCCGTCTAACCTGCCCTTCGTGACTTTAGTTGCAGAGACTCCATTTTTTACTTCTGCAAGTTCTATTTGGTTCTCTTACACAAATACCTGGGTTTCTTGAAAAGATCTGGATTCTGTTGCACTTTTTATTGTCATTCACAATTTAAACATTTAAAAATACTTATTTTCTAACTCTCTAGTAGTAATATTGCAATCTTAGAGTCTGAGGAGTCCACATATCTTACCCATTTGCTTGCTTTGAATTTCTGTTGATATCACTCTCAACAACTTACAGCCTCGTGTCTCTTGTGATTTTTAATTTTCTCATTCACTCTGATCCCATCTCTGTGAATCCTGGAAGAACTGGGTTGAGAGTGCCCCCTTCCAGAGGAGGTCTGAGGGCAAGTGTATTTTGTGCCTTGGGGATAACCAAGTCTTAGACTTTACCTTGTTCTGCTTCTCAGACACTCTATGGATCTTGGTTGAATGTAAGTAGTGAAAAAAAATGAAAAAAAGTGTATTATCTTGTGCTTTCTTTGAAAAATGGTACCAAAATTCAATAAGCCTTTCTTTTTTTTATCAAGAAGCATGATTTTAAAAAGCCAGGCTGTGGTCCTGCCTTCCCAGAAAGTGTCTTTTGAGGCTTCTCAAGTGCCCTGCTGTATCATTGCTGAATCAGCTTCAACTAAGGCAGAAGTTATGCACCCCCTGATTAAGCATAAGCCCCCACTAGGGCTCAGTGGGGTCCAAAGACCATGCCTGCTGCCTCCTCTGCACAAGAGAGGGTCACTCTGCTTTTCTGAGGCCACGCGTTTGCCGCCTCTTCTAGGAGAGGCTTTGGAACGGTGTCCACATGGTACAATGAATTGGAAACAGCTACATATGAACAGGAAAGAAAAGGAAAGCGCTTGCAGCTCAGATTTGCCTTGGACAGTGGCACTGTGTCTCAGGTCAGCCAGGAAGCCGTCCTGATACCACTCCTGGTGTGCTTTCTCCCACCCGCCTCTCTGGGACAGCTTCTGCCCCACCCAAACGTGGGGTGAGGTCCCCGACCTTGTGATGGGACTCAGTGGTCCCCAGCTGCAGGCCTGAGGATTCCCAAGGACTCAGCCCCAATTGCCACGGAGGCAGGACGTTCCAAGGACGGGAGGTTTTATTTGATCTTCCCAGTGTTTGCTGACTCTGGAGGTGCAGACAGTCTTTATTAGTCTTGTCTCATCTTAGGAGCACAAAAGCGATTGCGGTGCACAAGAGACTTCTGTCTGCAGCAGCCTGTGATCCAGCGGCCCTTCCCACCCGGCAGGCTCTGAAGCACTGCTAATTGGACCATGTGGAAGTTTGCTAATTAGTGTGTCTGCCATGCCACCATTCTGACTTTGGCCTGCTCCTGAGTCTTGTTTTAAACCTCATTTCCGTAAACACATATCTGCCCAGGGTCAAGTGGTTCCGCCATCATCCACCATTGGGCTTCCTTAGTCTCCATCTGGCTTTTCCCTGCTTGAGTGACATGTCTATGATTGTGAGGGTGGGAAGGCAGTTATGAGAAGGAGCCACTGTCCTGAGTCCTGGGAGGTTGAGGAGGATGCCCGTTTGAGGAAGCAGCTGAGGGTCCCCAGTAGTGAATGTCAGAGAGGAAGGGCAACTCTGTGCTGCTGAGAAGGCTCTATGCTTCCAGGCTCTTCTGCTCATTTAATTAAACGTGAAGTAAATACGGACCTTGGGTCACCAGGGATCTGGGCCTGTGTCCCTCATCTCTAACTAGGCCTGTGACCTGGAAAAGCTAGCAGGACTTTTCTGAGCCTCAGTCTCCTCCTCTGGAAAGTGAGTCTCACTCAACCTGACGATCTCAAACACAAACCCAAGCCCTAAGGCCCTGGACTCATATCCCAGCCTCTCCTGGCCTCTCCCAGCTGGGAGACTAAGGCCTTAACGGCTAAAAGGCTAAAGGTCTTGCCCAGATTGACAGCACCAGCAAGTGACAGAACTGAGGTCAGAAGCATCCCCTTCCCCACCCTGACCCACAGTGCCCGTCCTCTCGGGGCACAGACCACCCTCTGCAAACAGGAGGACCTGTCACATTCCACGGTGAGGGGGTGAGGGGAGGACTTTGGAGGCCGTGGCTCCTGGTGGCTTCTCAAGGCTCCCCCCCACACACACACTTGTCTTTTCCATCCATGGTTTGCATTTGTCACACCATTTATAAAGTGTTCATGCTTTGAACCTGTCTCTTTTCTCCTGAAGGAAAGCAGAACTGAGCCCCTCGGCCTTTCTCACAGTTAAAGAGAGCAGCATCGTGGCTGGGACTCCACGCAGTGATTCTCCCGGGCAGCTCCCCTGGGCTCTGGGATGCTGCTGTGGTGCCTAGCAGAAGCAGCCGTCCTCGCTCCCTTCCAGGTCACAGAAGCCACCTCTCACCTATGCAGCCAGCATTGATCTGTAACCCCTCTCAGCGTGGGAATGAAGGGCTCTCGGCTTTCCAACACACCGACACTTCATGCAGTCCTAGGAGGCACCTGTGCACCAGAGGAGAGAGCTCCAGAGAGAGGAAAGATGGGGCTCCAGCCCTGTTTGCTGTGCCGGCCAGCGGCATGCAGAGGATTTCACGACTTTAACTCTGCGTATCTGATCTGCAGGGTTAAGAATTTGAAATGAACAAGTTTACAGGGTCTTTCATGGTCTAAAACAGAGGGAGGTCTTGAACTCAGCCCTGCTGATAATTCGTTGCTGGATAGCTCTCTGTTGTGGGCTTTTCTGTGCATCATGGGATGGTGAGGGTCATCCCCAGCCTCTGTCCACCTGAGGCCAGGAGTGACACTCCCACCTCCTAGTGGTGACAACTAGGTGTCTCCAGGCATTGCCAAATGCCCCCTGGTGGGCAAAAATCTGCCCGCTGCAAATCTCTGATTTGCATTTTCCCACATACACTGCTACTTTTTGGATACAAATTAAAAGAAAAACAGCCTCCAAATTTCTCTTTCACTAATTTTGCCAGATTTTTACGAGGAGGGTTGGAAGTACTTTCAAAAATTTATTGCCTGGGATATGGAAAATATTAAGTCATTATCCACTTTAGATAATGCCTGGACTAATTTTATATTAATTAGTTCAAAATAATGTGCCGCAGCTTAAACTACAGAGGCAGAATGTAGAAGAGAAAAATCCAAAAATGGCCAAACATGGAAGCCATGCTGCTGGGGATCACACCTCCCTCCCCAGAGCTTCTGCCTCAGCCTGTCCAGCCTGTCTGGATTCACCTTCCAAACCTGGTCTGCAAAAGACCACTCGCCATGGAAGACGCAGCTCGCATCCCACTAGTTCCACAGTCCTTACTTATAGAAATAATTTGGTTTACTTCTCCAGGCACAGGGAAATGTGTCCTGTCCCTGGGAGGTAGCCTTCTTATAATCCCATCTGAGGACCAGGCCCTCCTGAGCCTGTGCCCCATCCTTTCTCATCCTTCCCTTACCCAGAGTGACTCTGCTGTCTCTCCAGACATGCCCAGCATGGGGCTGAATTTCCTGCCTCCTGGATCATGGTGCTGCCTTTCCAGGGAATCCTCTCCTCTGGGGTCCAGCATCCTGGTCCAGGCTACCCCTTCTTGCTCTTCAGGCTGACCCCAGCTCAGCTCCTGTGAATACCTCTGCCTCTCTTGGACAGCACCTCTCAATTTGTCTGTTGATGGGGGAACATCATCTTGTGAGCTTAGCATCTAGGACTGCCTGACAGCTAGTAACCGCGTACCATCATCATCATTGTCCCAGCACTCACCAAAACTCAGCCTGTTCTAGCAAAGGTGCTCTGCACATGGCAGAGATTATTTTGTTTGTGGAAGCGTCCTGAGAAGATACATATGCACCCACTTTACAGGAGAGGCAGCTGAGACTTAGAGCACTCACATGACACATGCCATTCACACCCCTCAGCCCCTGCTCCTAGCTGCTTCACAGAATCTTGCAGATGAATGGGACAGATATAGGGACCAGCCCAGACCTCTCCGGTACAAGCATTTGGAACCAATCTTATTAGTCAAGGGGAAAAAAATAAAGTAGGGAATATTCTTAAATGCATGTGTAAGCTTGAGCACTTTATTTCAAATCATGTAAATGGGGCTGGGGTTGCTGCTCAGTGGTAGAGCGCTTGCCTAGCATGTGTGAGGCATTGGGTTTGATTCTCAGCACCACATATAAACAAATGAATAAAACAAAGGTCTATCAACATCTAAAAAATGCTTTTAAAAAAATCATGTAAGTGTTCATGCAAAGAGACACAGACACATGGCCTTGGCAGACCCAGGCTGTTCTTTGAGCATGTTCTTTTTCCTTTTTTTGGTTGAAGTTCTGCTTTATCTTGTACAAACTCCATCCACAGAGCATCCTCTGACTCCTTCCCACTGTTCCTTTTCTGAGTTGGACAGAGGCTGTAGACATGGGAGCTTCCCTTCCAATGCAAATGTCTTCTAGATTTGACCACCTTTTGCAGTCACAGTGACCACACGTAATTGTTTGGCCCTCCTTAAAGCAGCAGGCCTACTTTTCCTAAGTCTTCACAAGGTGCAGCTTTCTAAGTTAGTGACTATGGACAGTGCAGCCTGGTGCCTTCTGTGGATTCACATTTGTTTGTGCATGTGACAGATTCTGAGCCCCTCCAGCCAGCCTCCTAGTCTCCTTCCTCTTCATCAAGGCTCCCTTCTGCATTCTGGTTGTCTATTTAATTTCTTCCCAGATTCTGCGTTAGACAAATCCGCGCAGCCCTTGTCTTCCTGAGTCTGGCGTTTGTGCAACGTGGCGGCAGGGTGTTGTTTTCCACAGCGGTTTTCATGGAGACGACGCCATCCCTTCATGCCCTATTATATCTTGGATTTCTGAGAGAGTTTTCAGGAAAGTGCACAGACTCCCAGCACAAGGCAGACCTGGGGGAGGCAGTGAAGCTGCTTGCAGCTCGCCCTGCAATGAACCTGGAATGTTCCACGGGGAACGGGGTCTTCTTGGTTTACCAGGCAAGTCGGTTAAACAGGGCAAGTATCAGAGAACTCTGGCTGTCAAGGTTTTCAAGGTTGAATGAAGCAGGATTGAAGAGGACACCCATCCAGGTGGCAACAGTTGCTGAGCCATCCACTCCAAGATGCAGGCAGGAGGAGGGCTGAGCAGAGGGCAGACCAAGACCGCCCGCCGCTGCCGCTCCTCAGTCTCCTCTGGTCCTTGGGGTCTCTGTGCCGTTGATGAGGTCTGCCACGCAGCTGCCTTCTCCACACAGACGTACCCTTCGCCGGGCCCAGCAGTGCCTATGAAGAGCAGCACTGCCTGTGTCACCTGCTGCGGTGGCCAGCGGTGTCCAGTGAAGGCAGAAGAGAGAGGCAGACGGCGTGCCCTGTATCCACAGGGGAAGTCATCATCTTTGGTCAAGCATGCTGCTTTGGCCTGGGTGCCGGGTCAGTGTGGACACCTGAGGGCAGTAGTCCAGCCTGCAGTGCTGAGTCAGACCTAGCCAGACAGCCGTGACACAGAGGAGCCTGAGTCACAAGCCATTGGACTGGGAAGGGACAACTCCCTGGCTGCACCTTTCTGCACTCTCAGAGTGCTGGGGACTGTGTGGGGTGGGGCTGAGACCCTCCGGCTCTGTGCAGACCTGGCCCCAGGATGGTGTGCCCAACACAGTTCCTCAGCATCTCCTAGTATAGTTGTGTCTAAGGAAACTGATGGGTTTTAAAAGCCTGGGGAGCAAACCACACCCAGAGAGCCACACTCTTCTGATCACACCTACCTGAGACAGGCTTTCAGAGACTCATCTCTGCAACCTGGGTGGGGACAGGACTGTAGGCCCCCAGCCTGTGACAGGTACAGGGCCCTCATGCTCCTTCATATCGGGGCACGCGAGGCCTGGAAGCAGGGCTGACACACTGGGAAAGGTCACAGTCACATCAGGGTGGCCCAGTTTATGATGATCACTGTCTGATGCACCTTCCTTTCTGAGGCAGTGGACACCCACGTCTGTGAAGGCCGTGGTCTCCAGACACTGGGGACAAGACCAGGCAGGGACCTCTGACCCAAGTGCAGTGGCATCCTCCCAGGGAATTTAGGATTGTGTCTGCACGGGAGGCAGTTTGAACTGGAGTCTGCACAAGGGAGATGGCACTGAGAAAGCTGTGGAAATGGCCTCAGGCTGCTCTGTGCACTAGAAGGGCCGAGAAAACAGGTGGACAGCCGCAGCCAGGAGGAGGAGGGATGGGGGGGCACCTGTGCTGGGCTCTGGATCCGTCTTGCTTCCAATCTCCAGAGACTTCCTGAAACCTGATTTCATTCCCATGCTAGATCTGAAACGGAAAATTGTATTTTTTATATAAAAATGTCCTCTGAGCTGGGCACAGTGGCACACATTTGTAATCCCAGCAGCTCAGGGGGCAGAGACAGGAGGATCACAAGTTCAAAGCCAGCCGCAGCAACTTAGCAAGGGTTTAAGCAACTTAGAAATAAAAATACACAAGACTAAGAAAGGGTTGGGGATGTTGCTCAGTGGTTAAGTGTCCCTGGGTTCAGTCCCTAGTACTGAAATAAAAATAATAAAATTGAAAATCCTCTTTTAGCATAACTAGAGCAATTCACCTGACTTCTATTATCTACCATCAGAGTATTAACAAAAATAACCAAATTATAAACAACTTCATATTCTAAATGTTTACTACATGCCAGATAATGACTCTAAGCAGACTGTGATGGACTGTGTTGTGTCCTCCCATATTCATATTTTGAAGCCCTAACTCCTTGGAAGACTGTATTTGGAGAGAGCGCTTTTAGGGAGATGATTAAGGTTAAATGAGGTCATAAGGGGAGCAGGAACCTAATCTGCTAAGCGGGGTGGCTTTATAAGAAGAGACACAGGGATTCTCTGTGCTCACACATTGGGGAAGGAGCCGGAAGCTAAGAAGGGCACCTTCACCAGGAACCACGGCTACTGAGCCTTGATCTCGAACTTTCCTGCTTCCAGACTGTGAGAAACAAGCGTCTGCTATCTAAACCACCCACCACTGTATTTTGTTTCGGAAGCCTGAGCTGAAAAATGCCGAATCATTATCTAATTTCACCCTCTTACAATCTATCCAAAGGCATGTCTTCATGCCTCATAGATGGGAGATGGATGTTCAGAGGAAGATGCAGGATTTGAACTGACTCTTTCTACCCAAAGGCTGCATTCATTAATACTGCTGCCTCTCTCAGGAACTGGATCTCCACACAACCAGCTCCAAACTCAGACTGTTTCTCCAAGCTACAGAGAGAACAGGAGAGATGAACCCCTAGGGAGAAATGCAGGGGCCCACCTTGACCTCGTGACTGAACACCATGGGTGAACAAGATGGGAGGCTGTCATTTCTTACCAGGAAACTTTTTCCAGGACCTTCTCCCCTAGCCTGAGGGAAGCGATGGACGTGAGGGTCCTGCACCCACAGCCCTGCAGGGCAGTGGCATGGACTCATCGTGAGTGTTAGGCCCTGGGCCAGGATTCCGGCTTGGAGAAAGAGCCGTGCAGCAGGCTCAGCTTCAGGGCTGGTGTCTCCGCCGCAGGCAAAACCTTTCAGGGCCCACTATCTCCCTGGAGCCACTGGAAGCAGAGGCGCTTGCAGGCAGAGGATGAGAGCCTCAGAGTCGAGCTCGAAATGTCAGTTCAGGACACATACCCACCTCAGCTGGAACGCTCCTGCTGCTTTTTCTTCAAGATTGCTTGAGTTAAACTTTAATTTTTTAAAAAAGACTATTGCAGATTCATATGCATAATTGTAGATTCACATGCAGAGAGATCTCTATGTACCGTTTACCCGGTTGCTCTCCATGATAACGTCTTGCAAAACTACAGGGCGACATCACAGCCAGAATATTGACATTAATGCAATCCGCCGATTTTATTTAGATTTCCCTGGCTTTACTTCCACTGTGTGTTTATTTAGTTCTGTGCAATTTCTCACCTGTGTGGTTCCCAGAGCTGCCCCCACAGTGAAGACAGCAAGCAGCTTCACCTTTACCAGAATCTTGCTGCTCTTCAACCACCTCCGATGTCTTCCCCACCCACAAACCCCCACCCCGGCAACCGCTAACCTGCTCTGCAAATCTATACTTTATCCATTTCAAAACATTATGTAAATGGAATCCTACAGCCTGCAAACATTTTGAGATTCACTTTTTCATTCAGCCTCCTTCTCTGGAATTGGTCAAGGTGCTGTGTCCAGAGGCTGCTGTTCCAGGTGCGGGTGGACTTGTGTTTGTTTATCCTTCTCTTAGGGAGAGTCTTTGGGCTATTTCCAGCTTGGGGCTGTTGTGAAGAAAGCTGGAAAAACATTCACATATAGGATTTTTGTGAGGATAAGTCTTCATTTCTCTAGGAAAAGCATTCAGGGGTGCACATGCTGGGCTGCAGTGATGCGTCTGTGCGTAGGTTTTAAAGAACTGCCTGCTGGTTTTGCAGTGTTTTCTGGAGTGCTATACAGTTCCCAGCCCAGCAGCAGTGTCTGAGTGGCTCAGGTTTCTTTGCCTTTGACATTTTCACTACCTTTCACCTCGGTCATGTTGATAGTGACCTTTCAATGTGGTTTACTCTGCCTCCCCACGGCTGTGAGGTCAGCCACTCATCTGCGTCTTTGTGGGCGTAACGCCCTGGCATGCCTTTGCCCATTTTTGATTGGATTTAGTTGGGTTTTTAAAGCTGATTGTAAGATTCGTCTTTTCTTTTCTTTTTGTTGACATGTTTAAAATACTAGTCCTTTGTTTGGATACATGGTTTGCAAAAGTTCAAATATTTTCTCCCAATATGCCCATTCTCTGACAGAAGTTTTGGCACAGTGTAAGTTTTACATTCAGATGAGGGTCAGTTTCTCAGTAAATCTTTCTATGAATTGTGCTTTTGTGTCAAGTCTTAAAACTCTTTGCCAAGTTGTGGGCACTGAAAATCATCGTCCATAGATTTCAAGTTTTGTAGTTTTATTTCTAGGTTTGTGATCTGCCTCGTTGAACAGTTTTGGAGGAACAGCTGAATCCAGACAAACCATAGAACCTGATAAAACCAAAAATGCAAACCCAGGATTTTTGTTTGTGCTTTCCATCTGCAGCATGAATCTCCTCTGAACAGGCTCACTTAGAGTTGTTGAATGGAGAACACAGTGGTTCCCTCTCTTTCGTGAACCCCAAAGTGATTTTTACAAACCCCACAGGAAGAAGCCAAAGAACCCAATGCATGTTGTGATTGCTGCCTAAATCAGGTAAAACTGAAGCAAGAACAGTACTGGTATGAACTTACTTAATAATCACTGTGAAGGACCATGTCCAGCCTCCTGGCCTCCCCCAGCCTTTGGCACAGTGGCAAAACTGTCTGCCTCCCACGAGGATGGCCACTCCACACCAACCTGAGGTTGGCCAGGTTCAGACAGTGGAGAATGTGGACATCTTGGAACAGAGGCACAAGAAAGGCTGACGGACTGGTCAGAAGACACAGCGTGGAGGAGGCAGCCTCACACCCCGTTGCTGGGCCCCTGCTGCTGTCCAGGGTGACAGCAGATGGTGATGGGCCGTGGTTTTGCCATTAGCAAAGGGCCCATCCCAGAAGCTCAGTACCAGTAATACAGCAATGTAGTACAAATAAATACTTATTAAGGAGAGCTGTGGCCTGACTCTGCAATTTCTGAGGATTTATTTCCCATTTCATCTCCACTGGAAGTTCTTTGGCACATCGCAGGAAGCACCTTCCTCCTCCCAATGTTTTCTTGAAGTTCTGTGCACCTTTCTCCTCCCCTGGCAGGAGCCTCTTCAGGGGAGAGAATGTGCTGTTTGTCTTCATTGCCACAGCATTTAGCACATGGCCGGTCTCCTAAGTGTTGACCAATAAATAAACACCTAAGAAAAAGAACGCTAAGGAGATGATCTGCCTCTGCAGAAGGTGTGCTGCTCCCTCGGGAGCCACAGCCATCTCCTGTGTCTCCAATTTCACAACCTGGGAAAGAAAGAACACAGACACCTCACGGCAGGCTGAAGCACTGGCATGGCCTCGGCTGCCTCTGCCTTCCAGGGCAGTGTGACTGATGTCACTGGGCATGAAGCTCTACACCGTTCCCTGTCACTTTCAGATAACAGTGGAACAGGAGAAAGAAAAGATGAATACTTTTAAAATCTTGCTTCATCTTAAGGACTGTTAAAGGATGAAACAGCTGACAGGTGTCAGTCACCTTTTTTCTCTTCCTCCAAGATCACAGAATATACAAGGTGCACAGAACTTCAAGAAAGTGAGCTGGATAGGTGTCACTACCTATCTATTCCCCTCTTACCAAAAGTGCACAGTTCCTCCCTAAGTTGCGTTGGTGGTACACAGGCTGGGGCCTAAATGGAGGACACAATGCTTGGGACAGTGAGCCCTAGGAGAAGGCTGATCTGGACTATATGGAGGACAGAAAAAGGAACCCAGTAACAGCATGACTTGGACCACCAGAGGAAGGCCTAATGGTGGTCAGTCCACTGGGGGGAGCCTGGGATGTAAGGGAGCCTTCCATACCACCAGATGCAGAGTGAGAGGCTGAGAAATGAGTGTGGGGTTGGGAATTGAAACTGAGATCTCTCAATAAGGCTATGACCTGCCAAGGGCTTACAGAGAAAAATATTCTGCTTGCCAGTGAAGAAAAAATCAAAAGAGATCATCTCTGTGGGAGTGGCAAAAAGCTCCTGAAGATTTGGTTTGGGAGTGCTTAAGATTTCACCCTTCATTTACCCACTTTTGTAGTCTGGAGGACAGAAACTAGAAAATTTTAAAAGACTTTGTGGGTTGATTGTAGCCTCAGGCACTCACCAGAAACAAATGCAAACCCTCACAGAGGTGCTAGTCTGCAATCCAGACCTCCAGAGACTCAAGGATCAAGTCTCTCAGGAGAGGAGCTCACAAGCCGAAACTGCAGAGCACGGAAGCCTTCACCGCTGGTGTGAGTCAGCAGGAAACATACGTGATTAGATTCCCTCGAACTGCAGATTTGAATTACTGCATGCAAAACATACAAGGGGAATAGAATATGAGAAACATGAGAAAGGAATAATACATAGTCGATAGCATTTCAGGCATGTTTTAAAAGAGCATGCAGAGCCTTTATAAGAGAAATGTGATCACCGAAATTAAAAATATTTTGAGCAAAATAAAGAACAGTAAATTAGGCAGTTTGGGGAATCAGTTCAATCACTTGACAGGAAGAAATTACCAAGAATGCAGAACACACAGATCAAAAGATAAAAGAAAATATGAAGGAGGAGAAGGAAAAAGGGTAGGACGAGAAAATAAGTCTAGCCTCATCTAATTGTTTCAGAAAACAAAAGGCATGTAAGGACATGGAGAAAGAACTCTTCAAAAAGAATTGATGATGAAATTCCCAAACCACCAGATTAAGGTAGCCAACCTGCTGGAAAAGAAACCCAAACTTGGATGCTTTGTAGTTAAACTGCTAGACATCAAAGATAGAGATAAAAGTCTGAAAGGCAACCCGAGAGAAATGTCAGATTGCTAAAATGGGATGGTGGTTCAGCCCCTGGTTTTCTCTGTGGATGCCAGAAGACAGAGGGCAGAGCTCTTCAAAGGCAGAGGGAAATAACTGCTTCTGTAACGTTTCATACCCAGAAACAGAATCATCCCGGAGTGAAGGTGAATGAAGACATTTAAATGAGCAGAAGTCTGTCACCAACAAACTCTCGCTGAAAGAACTGGGGGAAGCATCAGTCATGCAGGAGAAACTGAGCTTGGAGAGGAGGCTGAGGAGCAGCAAGGACCCCAGAGTGTGCCCACAGGTCAATGGCAACCTGGGTTGCCCAGACCCAGCCAAGGGAGGACATGGCTTAGGGAGAACAGGTGGAGCTGAAATGCTCGACCAGGGTCTCAATCGGAGCATGTGATAGATTAGAAAAGATATGATGAAATGTTTGTTTTATTAATTCATTTTGGGAGGAAGTTTTAAAAAGGAATGATTAAAAGAAAATAAAATAGTATATGCAGAGTATATGCATATTAGAGGGTTGGGGAAATAGCTCAGTTGGTAGAGTGCCTACCTCACAAGCTCTAAGGCCCTGGGTTCAATCCCCAGCACTGCAAAAAGAAAAAAAAAAGTATATGCATATTAGAGCAGTGGAAATAAAAACTAGTAATAAAAATATATTATGTAACCATTGAATGACCAACATGATCCTATAATATGTATAATCAGAAAATGAGAGATTACACTCCATGTATGTATGATCTATCAAAATACATAAATGCATTCTACTGTTATATACAAGTTAGAACAATTAAAAAATTAATTAAAAACAGAAAAAAATATGTAGCCAAAAGTAAATACAGTAGGAAAAGAATCATAGAAACACAAGTCAAATAGCAAAATAAAATAGCAGAAATTAATTCAACTATCTATATATATTATTATGTAAATATCTAATTATAATTGATCTAATAAAATTCAAGAATGTCAATAATCAGAAAAACTTACTCACGTTTTTACTTGACAAACTTTTTGTTGAGGCCCTTCTACAAGATTGGCATACGCTGATAATGGACCAAACTAAGCAATTATTATTTCCTAGTAAAGAAACAAGCTAATCTAGCAATATATAATGTAACAGAGATAGATCTAAACAACCAGAGGAAAATTCATTTATTCATTAATTCAATAAGTTTTTAGGATGGTCTATGCTTTTTTTTAGTGTGTTCAAACAGCTGTGTTAGGTTAGTGAGCAAAGCAGACAAAAGGAAGGTCCCGGCGCAGCTTACATTTTAGTGGGTGGAGACGGCAGTTTTCATGGAAAAGATATTCATTGTGAACCTTTTCTTGAGGACCTTAGCCACAGATTCAAGGTCGCCTTTTCGAAAGGCTGGGTACTCTCCCTCAGTGCGTGGATGTAGAACTTTGCTTTCGCGGTTGGTAATACTCGCTGCCTCCCTAAGAGGTGCACAGCTACGGAACCCTCCCTGCACCGGAAGAGCTCTCCTGCGGCTGGCATGGCATGCTCCTGCAAGACTGGCGCAAGGCCAGGGGAGGCTGCGCAGCCTCCACAGCCCTCCTGTGTTCCTGGGCCTGCAGTTCAGGTGTGCTGCCCGCCACACCTGAAACTGGAGCTGCCCCTTCAGTCTGGATCCGGCAGGAAACCAAGGAGCTATGTCCCACTCACAAGGAAGGTGACCATGAAGAGATTCCCTGTTGTTCTGAACTCCCAGATTTTTCGCGATCGTTTGTCCTGCAGCACAACCTGAAAGCGGATGGGCATGATATACGCATTAAATATATTCAGCTATTTCACCAGGACAGACTCAGAGGTTATGCCCACTTGTCCACTTCAGAAACATGGCCATTTTTCACAGAACCATGCTCTATGCGGTGACTGTTGGGTCTGCTCTCAGGAGGGTTCTTCAGGAGGGAGTTTCAGACAGTGTCAAAGGAGGACTCGCGGTAGACTTGGCATCCAGCTCCACCCATGGCTTGCTGGTTCTGTTAAGATTCTTGGCATGCAAATTTAAAAAGAGAAGATATTTTCAAGATATTTGGCTTCCCTGACCACTAGCAGAATTGAAATGGGTATAATAATAATAATAACAACAATAATAATTCCCTCAAAAAGTGAGCATGTGAGTTAGATTAGAGACTATATCTTAGAAGCATTTTGGAAATAGTAAAGTAATATGTCAGTTATTAATCTTTTTTTTCTGAGCTATGCTCTGCAAGCCCAGCTCTATAAGTGCTGGATGAGTAGCCATGTCTCCTACAGGAACCTTCCTGGGACTTCAGGGTGCCTGCAGTACTGATGAGTGACGTCTCCATCTGAGCAACCTCTGGGCTGGTCAATTCCTCTGCACTGCTGTGAGTCATGCTGCTAGTTGACACTGGGGGATTAGTAGTTCCTGATTAGGGTAATAGAGTTTAAGCATTCAGACTCATTTCAAGCATGGATGAAAGGAGGAAGCTGGCCTAGGTCACTCAATAATTCATCAGTGTTTTTCATGAAGAATTTAGAAAAGCACAGAAATTATTTAACCACATTTTCTAATTAGAAACCAGAAAGCACTCCAGACACACAAAAGCATTAAGAAAAAAAATTAACTAAGGGTAAAAGGGTTGCCTTCTTACTAAATGCAAGTCATGCTATAGTCAAATTCTAAGCCTGTGTTTTGTTTTAAACTTATTGTACAACATCTAAGTGCCCAAAATTAATTGGCATGATGGATGCATGATCTATCAGTTTTTAGAGGAAAGATGTGAAATTCCACACCACTACAAACTCTAATGCATGCATGTGGGGGGCGGGCCATGGGGGTTAATATCATCTAGAGCATCCAACAGATTTTCCTTCTTTCAAAAGGTCTAGTGAAACAGTCACTTCAATGTTTACAGCAGCACAATCCACAATAAGCAAATCATGGCGCCATCCCAGATGCCCAATGGTAGATGGAGGGAATAAGAAAATGTGCTATATATACTCAATGGAGTTTCACTTGGCTGAAAAGAAGAAGGAAATTATGGCATTTGCTGGTAAGTGGATGGAACTGGAGAACATCCAGCTGAGTGAAATAAGCCAGACCCAGAAAGTCAAGAGTCAAATGAAGAAGCTAGAGCAAAAAAAGGAAAGAAGGCAGGGTGAGGCGTAGGGAGTTGGGTATCATAAAGATATAGGGAAGATCAGCAGAATAGAAGGCAGCGAGACGGGAAGGAGGAGGAAACGAGGAATGAATTTAGCAAAGTCACATGAGAGCATCTATAAACACACCACCTTTATATATGTCTATAAAGCTTCAATCAAAAACCAATAAATGAGCAAAAGGAAGATCAGTGGAATAGAGGAAGGAGGATGGGGGAGGGAGGAGGGAGAGAAAGGGGGAACAAGGAGCAATTTTGTCAAAATGAACCCAACTATTAAGTAGAACTACAATGCTCTAAAAAGATGGTATCTCACCCTTCAGTCCAAAAAAGAGTCACAAGTTTAGAAGGTGTCCTAGAGATAAGAAAAAGAAAGGTTATACTGCAAAGCTGAGCGCGTGATAGTTTTACCGTGGCAAACCTGTTAAATTATCACTTTTATTTCTTAAAAAATTGCTGGGAGACATTTTCACTTTCTTTTTCTCTAGTCTTTGTCTTCCACAGGAGCAGCGGGAGACGCACACCCAACTTCCTAAGGCCACCTCATGTGTTGGTGGAGGGTGGAAAATGGTGGTCACCAGAGGGAGATCTAAGAAGAGCATAAATATGTAAAATATGTAAAATATGTATGATAAATATGTAAAATTTCTTGTGTTTATGGGAAGAGCAGGGACTTTCCACCCAAATCAGCCACTTCCCTCTGTCTCCAAGGGCCTTCAGTGGCACGTACATGGAGAACAGGGTGCAGAGTCTCAGGCAGGACTACAGAACTGGGCCTGTAGCATTGTCCCCGTCCTGCTTAGCCACTTGGTAAGGGTCCTTCATGCCGGAGAAGTGCTCTGTCAAGGACGTGTCTCCTGACCCTCCACATTTCTGTCAAAGAGATCAGTCCTTTTCCCCAAGTCAAACTGGACTTTTACACCACCCATCTTGACCAGTGCTCTCTTTCTGACTAGTATCCATCCACTGTTCCAAGATCTGGGAACTTTTGCTGTCTTAAAAGTTCATCTCTTGAAGCTTCCTCATTTCTTCAGGACCCAGCCAGTGCTTGGTGTCAGCTAATCCTTCTCCTAAGTTAATATGATTCAAGACGGTAGTTGGTAGTTCATAAGCTTTGTTGATTGTTTACCCCATCTATCAAAAAATTCCCCCAGCAGATACATATTTATTTTCTTTGAATTATATACAGCACACATATGTATACATACATATATATATATGTACATATATATATATGTGGGTCAATATCAAATGGTGAATGCTCAACTTTTCGACCTATGGAACACACAATTTCTTACAGAATAGTTCAACCTCATATGTTATTATAATAATGTATGAAAATATAAAAGCAAAAGGCTGATAGATTACACAGATGATGTATTTAAAATAAGCCCATTTCATTTGATTTTTCCTAGCACAGAGAACCTCCTTCTTCACTGAAGCACGTTATTATTAATAATGTTCTGCACACTTAGATGTTAAATGTCCTTCTAATTGTAATGGCTTTAGACTCTCGTTAGCTGGTATCTCAAGACTCGCCATACACTTGAAACAAGATTTATCATTAAGAATAGTGGCTCTTAAAACCATGTTTCAAGTACATGGGCCATTTTCTCACTGTCTCGCTTTTTCAATGGTCATTATGATGTTCAAGCCATGATCTTTAATTTTTTGTTTTGTTTTTTTAGGAATGTTTTAGACCATCCATCTATGTACATAGAATTGTGAATCCTCTACAGGTTTTTCAGACTACAGAGCATCTGAAAAACCAGTAAGCAAGTAAATGAGTGTGACTTTCAGGTTCTCCATATGGAAAACTGCCACTTGTCCCTGCAGTACACGGTACCACCTGACGTATGGACCAAGGCCTCAAAGTCCCTCTGCATATTAAGTGTGCTGCTGCAATATGTAATTTAGCTCCAACATCCAAAATACCATTATTTGAATTTTTTATTGAGACATAATTGAAAAATGAGAATTGCGTGTATTCAAGGTGTACAATTTATGCTTTGATATACATATACATTGTGAATTGATTGCTGCAATTACCTGTCACTTTACACATCACCTGGTCCATGTGCAGTCAGGCACTGAAGACCCACCTTCCTAGCAGCTGCCACATATGTGCACATCACTGTCAAATGCAGTCATCGTGCTGGGCATTGGGTGTCCCGAACTCGTTTGCCATTTGAGGAAGGTTTGTACCCTTGGACCAATGTCTCCCAGTTCCCCAGGCCTCTGGACCCTGGCAGCCACCATCCTGATTTCTGCTTCTGTAATTCTGGCGTTTTTAGATTCTGCATCTAAGTGAGAGCATGTCATATTTGTCTTTGGGGGTTTGGCTTATTTCACGGGGCACACTGTCCTCCAGGTCCGTCCATGTTGTGACAAATGGCAAGATCTCCCTTTGCACAGTTGATCTCCTTCCTTTCCATTCTTGTGTGTGTTTTTCAGTTTCTTTAAACAGTCCTAGGCCTTGGGTAGACCTTTAGGGTGCCTCCCTAACTTGGGTATTGTGACTCATGGTTCCTGATAATGCTGTAATGACCTTAGCTTCTTTACACACTGCTCCTTTTTCTGTACCCCAGAGTGGGACTGCTGGATCATATGGTGGTTCCATTTTCAAATCTTGAGAATACAACACACTGTTTTCTATAATGGCTGTACCAGTTTACATTTCCATCAACAATGTGTAAGAGAGTTCCACTTTCTCCCTATCTTTGCCAACACTTGCTGTTTTCCGACTTTTGATAATAGCCATTATAACAGGTAAGAGGTGACAACTCACCATGACTGTGATTTGCATTTTCCTGATGATTAGTTGGGTATGATTTTTGAACATCTCTGTTGGAGAAATGTCTATGTATTTGGATCCTTTGCCCCCTTCTTTTTGGTGTCAGTGCTGAAAATTGAACCTAAGACCTATGTATGCCAGGCAAGCACTCCACCGCTGAGCTACAGCACCGGCCCCTGCCCATTTTTTAATTGGATTGCTTTATTGCTATTGAACCATATGTGCCATTTAGCTATTGTCCTTACCTATGTTGGACGTTAATCTGTTACTGAATGTGGTTTGTGCAAACATTCCACCTGATTTCATGTGCTGCCTTTCCATTTGGTTTGTTGTTCTGTCAGTGTGCCAAAACTTAGCTTAATGTCCTTCCACTGGTTTATCGATTTATTTATTTTTGTTGCCTGTGCTTTCAGTATCATATCAAAAAAAATTGCCAAGATCAATGCCACAGAATTTTTAACATATGTTTCTTTCAGATATTATTTCAGTTTCAAGTCTTATGTTCAAGTCTTTAATCCATTCGAGTTGATTTTTGTAGATTATTTTCTTTCTTGCTTGTGAACATCTAATTTACCCAACATCATTCATTGTTGGTGTATCTTTCCATTTTACTAAATGGTTTAGTAAACTTACTAGTTCTAACCGTTTTGTGGTGGAGGGTTTAGGGTTTTCTCTGTCAGAAAACAGAGGCTGTTTAACTTCTTCCTTTGCAACGTGGATGCCTGTGTTTCTTCTCTTGCTCTGGCCAAGACTTCCAGTGCCACATGGAATGGAGAATGGTGACAGTTGGTCTCCACGCCTGGTTTCTAATCTCACGGGAAAACTGTCAGCATCCCACTGTGGGGTACCCGTTACCTGGGGACTTGTCAAATGTGGCCTGTATTGCAATCCATTCCTTACATATTGAATACTTGGGGAGTTTGTACTGCGAATGGATTTTGAGTTCTGTCAAATGCCTTTTCAGCATCTGATTCCTGCTTTGGCTCAGTATTGGTCTATTTGGATTGCATCTTCTCTTCTGATTCAGTCTTGGCAGGCTGTGCCTGTTTAAGAATTTACCCATCCCTTCTAGGATATCTAGTCTGTTATATGTCATTGTCTTCTATGACATGTTGTATTTCTGTGCTATCAGTTACGAGGTCTCTTTGTTCATTTCTGATTTCATTTAATTTTCTTCTTTTCTAAGTTCAGCTAAGGTGTGCTGATTTTATTTTAACTTTTCAAGATACTCTTAGTTTTGTCCATCCTTTTATTTTTCTAGTATCTGATTAAAAAAAAATCTGCTCTGATTTTTGTCATTTCCTTCCTTCCGCTAATTCTGAGCTTAGCTTGTTCTCTCTCTAGTTTCCTGAGGTGTAATGTTGATTTGTTTATGTGAGATCTTTCTCTGTTTTTTAATGTTGGCACTTAGTGCTGTAAATCTCCTCTTAGAATTGCTTTTGCTGCTTCCCATAAGTTTCGGTAAGTTGCATTTCCATATTCATTTGTTGCAAAATTTGTTATAATTTCACTTTGAATTTCTTCTTTGGGCCTTTGGTTTTTCAGGAGCATGATATTTAGTTTCTGTTTGTGAATTCCCCCTCTTTCCTCCTGTTGTTCATTACCTGGCTTTGCACCATTGTTGTTGGGCAAAATACTTGATCAGACTTGAGGTAGTGAAGACTCCTGTGGTGTGCCATGCCCTGTGTGTGTCTAGGAGGAATGTGTATCCTGCACCTATGGGTGAGATGTTCTGTTCTTGTCTTTGGGGTCTGTTTGTTCCAGTGCATAGTGCTTCAGAAGCGAGCTGTTGCTATGATGGGGTACTGAGATACCCTACTTTAATCATATTGTTGCTTATCTCTTTCTTAAGATGTTTAGGTTCTCCAGTCCTAAGCACATAAATATATATGTGTTTACAGATGCTATATTTTCCTGCTAGTTGATGCCTTTGCCATTGTACCTTGATCTTGTCTGTTTTTATAGTTTTTTTTTTTTTTTAATTTAAAGTGGACTTTTGTTTTGTTGCATTTTTGTGGTGAGTGAAGTTGACTCTGGGGCTTCATGATTACTATGCATGCACTCTCCAATACCCCAGACTAAAGTATATATATTGCCTAATGTACCTACGGCCACCCTTGCACCGCCTTGGTTTCTGCTTGTGGCAAGGCTCTGTCCATCCCTTCACCCTCTGTCTATGTGTGCCCATAGAGCTGAGGTGTGTTTCCTGTAGGCAGAGCATAGTTGAGACTTTTTATTTCAGTCCATCCATCCACTCTGTGGATTTTGTTTTGTTTGTTTGATGTAAATCATACCCATTTATGAATTCAGGGCAAACAGTACTTCAAGGCACCGTTGCTCAGTGAGGGCTTACTATGACACTGTGTTCATTAATTTCTCCCTGATGGTGCAACCTCTTTTCTTTTGCTCCTTTTTATTTCCCTTTATTGCTGTCTTCCTTTGTGATCTGATGACTTTCTGCAGTGATGTTTTACTTCCTTTATATTTTGTGTGTTCACTACAGGTATCTTGCTTTGTGGTTACCGTGGGTTTATATAGGACATCTTACAATTATGGCCATTTACTTTAAACTGAGAACAATTTAACTTCAATCATATATAAAATCTCTGTACTCTTCTCTCCCACCTTTAATGTTACTGATATCAAAATGTATATTTTTATATTGCATATCCCATAATAAATTATTATAGCTATCATTATTCTTAATTGTTTTGCTTTTTAACTTTTATAATAGAGGTATTAATGATATAGACACTACCAGTACAACATTAGAGCATTCTGAATTTGATTACATCCTTACTAATACTTTCTTCCTAAACCTACTCATATGCATTGTGCACCCCACCAGGAGAAATATGAACTTAATAAGAATCACAAGCTTTATGGTCAAACAGATCTGAGTTCAAAACTATAAACCTAGCAGCTGGATGGCTCGATCAATCTCAATTTTCTAGCTTGTGCAGCAGATCCTTTTGGGAAATCTTTTCAACCCAAAGCCTTTTATGCAATAACTGCCTGTCTTACCCACTCAGGGGGAAGAAGTGTTTGGCTCAATAATCTTTTCTCTCTGGCCAGAACTCAGTGACAAGTATGATCCCTGGCCCAAGATGGGCTAATTTGCTTCTTTTTTCCTGGAATTTAGTGTTGGGACATTGCATTGAGAAACTGTGTAGCTGGGGCTGATGCCTAACTGAGAGTTCAAGTTGTCCCACTTCTGGACTAACAGGTCATTTACTTGCCGTGAGAGCAGAGAAATAGAAAAAGCAGGATTGCAGAATGAGATCAATGAAGCAGGTACCCAGAGCAAGGCAGGGGCAAAAATTAACAGCAGAGTGAGCTCTCTAAGCTGACTTGAAGGACAATTCTGTGGCTCTCCTCCCTAAGCCCTTACCCACTTAGCTTTCCAAGGGAAGATGATAATTTGTCTAAATGGACTCACTCGATAAGTGTCAGAAATGAAAGCCTGCAAAGCTTTCATGGAAAGAGGCAGAAGCACAAAATGACATGTTGGCTCTGTCCAAAGTCTCATCAGAAGGCGCTTCCTCTGCAGGACTACAATTACAGTAGGTTTTACCCTGAATTGCAGTGAATCATTAAAAAAAGCAATTATTGCCAGCAACCCTTGTTCTCTGGCTGAGAGTTGAATAGGAAATTTAACAGTATTATGAGAATTTTTTTCCCAACCAAACTAATTCTAAGAAATGGTATAAATTGAATGTGTGTTTATTTTTTTAAGACAAGCTTATCTTAATTGAGTTTTTCATAATTGTGTTCCATGGGTTACACAGGAAATGGTAGACGGGGAGAATTACAGGGAAGCCAGTACTTGAGAGACTGAGTTGGCTTTGCCCTGCAATCCTGCTGGGGCGCTTTCCTCACATAGTCCTGGCTGCCTCACAGCCCTCAGGGCTGGGCACCGTGCAGAGGGCTGCTGAGGCCCCAAGCTGGTTACAGAACTCAGAGTAATGGCTAGGGAGCGTGGTGGAAACCAACGTGTCCACTTCAGTGTGACCGCTGGTGGAGTCTCTCCACCATGAGACTCTCCACCATGTTAGTGTCTAGCTGAACAGCAGCACTTACCCATTATGAAGGAGAATAGCGCTCACCCATTATGAACCTGAGCCCGTGTCACCCCAGGGCTGCTGACGTAGCTCAGTTAACCACTGTGACATTCACAGCGTCAGGCTGATTTCAAAGATGAGGAACACAGAGGTGCTAGGCTGTCCAGCCTCTGAGCAGCTGATGGGGTGCTGTCTGACCACGGCCTAGCCCACTATGAAGCCTAGGCCCTCGACCACTCTGCTTTACTGCCTTTTAGCTAGATGGTATATTTTGAATAAAATACATGCTACCTGAATGAGTCATACAGTTCATGATGATAATAAATGTTTTGATTGGAAGACTATCAATAATGACATATAAATTCCTCCTTTAGGGGTGGGGGGTAAAAATAATAACAGAAATTGTGACAGATACCATTGCCCTGTGTACATGCATGAACGCACAGTTGGTGTGACTCTACTTTGTGTACAACCAGTGAAACAATAGCTGTAGTCCATTTGTGTTCAATGCATCAATAAGTAAATAAAAATAAATAAATAAATAAATAAATTCCTCCTTTGATAGTGATTCCTTCTTAACAGTATTCAGTGAATTACTAATTTGAATTAAATTTTCCTCATAGTTGAAGAAAGTCCATTATGTGGCACTCATTTTCAGTGACACCGTGGAAAAGATAAGTATCTTGCAGGACCCCTTAATTTAAACAGGACAGAAACCCACTTCTGACCATTTTAATGAAAAAGGGAATCCGCTGGAGAGACATTGGCTTGGTCCATATAACTGTAGGATGAGTCACACGATCCAGTCCACTGCCTGAAGACATCAGAGCTCCCTGCCGACTCAACTTGTCTCCTCTTCTCCTTCGATTCTGTCTTCTCTGCAAAGGTAAATTGGCCACCATGTGGTCTGGGGAGTCATCTTTGAAATTCCACACCCCTTGACCAGAGAACTCCCCTCAATGGTTTTAGTAGAAAAATCCCCAAAAGACATACGGATTGGTCTTGAAATAATCCTGAGGGATAGAATAAGAGGTGCAGAGTCAGATTCACTCACATCTGTGTGTCAGCAGAAGGGATTTCTAATTATCGCAGGAAAGGGGCCTTGTGCCCTGTGTACAATCCAGTATTTAATTTTACACAATATTTACAAAAATGCTCAGCGCATATAAAATTCCCCAAGTACTCATGTCTAATAAACTGTGTCTTATTTATAGACAAAATCCCTCCTTCCAAAATGAGGTCCAAATGATACTTTTATCCCCAAACGCAGGGTTTTTAAATGTCATGCTTTCCTCTCTCTGAAATCTAATCAGAGCTTAGAAAGATTCTGGAAACTTTGGGCCCATGATAAATACAGCTATCTGCTTCCTGTAATACACAGTGCTGAGGAAGGACACAGGCACAATGGACATCTCACAGAGGACGGGGAGAAGGAAGGCGTATCCGCAGTGGCCCTGGACACATCCATTCCTTATCCAGCTGTGAGCGGCAGACGGAGCTCCTCACCCAGCCAATGTGACTGTCATGGTCAGCTCCCTCACGTGGCATTGCCCAGGCTGTTCCTAAGAGGTGCGGGGCAGTGAGAAATGCCGTGGTGTTGCAGAACCTTTGTTTAGCCTGCTTGAGTGACCCTGGGGACAGTACTCGGGAACACATAACCTAGTCTGTTTTTTATGATGCTTAGTGTTTCTCTAATCATAAATATTCTTTAACATCCCAGTCAGCTCTCTGACACTTTCATTTTCCGCAGACTGCAGGACTGATGCGGCGAACGATGTCTGATCATTACCTCTGAATCAGGACCCTGCCCTTTAGATGGCTTATCAATAGACCTGACATCCAGCCCATCCTCCTTGGCCCCAGATTAATGGCTTCTGTCTTGACTCTTGCCTCTGAGGAAAGTGAAGAACAGGCCAGGAAGACGAGCAAGGGTGATCCTCCTCCCTCCCCACAGCGTCCCTGCCAGGCTGCGGGGAAGGCCTGCCTGTGCTCAGCAGGGAGAATCCAGATGCTTCCGTAGTCATCACAGTGCTGTCGTTGCTTAGACTACTTTGTCATGGAGTAGGAAACCTGGTTCTGCAATTCCACGGAGCCCGTGCCTGCCAGAGCCTCACAGTTGGCATTGCTGATGCCACCCACAGAGCTTTCTTACATAAAGGGACATACCTTTTCCTTTTGATTTTTAAATAGATCAATTTCCCCCTTGTTGTAGAAACTTACTGGACACTGAGAGCACAGCCTATGATCCACTATCTGCCATTCTTCTGCCAAGTCATTAATGTTCTGTTTTCTCGGGCACAAATTTAAAGTCCCAAGACACTGCTAGAAACCTGTAACCAGATGCTGTCCTCTCTGCAATGAAATATTTCCAAGTTCTGGCTGAGATAGGGAGCAGGTGATGGAGATTCCCCATCTCATCCTGACAAGCTGGCTCCACATGTCACTCCCCCAAACATTCACCCCACTTCTGGCTCCTATTCTCATTCTCAATTGGGGTTCTTTCAATTTGAAATGTTCAAAACTGAACCTGATCTAACTGAAAGAATCAGACACGCACTCTCATTATAAGAAGAGAGAATAGAGAAATCCAGGTACATGGGAGACAGGAAGAGGCGACCTGATGTGGCTGGATCCACTTCTGTTTCCCCACTGAAGATGGCCACCGTTCTCTACAGATCATCTTTATTCCATCAGGCAGAATCATGACTTAATAAATGTGAGGGGAAGGAAATGTCATTGTTGTTAGTTCCAGAAGAAAATTCCTGGAGAGGGCTTCTTGTGTGTACGGCGTGTATTATATGGACCTTCCTAAGTCTCTGTGTGACCTGAGGGATAAGTCACTGCTCTTGACCAGCCTCAGTCCCAAACTCATCCTTGCAAACAAGAAGAGAGGGTCTGAACACAGAAGAGGGAGAAGGATGTTAGGCCAATAAAGCTCACAGTAAAACAATCATGATGCCTTGTGATACTTGTTACCTTGCAACTTGCCTCTGTGATCCTGTAACTCATCATAGAGACAATCTTGTGGTAGGTATTTTAAAGGTTGATAAATGTAGGATGCAAGCAAGCAGGAAGAGAGCAAGGATTGTGGTTCCTTTCTGGAGGCTGTTGAGACTGCTCAGGGGGCTTGTCCTGGGACAGGGGATACACGGACGGACCCGCAATGTCAGTCTGCAGAACCTGCAGTGGCGGGAGGAAAGGGAGCAAGCCATCCCTTTCAGATCACAGAGTCTCAATAATTCCCTAATGGCAGGTGTGCTGGGGACCGCTGTCTGGCTGCCAGTCAGACCATGTCAGGCCATGCATAAAATCCTCTCAGAAACTTTGCAGCGGACTCCTGGTTTGACAAACGCTGAATTTGTCTTTTTCACAGTTGCTACTGTGTCAAAGCAATTTAAAAATTGAAGCATGATCTGGCAACCATGTCATGCCTCCAGTGAGTGTCTCTCCCCCCATAGTGGACAGCTTCTTCAAATTTTGAGACATGCTGATTGGACAAACGTTGGGACAGGTAAAGTTGGGACCATTCTAGAGGATGAGCAAAATCACTGCAGAACCTTTGTGGAGGGAGCCACACCTTTTCATAAATAGGTTTTATTGGTGATGAGATGAGACAACCCTTCCTGCCATGCCAGAGGCTGACCTTCCTTCCTCTAAAGGTACCAGGAGAGTGACAGCTTGCTTTGTACCTGTACACCCACGTTTTAGCCCTGCATTTGAATCTGTCCCCAGATACTTCCAGCATGTAGGGGGTTCTCACCAGAGTAAGTACAACCTCTTCTGGACAGGGACCATGGACCACCATCTTTGCATTTTCAACCCCTGTTGAGACAGAAAGATGGACCACCAAAGACATCCAGGAAAAGAGTCTCAGAGAAGAAAGGGAGGAAAAGACCATACCAATCTGGAAGGAGAACATCCTCTTACTGCCCCTGACAGCTTCAACCACAACGACTCTTCCTACTCTGCCTTAGCCACGCCTCCCCCTACCCCTAACAACGGCCAACCACAAAATCTACCCCTGTCCCATGCCCTTCCTTCCATCAAGGGACATACAGATCCAAGGTTAGGCCTGTCCTCTTAATTATGCCAATTATGACCTGAACATGTGCACTTCTGATTGGCCTGTGAAACACAGAGCTGAAAGAGTTGGATTGGTCCATGCTAGCATCCCTCTTTACGGACTCCACCAATCACCGGCCCTGGGATGGCCATGTGCCTAGAAAACCTAGACAATAGACATTGTCGGCCACCCTCTCTTGGGACCCCTCCGTCTTTGGGAGTTCTGTTTTCTTTCTATTATTCTCATAAATTCAGCTACTTAGCTCTCACCCTTCATTCATCCTTCAAATTCTTAAGACAAAGAAACTGCCATCCAGCTCCATGTTACACCATCATGGGGTCAGAGGTCAGAAACAGCATAAAAGTAGCAATAAGACAATAATAAAAAAAGGTCAATCGGGAAATGGATTCAACACACAGCGCTGTTGTATAAATGCAGAGATGAGCAAAATTGATTTTGCATTCTCTAAGATTTGTTCTAGCAATGGTGGGTGAGCTGCTGTCCACACTACAGCAGACTGGGGTGGGAGATGGTGGGGTGTGAAAGGTGCAGTGCATTCATGGAGAAGGATCAGTGATGATTCCATGAAGCAAACCACCTGCAGGAATCCCCCAAAGGGCCCTTTGCTGGTGGACAGTTGTATTCGTCAGGGATCTCTAGAGAAACAGAATCAGCAGGAAGTATGATTATAAAAGGGGATTTGTTAGATTCTCTTACACAACCAGAAGCTGAATAGTCCACAATGGCCAACTGCTAGCTGGAGAACTGGAGGAACCAGCAGCTGCGCAGTCCAAGATGCAGAAGCCTCAGAACAAGAGGGATCAACAGTGCCACCCCAGTCAGAGACCAAGACTTCTGGAAACTACTTGGAGAATCACTGGCAACATCTTCTTTGGGAGACTAAAGAAGTGAGAGTCTGATATCCTCAGACAATCAAAGCAGCGATCAAGAACCCATTCAAGAAGAGTCGAGCTTGCATCTGCATGTGTTTCCTTCTTCTTCCTGCTTTTATTCCATCCTATTGGGTGGTGCTGCCCATACTTAGGGAGGGTCTGCACTTCAGTTCCTATCCCACGTGCCAATCATTTCTAGACATGCCCTCATGGACACACCCAGAGGCCCCTTAATCATCTGCATCTCTTAATCCAATCAAGTTGACAGTTCATATTAACCATTACAACAGTTAATAAATACCTGTTGATAGAATAAATGAGCACTAAGAGGTGCACATAAGTTTGCCAAGAGAAGAAATAGGAGACAAACAGCAGGCTGGGTGAAGGAATGGCATTTGCAGAGGCTCAGAGGCCTCCCAGCACCTGGTGTGACTAGGAGGAAAGCCCACCATGAGACATCCTGACTTTTCCACTGTAAAATCCAAAGGACACATCACTGTGGCTGGCCTGGGACTTTGCCACTGTTGACCTCCCCCTGCCACAGAGAGCTTGCTTCCATGGATTTCAATGTGGTCTCTCTCTGAGGTCCACTCCTACCGCCTGGCAGCCATGACTGGGTCTTCTCTGATGCACCCTCATCCTCCCTCCTCCTGTAGCTACTTGTATTCCTCAGGGCTTGGCTCTCCTCCCACTCTTCCCCTGGACTGTCCCAGCCTCTTCTTGGCCTGGTTTCTCCATACGGATGCCTCCAAGATGAACGTTTCCACAGGCAAGTAGTCAACGGATACCTCCCAGATGTACTCTGAGTCTTTATCCAACTGCTAGACATTCAAATCCATTGACCATTTGCCTCTTTATCATTAAAAAATGTGAAATGATGTTGACACCTTACTTCCCCCAGGCCATGGGGAGGTGGTGAGGGCAGCCTGTGATCTTTCTTCTGTGGCTACCCAGGTTGGAGAACAATGGGCAATTCCTGGGTGGGTTGAGGGCTGTCGTGGAGACAGAGCCTGAGACAGGATGGTGACTATGTCTGAGGAAGAGGTGGGGGATGAGGAGGAAGCGGCAGCTAATCTGAGACCTGGGGACAGTCAGCTGAGTGCAGAAGGGGTGAAATCATTCCATCATGTGCAAGAAGAGGGGTCGATCCAGCCTGACATGTAAGATGGCCAGAGGGCTCACTGTGTGGAGCATGTGGGGAACTGTGGGGCTCATCCACTGCTCACTCCAGGTCACAGGCACTGCCGGTATCCCCATCGTGGGCCACCAGTGATGTGTCTGTGGCCTCAGAGAGGGGGTCACATGTACCTCTTTGAGGGTCTGCCTTGGCTATAGGATGGAGGAGCAAGTCAGAAGGGCTGTGAGGTCATTTAGTACAGTTTTCATTCTGCGCTTTGAGATGTTCAGTTTCAGACGCCTGTGGGTATCCGGATGGAAATAGCTGGGAAGGACTGGGATGTTGGAAGCCCAGTTCAGAGCCACAACTGGGGCTGGAGTCCCGATTCTGGATACACTGGCACATAACCCAACGGCAGCTGACTCCCATGGGCATGTGAGCTCGCTCAGCAGGAGCCTGCAGTGAGGGAGGGAGCAGGATAGAGGGGCAGGAAGGGGAGAGAAGGAGCAGGGCAGGGGGCCTGGAGGGGAGGGCAGAGGAACTGGGGCAGAAACCCTGAGTTCACGATCGAGAGCAGCTGAATGAGCTATGGCCATGGGGTCTGAGCACCTTCAGTGGGATAGAAAGGCAACAGGAAAGTGTGGCGGGCACCCCTGATCCTGGGCAAGTAGACCTCTGACTTTCAGGGCCTCTTCATCTTAAACAAAGATGAAGATGCTTTTCTTGAGGTGTAAGGAGAAGGATTGCTGATAAATGGAAGGCAGCTAGCCAGCCATAGGCAGTCAGTGGGTGGTTATCACTCTACGCTCCTCTTCAATATTGTCTGCCTCTGCTACATCTGGTGCTGGACTTATCTTCGGTTCAGAATGGTAAAGAAATCTGCAGAAGGTCACACAGCCAGTAGAGAGTGAACCAGGGACTGAAAGTTTGTTCTGTCAACTGAGATTCATTTGGAGACCATTTTCCCCAGTGCAGGTGGCAGCCTGGGGCAGGTAAGGGGGATGGACCATGTAAGGGCATTCAGGTGCCCCAGGGAAAGGGCCACCACACCCACCTGCCTGTGTGCAGGACTCTGAGAACACACTGCTTTCAGCTTGCTTCTCGGTCCTGTTGGAAAGAGATCCCCAGCTACAGCAGGTTGAGATTCACGCAGCAGAATGCCAACTGTTTCCTTTGGAGCTTCAGGAGCATCCCGTTCTCCACTTAGCCTCTAATCCATTATTAAAAGCAAACAAGTGTGTTGACCCTCCCGCACGCACTTTCTCAAGCGGCAAATGAATCTCGCTTTCCATCCCCTCACGCGGCTGCTGAGCCTGTGTGGGCACCAGGAAGACATCGGGTCTTTCTCTTAGGGAAGTCGTCTGTGCTCCCCTGCTGCTGCCTCCCCGCCCCTCCCTTGGGGAAGAGGCTCCAGGGCTCAGCAGCAGCTCTGAGAAGGGAAGGCAGCTGTGACAGCCCCTCATGTCCTTGTCCCTGTCCCCGCTTCAGCAGGGCCGGCCCCCATCCTCGGGCGGGGTCTCGCAGCCATTGGGAAGGCAGGATGGTGCCCTGGAAAGGCGTGTCCCATGGAACAGGAGTCTCTGTGAGCCAAGGGACGTGGGCCCCTGGACTTGCACCTGTATCTTTGTGGTTGGAGCCAAAACAGAACTTAGGAGAATGAGGGGAGAGGGGACAGAGGGGCAGCTCGGTGCTGGACCGTCGTTGAAACCGAGCAGGCTCTCCCTTCCTCTGTGCGCCCGCCCCTCAGCCCCCGGCTCCCCCTTCCCTCTGCCTTCCCTGGGACATCGTCACTACCGGCATCCGCATCTCCCTGGCCAAGGTCAGGACGGTGCTGCTGGAACAGCTGACTCAGGCACCTCCCTGTGCTCACACGGGACGCCCCTCAGGGACAGAGGGCTTGGCCGTCCAGTCCTCCAGGTGACCCTGCACCCATGACAGAAGCGGAATGGATCCTTTTGAGTGAATTACCAGTGGAATGTAGAAGCCCCTGCGTCACCGGGGTCAGCGGGGCCTCGGATCAGGCGGGTGCCTCTGTGCAGCACTGTCCCCGGTGAGCCGGGGATGGTGTGGCAGGGCCGCTCCTCCCTCAGGCCCAGCTCTTGCTGCTATTTCTCTGACATCGGGGAAACTGTCTGTCATCCTCTCTTCACAGACTCGGAGCAATGACATGATTGCACACAGCAATCAGTGTGGCAGGCAGTGGTTACTCCATCAGAGCCATTCCCCTTTGCCAGGCATAACGACAAGGTCCCCTTTAATTGACAGTTAAATTGACAGTTAAATTTCTGCAGGTGCTGCGGGAGGCTTGGTCTGAAACTCACATTCCCTTGGCCTTTGCCTCCGATGCTACTGCGTTACCTGGTCCTGTTCCCCTAAACATCAGTGAGACTTGCTGCAGCGCGCCGTTTGCTCTAACCGCGGCTTCTCAGCGGGCTGTGTGGGGATCAGCGTGTGTGGCTGCCAGGGCCCCTGATTATTTCTCAGTCCCTGTTGTGGGTCCACCTCTATTTCCATGTTGCAGGAGCCCATCAAAAGCCAGAGTGCTGCCACTGTCCTCTTCCTCCTTCCAGTGGAGGGAGGGTCTGCTGAGAGCCGATGCTCCTGGGTGCTGGCTTCCCTCCTGTGGTCAGCTGGTTGGCAGCAGGTCTGACAAAGCCCTCACCTGGGAGGACACAGGCGCTTGCAGCCAGTGGTCTGCAGCGACAAGAGCACCCCTCCAGCCAGGGTGAACTCCCTTGAGTTCCCCCCACATTTTATTTTCAGTCCCATTTCTTCCAGCTGCTGCTTACAATGGCGACTAGCCTAGCATGGCTCTCTGGGTCTTCTCTCCTGATCCAGCAATGGTTTCTGACTCAGTTCTGAACTTTGGTTCTACTTACTGGGTTGGAATTCACAGTGGCCCTTCAGTGTGGACCCTGGAATGTAATATCACTGCACTCCACCCCAAAAGTCACATGTGAGGCAATGCAGGAAGGCTCAGAGAAGAAATGATTGGGTTGTGAGAGTCTGATGGGATTAATTGAAATGGTAGGGTATGGCTGGAGGAGGTGGGAATTGGGGCGTGGCTTTGGGGTACATATTTTGTATATGGAGAGTGGAGTCTCTCTCCCTGCTTCCTGATGATGCAAGGTGCTTCCCTCTGCCACACTCTTCTGCCATGACATTCTTCCTCATCTGGAGCTCTGAGGAATGGAACTGGCCTTCTATGAACTAAGACCTCTGAAACTGTGAGCCCTCAAACCTTTCCTCCTCTATAATTGTGCTGGTTGAGTCATTTAGTCACAGCAACAAAAAAGCTGACTAAGACTCCACTCCATGATCTCATTGCAGAGGTAATAAATGGCAATTGGTGGGATCCAGGAAAGAGCAAAGAGTAGGCAGATGGATAGAAAGATTCCCTGAGATGCCTTGGTCCTGCAAGTTCCACATGTTCTAGGCTCTAGGAGGCAAAGCACCAAGTCCCCGGGAGATCACAGGATAATACTGAGGACAGCAAACTCAGTCACCTGGGGGGAAAGGTGCAACTGGAATTGGAAGGCCCCTGTGACTGAGCCAGACAAAGACAGGTGTGAATTGTGAGGAAGAGGATGGGTAGAAATTGAGAATCAGGGTCAGGAACAGAAAAGTGGGTCAAAGACGGAGTCTCACAGGCACATCGTGACCTCTGTTGGCTGGGCCTTGACTGCTGTGCACCCCCCTCTGCCAGTGTCAGGGGCCAGCACCCCCGTGCTGCTGTCAGAACGAAAACAGACACACTGGAGCTGTTTGGGTGGGTGAGCAGGCTCCCACAAAGACCGCCTTTGCTCTCCTGTTAGGAACGCTTTTACCTACAGGCACACACCTATGTCCACAGACCTTAAGTCGGCAGCATTTCAGGTCCTTTTTCCTTTTGAGTAGTGCAGACTATAAATGGCCATATACCAAATCTCCCTCAGCCTGACAAGTGTCTACCACTCTGCAGTTACATATGGACATAGTGGGAGGAATTCTTCAGTAATCCCATTTCTAACTCTGCAAAATGCTTGTTTCCTCAAACCTTTTCAAGTAGGACGTGTTTCCCTTTAAGGTGGGGTTCTCCTGTGTCGCAATGCTGTTTCATGGAGGAAGAGCCCTGATCTTCTTTTTCAGTGAATCCATGTGAGATGAGACCAGGGCAAGGGATACGGCTTCCAGAGGTCACTGGATCCCACAGGAGGGTGACCTGCATTGAATCAGGTTGCCTTGGCCACTCCCTCACCTCTCTGACCTTTAGATTTCATCTGGTAAAATAAAGGTAGCATTGCCTCCTTAGCAGGTCCAAAGAGGATTGGAAGTGCAATGCTCGGTTCACTGCAAATAAAGGCAATGATTATTTTTAGATTATTAACACTATTTTGCATGTTTGGGGAGCAGTAGCAAGTTACAGGTGCTAAACTCCTGTGCCCTGTTACAAGATAAAGGCTTAAATGGATTAGGTTTTTCTTAATTGGTCTCCTTATATTCTTAATCTTAGTAGGTATTTTCTACCTTCTCCTGATTGTACTCTTTTCCTCTATTGATGTTAAATAAAACAGTCGGTGACCTGGAACTTCACGATGAAGGTTCAGGCAGACCCGTGCTCTGGCGAGGTCTACTTCCTGGCTTAAAGATGGCGCCCTGGCCCTCTGTCCTCCAAAGGTGGAGGAGAATGTGGGTCTCTGGGACCTCTTTTGTAAAGCCACTAATCCCATTCCTGCATCTACTATACCTAGTCACCTCCTAAGTCCCCACCTCCTAGTACATTCACCGTGGGGAGTGGGACTCAGCATGTAAATTTGAGGGGTGCAAACATTCAGCCCACAATCGGTCACTGGTCAGCAACACTGAATTTCATTCATTCTGCTCTGTGTCTGATGTTCCCGCAGACTATTTTGACTCCTTCAAGATATAAACCATGTCCCATTCATTTCTGATTCTTAAAAACATATTCCTATGTTCATTCAAGCCATTCATGATTCAGCTAAAATTTACATAAAGTTTTTGTTTGTTTTATCTTTATTTTTTGTTTCTCAATGGGAAACATCCCACCGGGTAGTGCCCTTATCTTAATTTAATAATAATTAGGTATTTGGTAAGATTTGAAGTGGATGTATTTTATCCTCTTTGTAGTCATGAAGTTAGCATTTTTGCTCTGAATTGCAGATAAGGAAACTGACACTCAGAGAAGACTTCTGCAAGCTCCAATACTCTCAGAGTGTGGGAGGGAGGCAGGAGTTGAAGAGTGTTTTGTCTACTCAAAGCCCAAATGCTTTTGCTATTTTATGTTGCTAGCTATGGATCTTTAATTTTTTAAACAGTCTACTATTGAATATTTGGAACATTTTATAACTCAAATCTCATTTTAAAAGTTCACATAACACAGTAAAGAAAACCCAGATGGATCTTTGCAGAGACCCTAGTTCATATTTTAGTACCTACTAGTCAGGCAAAAGTAAAACTTTCAAGGTACAGTGTTCAGGCAAAACCCCCCCTAATTCATCAAACAAGAGGCATTCACTTACAAATGGAAAATCACAGAATCAGTAATCAAATGGAGCTAACCTTCACCTTCATTTAAAATTCCGTGCTTAAAGACTGGATGCATACACAATGAAAACTCCAACTTGATTCATATTTTATACAGTCTGTGTAGGATTGAAGGTTGTGTCCTCCTGAATTCCTGTTGAGGCCCTACCCCCGGCATGTGCCTGCATTTGGAAATGGGGCATCTGAGGAAAGAATTGGAAGTAATTCAACTTAAATGAGGTCAAAAGGGTGGGACTCTGCTCTTTTTGGATTAGTGTCCTTACAAGAAGAGACACTGAAGATCAAGCTCTCTCTCCCTCACCTCTCTCCCTGCCTCCTTCCCTTCCTCTCTCTCTCTCTCCCTTTCCATCTGCATGTACCAAGGAGAGGCCTTGTAAGAGCATGATAAGAACCTGGCCATCTACAAGCCAGGAAGAGGGCCTCACCAGATGCAGAAAACATCCCTGCTTGCAACCTCCACAACTGAGAAAAGGGCTTGCTATTATTCGGACGCTCGGTCTGTGGTATTTTGTTATGCAGCCTGAGCTGACAAATACACAATTGAAACAGTAGGGTGGCTGAGGCATATAGCAGAGGTATTTTTAGTTTTTTGAGGAAGCTCAATTCCTAAAGGCCTGGCCTCTTTGTAACAGCCTTTTGGATGTCAGTTTCTGAATGGATCTAGAAGGACACCAGGACTCAAACCACTGCACTGCCCACGGAGTGCTTATCAGCACGATGCTCATGCCTAAAATAAATATCATCACACAGCAAATGTGTATTTCTGAGAGCATGCCAGCCTTGATTGACATTTCAGTATGTTAAGGAGCACCAGAATTCTCTTTGGTTCACATTTTTGTGAAATCACTGGAGTGGGTAAGAAGGTTTCCTTTATATCTGGGATTACTTTATAGGGCGCCAAGGTCCTCAGACCTAACTGGTGGTATGTGGGGGAGCCTGGACCTCCGTCACCCGCAGTAAAGGCAGAAGATCCCGGGAGGGCTCAGCATGAAGGCACTGGAGGATCCCCAGGGCGGGCGGCATGTGACAGGCCCTCCAGCGCACGGCAGAGAGCACGGGCCTTGCCCTGCAGGCCCGCGCATGCTCGCTCCTTGCTGCTCAGGCAGGATTCTTCTCCGCCCTCCGGATCTCCTTTGGGACACACGTTTCAGGCAGATGTTGCTTTCTTTTCCCCGGCCTGAAGGTCCGGACCCACTGAGGCTCTTGTGGAGGAGAGAGAACACGCCACATGCCTCTTCCCTTCTGGGCGCCTTACAGAGACCCACACGTGCATCAGGCCGGAGCGGGTCACCACTCGACATCAGAAGGTCACTTGCAGTCTGCTGACTCCTCTCCACAGCACTGCTCCAAGCCGACACCCAAGGGTTCACATAGATCAGTCCTTGTGTGAGAACATTAAATGGTGTGATGTGAACCCTTGAACTGCCTTTTGGAGAATCATTCAATTAGATGCTATTAAAATGCACGCACTTGGCCTCAGGAGACACACTTGTGCACAGGATGCCGACAGCACCGGCGGCAGGGGACTGATGTGGGTGAGGCTCTCAGATGGCCTCCAGCGGACCTGCCCAGCAGGCACCATCTCCCCTTGGACTTGGACGAGAAGGCCACAGGGCGCTTTGGCTGGGGGTCTGTCTCACAGGGCTGGGCCTCGAGTCCAGCTCACTTGCAGTAAAGAAAGACACATTTAGTGTCTGCAATTCCTTAATTACCCTTGTCTATTTTTGTCGACAAACTAAAAGTCAAGTCATTTATAGCACAAATATAGTTAACGAGATAAGAAGGAAATTAGGGTCTCTACAAAGCCATTCGTTTGCCATAATGAATTCTGCTGATTAAAAAGCCCTAGCAGACGCGTTAGTGTCTTCTTGATTGTTCCCGCTCACTGAGTTTCTCCTCGACTTTCTCCCTTGCTCAGGAACTCCAGGGATGTGTCTGTGATGTCGCCAGGAGGGCTTGGCAGTCATGCAGGGCTGGAGCTGAAGGCGTCTCAGTGGGCATGGGACTGGCCCGCTCTTCACAGACGGGAGACCCGAGATTGAGAAAGGAGGGGACCGGTGGAGGTTCTGAAGCAGGGCCTCCTGTCCACTGCTGTTCTGAGTACAATCCAGTCAATTCTCTCCGTCCTCAAAGAGCTCTGACCCTCTGGAGCTGCCAGCCTGGTTCCTGGTCGGCCCATGATTTCCCCACGCTCCAGGGCATGTCCTCCGTGCCAGTTCAGCTTTGAATCTCCATCTCAACACAGCCACCAGCCATGACAGGGCAACCCAAGAGAAAGCCGGACATGGACCCCCGCAACCCAACACCTCCACCCCAAGCCCCTCCCGGCCCACTTCTGTCCCCATCATGTTGGCCAAAGCACATCACTCAGCCTCAAGGGCCAGCAGCAAACAGCTCCCCCAGGCGACCAGATCAGGGGATCAGCTGTCCTGGTGGCCTGGGACAGCAGGGGTACTTCATCCCGGAAACAAGACAGTCTCAGGCAAACAGGAAGTTAGTCACTCCAGAGGAAATGAACATCGGTTAGCCTGGCATCTGCCATATCCACTCTGCCAGATTCAAGACGTTTGTGAGCCTGAGCGACTTTCCCTGGGAAAAGGAATCAGTGTCAACCTAGTGTGTTGGCCATGAGGCACGAGTGACCTCATGCTGTACTACCTGGCAGAGACCGAAGGGTCCCAGGGTCACCAAGGCTTCAAGTGCAGGAATTTCAGGGCAGGGCAGCAGATAAAGCTCTGACAAGAGCTGATTATTGGATGTCGCAGACTTGAGCCCAGGGTAGTCTGGAGGTGGACTTCCCTCCTCTTCCAGTAACCTCAGTCTTCTCTCTTTTGGTCTTCAACTGGTTGGTTGGGGCCCACCCACACTGTGGAGTCTGTCTTACTCAAGGACCTACTGACTTAAATCTGGATTCTATAAAAAATAACTTCACAGCAACACCTAGATTGGGATTTAACCAAACAACTGGGCATCATAGCCTGGCCAAGCTGACATAAAATTCACCATGACTCATGCATGCAATATTTTTAGTAGTGTTGGCTTTCAGTGTGCATCAAATAAATGTCAGGATCTTTTCTTGGCTTTCTTTCCCAAGTATTCATAAATTTATTTCATTATAGGCAGACACTGATTTTTGAAACTCAAACAAAAATATTGTGGAATGATATTTCACAGGGCAGAAATTCTTCTGCCTTATTTTGACTACTTGGTAGATCATTTGCTTAAATCCAATTAACCCTACGATGGAGAGGTACGTTAATAAATATTCATTAAATGCTCATCAAATGCTTAGAGCTCTTCAGTGCACTACAGATAATTCAGCAGAGACCACTATCAGAGACCCCGAACACCAGGGAAGGGGGCCGGCAGGGAGGCACACTCCACCCCACTGCACCTAGAAGGCATCATGTACTTAGTGTGGCAGGAGAAACCAATGCTGCCTAGATGCTGGGAAGAGTTCCCAGGACTCTTGTCCTTTGTGCTCATAGGCAACATGTTAAAAGTAGATTAAGCATAACCCATTGCATGGGAAAGGCAGGAGAAGGAGGAAGAATGTTCCTGGTGTCATCTGGTAAGACATCACAGGCCCAGAGAGCAGAGGGAACAGAGCGTTGTCTCACCCTCCAATGGACGCCCTCACCAGGTCCTTCAAACACTCCTGCACCCACCCCCAGCTTCCTGCACACCGTGCACCTGCAGGTCTCATGCTCGTGGTTCTTCCCATCCTAATTTCAGCTCACCCCCTGTTGTGATCAGACCAAATCCCCGTGTGCTCCAGGGCTCAGGTGGTGTGGAGGCTCCCTAGACCATCTTCCATCCTTTGCATAAACTTGCTTCTGCTCTGAGCCATCATGTGGCACCAGAGGTATGCTTACGTGGCCTGCAGCACTGGGTGCCATAACAGTTCATGTGCATCTATGTCCTGGTCCCAGAGACGCAGAGGTCCTGCAAGACAGGAGCCGTGGTTTCAGTCCTGTTTGGTCACAGGGCCAGCCCTGTGGGCAGCACGTGCTGGAGACCCCGCAGATGCTGATGGAATTAACACCTCGCAGATGAAAACCAGGAGCTACACACACAGCTATTGCTGAGTGGAAGCAGATGCGTTGCAAGTTAAATTCAGTATCTGTGACTATTTGGGATCAGCGTTTTTCGTGATGTCACTGTCATAACTGGTAATGATGCTGAGAAAGACAAACGGGCTGGAACGCTTCCTTGAGGATCTGGAGAGAGCTGCACGTCCTCCATGATGTGAATCCAGGATGTCCGTCGCTGACCACAGACTGCTGCTTTGGGATTAATGGAAAGAAAGACACAAATAAACCTTAGCCGTGGCTCGAAAGCTCTGGAGACCATGTCTCACACACACACAGCTAGTGCACGAGACAGGGGAGGCCAGGAAAGGACTTCAAACTTTTTCCTTTATTTTTGGAACAAAAAATATCATTTAAAAAACTTATTTCCCTTTACTTGTTACAGGTTGGTCTTTTCTTGGTGGCGGGGAGGGGACAGGGAATGTGCTGGAACCTGCATGCTCGTCAGGAGCTCCTCCCCCACCCGAGGTTTGCCTTTTAATTATTGTTTTCTCCCCCAAACACATTTTGGTTTATTGATCTCCTTTACCTTTTTTCTTTTTCTTCCTCACATGAATTTTCCTTCCGTCTTTGTCATTTTATGCTTCTTTTTAGGTCTTCTGCCTACAGAAATGTATGTAAATTATACATATAAACCGAATTAAATGTTTAAAAAATGAACATACGCACGTGACCACAGCACAGATCGGGGAGCGCAGCAGCCGCCTCAGAAATCCCCCTTGCGCCCTGTGTGATCTGGCTGTGGGGTGCCCCTTCGTGCTCCTGTTAGTGCGGAGGTGTCAGAGCACCAGGTCAGCTCACCTGACCAGCCCACTTGTTAATGGCCTGCCCAGGGTTACTGCAGGAGGGGGCCTGGCTGGGGCAGTTGGGGCCCCGGGGCTGCCCCAGGAGGGTACATCTTCCCTGTGGCCCCTTCCCTTCTCCCCCTCTGCTTCCTGGCTGCCACACCCTTCTGTCTTGACATCCTGCCTCGCCTTAGGGACCCAGAGCTTCACCGGTGCCAGGCGCATACTCTACCACTATTGTTCAGCCCACTGTGAACTGAACCTCTGAAATTGGGAACCAACATAAACTTTTCCCCTCTAAATTGCTCCTGTCAGATATTTTGATCACAGTAATGAAACACTGACTGATGTGCGACCCTGCTCACCTTCACCTTCTTTATGAAAATAATCACCAGCTGACCTTCCAGTCGCATGAACTAGTTTCCTCTATTTTTGCAAAGAATGTTGATCAGTCATAGAGTATTCACGCCTGTGGATCTGGATTCTTCAACCCAATAAATAATATGTTGTCATTTAAACCCATTTTGTTGTACATACATGTACATTGCTTTTTTTTATTGATATATAAACATACCATCAGCCTTCCATATCCATGGGATCCTTATTCATAGATTCAATGAGTTATAAATTAAAATGTCAAAAAATGCATCTCTAGATTTTTGTCATTATTCCCTAAATAATATAGTAAGATAGCTATTTATATAGCATCGACCTTTTATTAGGTATTATAAGTCATCTAGAGATAATGTAAAGTATGTGGGATGATGTGCGTAGGTTAGATACATGGTGTGTGCAAATAGTATGCATTTTATATAAGGGACATGAGCTTTCGTGGATTTTGGTATCCACAGGAATTTCTGTCACCAATCCCCCACAGACCCCAGGAGGCAACTGCACTGTGATTTATTTTTCCATTCTTTACTACATGAAAATTCATATTTTTAATATTATAGCTACAGCGTTCGGGGGGCTCTTCTCCAACTTGCCTGTGGCTCATCGGGATGCAGGTCACTGGACGGATGTCTGGAGGTGCAAATGTTGAGCTCCAGTTTATGTCTATGTTGACACCGCCAGACAGTTCTCCAGGGGGACGTGAGTGGCCATTGTTTCCCATCCTTAACAGAGAATTTCCTAACTGCTTCAGCTCTGGGCTGGGGAGTGACATCTCCTTCAGGAATTTGCAGGTCACTAACGAATCATTTTTTGAGCAGCTTTTCAATGCTTGCTGCCTTCTCTTTGAAACACCTTCACTTTTTTTTTTTAATCAACTTTTTATTTCAGTTGTTTGTCTTTTACTCATCAATTTGTGAGCACTGCCTAGATATTTTGGGTCAGGTTTTTGTCAAATATGTCTTGCGAATATTCTCTGTCAGGTAAGGGCTTTTATTTCCCTTCTCTTACAATGTTTTGGGATGTAAATGGACGTCCTTAATTCAATGCAGTCTCTATTTTAGTTTTCTTGTCTCCTATAGAAGCCGCGACTCTCACATGAAGGACTCTCTGCGCTCAATGTCCCTAACTTGCTCTCCTCTGTTGGTTACAGGGGCATCGCTGTTTTACCTTGTGATTCACATGGAGATTTGCAATTTCTTGAGCTTTTGCAGAGTGACAGGTAAGAAGTCAAGGTTATTATTATTTTTCGGTGGTGTGGTTGTGTTTTCATGTGGACAGAGAGGTGATTCAGGAACGAGCAGACTGCCTTCCTGCACCTGAGCTGACTGAAGTCATTGTAGTAAGGTGAGGACGTGAGTCTGAATCTAGAGTTCATTAGGTCCTATCAGTTATTTTTGCACCAACGTGTATTATCTTACTGACTTCAGCATTTTAAAATTGTTGCTGTCTAGTGGTAAAAGTTCTTCACATTTAATTTGTTTTCCAGAATTGTTTTGACACAAATCCTGGTTCTTTGCATTATAACACAAATTTTAGTAGTATCTTCTTAAGGTTTTATAAAATATGTGCTTCAGTACACAGGTTAGTTTGGAGAGGTTTGCCACCTTCACCATATTGAGTCACTGATGCAGGAATATGCTGGATACTTAGGTTTTACATAGACACAATATTTATTAAGATATTATTCAGTTTGTTAAAATGTTTTGAAGTTTTTAATGCAGGAGTCTGGTGTATATTTAATCACACATCTTTTCCTGAGAACTGTAAAATGATATTCTAAATGTAAAATTTAATTTAAAAATTAAATTCTAATGAGTTGCAGCAAGAAATGCAGATACCGTTGATTATTTTAACAGATTTTAATGGAGTTTATTTTGGGGGAAATTTTAGATTTATAGAAGAATTGAGAAGATAGAATGGAGGTCCCCTAATCCCTACCCCCCAGCTTCCCCAGCGTCAACGCTGTACATCAGCATGGCTTATTGTTACAATTAGTACAGCAATATTAAAGGTCATTACTGACGTCCAAAGTGTTCTCGATTTCCGCAGCTCTCCTGTATGAGATGTCCTTGGTTTCACCAGGAGGCCTTCTCTGTCCCAGCATCGCCTCCAGGACCCCCATTGCCTTTAGCTGCTATGTCTCTTTAGGTCCTTCCACTTTTTCCAGACGTTTCTTATTTCTGGTGACCTTGAGTGTTTTCTAGAGTACTTACTGGCAATGTAGTTTTAGACGGGTTGCATCATTTAGATTTTTGTCGCAGTTGCATAAGCAACTTAAAAGGAGGAAGAATTTACTTTGGCTCATGGTTTCAGAGGTTCAGGTCCATGGTGGGCTGGCTCCGTGGCTTTGGGACTGAGGCCAGGCAGAACATCATGGCGGAAGGATGGGAGCAGAGTGGCTCACCTGGTGGTGGCCAACAGCAGAGAGAGAGACAGAGAGAGAGAGACACACACACACACACACACACACACACACACACACACAGAGAGAGAGAGAGAGAGAGAGAGAGAGAGCAGGGGAGGGGACGAGAAGAGAGGGGAGGGAAGACACTGGAGCTCACCCTGATGCTTCTAACTGTAATAACCCACGATGACATGGATCATTCTAGCCCCCTCCTTATTTATCTGTAAGCTCAACCTCCAGCATGAGAACCCTGCCTCCTGCATCCATCACTCATTTACTAATCATCCAACCTAATACCGCCGATCGTTTGTGTATCGATCTGGGTGCTTTGTTAGGTGCACTTTGTGTGCCTTTGGTCTTACGGACTAGATGCCCTCCCACTGCCCTTCAGGTCACTCCTTCCTCCCCACCCTCCTCCCTGAGGCTCTGCCATATCTTCACAGTACAGCTAGAGTCTCTGGTCAGAGTGCAGCTTCCTTCTGGGGTTACCCAGCTTTCTAAGTGTTTTCAATTTAAAATATTAAGGTTCTCTCTTTAAACTGTAAAGTACTATGGGTTTTGACAAATATGTGACAAGGAATGTCATGCATAGTAACCCCCAGCATGATATAGAATAATCCCACGACCCCAGATACCTGTGCTTCACCTGTCCGGCCACACCCATTCCTCCAAAGCCTCCAGCATCCACTGGGACCTCTTCTGACTCCAGCATTTTCATAGAATCGTACAGTATACAGCATTTTAACTCTTGCTTATTTCACGTAGTGACATAAGCTCAGTGTATAAGTTTTGTCTACGTTTTCTCGAGATGTCAGACCCCATGCTGGATCACATTCCATGGTAGGCACTTACCATTGTTAGTTCATCCATTGGAAAACACCTCTGTGGCTTCCAGTTCTTAGAGAGTCTTAATAAAGCTGTTCTAAAATTCACATGTGAGATTTC